>BSQZ01000001.1:9698999-10231499 GCA_033239005.1 Lamellibrachia satsuma | reverse complement strand
CCTATGCTAAAACAGTACCTAATTTACTGGCAAAACTTAAGTCGCATCATATTCGCCTCAACAGCTGAAAGAAAAAAGTATTCCACAGGCACAATAAAAAATGTTGAGGTTATAATTTAAATATCATGGCGGCTCCTATGCTAGCGACCAAGCCTTGTCTTAATAGGAGACCCATATTAAAAATGTATATTGTCATGTAATCGCATTTACTGTAAATAATTATGGGTCAAAATAAACACGTGTTGTATTGCACTGTAAGTCAAAAATGGTAACACAATACATTAAACAAGTTGACACATGTTCAGTGACATGCCGCATGCACACGCTGTGAGCTTGCAAATACATGCACATGCAGAGAACAAACAGGAACTAACAGGCACGCGACACATTTTATGAGTGGCTCAGCACAGCCGTCTGATGTAATTATGGTGCAGCAATTAGAGTGGCATAGATCACAAGCAGGTTATTACCTCCCTGTGTGGTCACAAAGTCATGCATACTTCTCCACTGATGAGGCTAGGCAGGCTGGAGTGATGGCAATAAACATCATTAATAGACTGTCCATCCTGCTTTCTGACCACACCTGTTGACCAACATAAACTGTGCGCACTGTATCAAATGAGTCAGCCCCAGTGGCACCTACATGTCTCCCATGATGGTATATTATGACAGCAGAACCAGAAGCTGGTTGTACTAGACACAAGATAACAATTCATCACCTCATTTCAGCATCATTTCTTCTTTCTAGCTACATGTCTTTTAAGAAAGGACTCAAAACCTCTGTAGTGTAATTTTTTCGTTCTATCTATGTGTCTTGATGGTAAGAATTACTCAAAAACATTTGGGGTGTGTCATGAATGCTAAACTACATACAAAACAAAGTGTTCTATATACATACAAAATAAAGTTTTCTGTATACATACAAAACAAAGTATTCCATGCACATACCAAAAAAGTATTCCATGCAAAAAGGTATACAGGGGCAGAAATTTGAAATATCAAAACCTACTCCTTTATGCGATTCTCAAGAAAACAACAACAGGAAATTACCCTGGCCCTACATAAGTGCAGTGTTGTCAACCCTACAGATTTTTGTGTAGACAATACAATTATCTGACAATCCTATACATATAATGATTTCCTGCAGAAATGCTACATACAATTTATGCATCCATGCTGCACCGATGCATACATCCATCCAATGGTAAATCTACTCAACATTTTTCTTCAAATGTTGCAAACCATGTGTTATATGAAACAGTGCTAATTACATTAGAGACCTTTCACAAACACTGCCACCTGGTGTATCATCTCTTACAGCAAACACTGCCACCTGGTGTATCATCTCTTACAGCAAACACTGCCACCTGATGTATCATCTCTCACAACAAACACTGCCACCTGGTGTATTATCTCTCACAACAAACACTGTCACCTAGTGTATAGTCTGATACAGGGATCTGATTTCATACAACAAACATTGCCACCTGGTGTATTATCTGACAGAACAAACACTGCCACCTGGTGTATCATCTCACACAATAAACACTGCCACCTGGTGTGTCATCTCTCACAACAAACACTGCCACCTAGAGTATCATCTCACACAACAAACACTGCCACATGGTGTAGCATTTCTCACAACAAACACTGCCACCTTGTGTATTATCTGATAGAACAAACACTGCCACCTGGTGTATCATCTCACAAAATAAACACTGCCACCTAGAGTATCATCTCACGCAACAAACACTGCCACCTGGTGTAGCATTTCTCACAACAAACACTGCCACCTTGTGTATTATCTGATAGAACAAACACTGCCACCGGGTGTATCATCTCTCACAACAAACACTGCCACCTAGAGTATCATCTCACGCAACAAACACTGCCACCTGGTGTAGCATTTCTCACAACAAACACTGCCACCTTGTGTATTATCTGATAGAACAAACACTGCCACCGGGTGTATCATCTCTCACAACAAACACTGCCACCTGGTGTATCATCTGATAGAACAAACACTGCCACCTAGTGTATCATCTCACACAATAAACATTGCCACCTGGTGTATCATCTCTCACAGCAAACACTGCCACCTGGTGTATCATCTCACACAACAAACACTGCAACCTGGTGTATCATCTCTCACAGCAAACACTGCCACCTGGTGTATCATCTCACACAACAGACACTGCCACCTGGTGTATCATCTCTCACAATAAACACTGCCACCTGGTGTATCATCTCTCACAATGAACACTGCCACCTGGTGTATCATCTCTCACAACAAACACTGCCACCTGGTGTATCATCTCACGCAACAAACACTGCCACCTGGTGTACCATCTCTCACAGCAAACACTGCCACCTGGTGTATCATCTCTCACAGCAAAAACTGCCACCTGGTGTATCATCTCTCACAACAAACACTGCCACCTGGTGTATCATCTCTCACAACAAACACTGCCACCTGGTGTATCATCTCACACAACAAACACTGCCACCTGGTGTATTATGTCACACAGCAAACACTGCCACCTTACATATTATCTCTCACAACAAACACTGCCACCTTGTATATTATCTCTCACAACAAACACTACCACCTTGTGTATTATCTCACACAGCAAATACTGCCACCTTGTGTATTATCTCTCACAACAAACACTGCCACCTTTTGTATTATCTCGCACAGCAAATACTGCCACCTTGTGTATTGTCTCTCACAACAAACACTGCCACCTTGTGTATTATCTCGCACAGCAAACACTGCCACCTTGTGTATTATCTCTCACAACAAACACTGTCACCTTGTGTATTATCTCTCATAACAAACACTGCCACCTTGTGTATTATCTCACACAGCAAACACTGCCACCTTGTGTAGTATCTCTCACAAAAAAACACTGCCACCTTGTGTATTATCTCTCACAACAAACACTGCCACCTTGTGTATTATCTCTCACAGCAAACACTGCCACCTTGTGTATTATCTCTCACAACAAACACTGCCACCTAGTGGATTATCTCATACTGCCTATCTCACAACACAACTGCTACTATAGAAGCAACCAGGTATATATCTCACTCTGCCCCTAGCTGCATTGATATTATATATACAAAGTTATATTGTTTGCAGAAAGACAACCAGACAACCAACTTTCAATGCGAAAGACTAATGACCATGCTACATCTGTGAGAGACAGTTGTGTCTTGAAGCCTCACCATGATAACCTGACAGCATAACTGGTTGTTATATTGATCCAATCAATGTCCATCCAGACATGAATCTCCCCACTCTCAAAGTTCATGTTAACAGTAATGGAGCAAATGAAATCAACCACGCCGACCCTCCCTAATGTGCTGAACATCCAGTCCATTTTGGACAGCTACAAAACTAATCACTGACAATGAATTAAATCTTGGCGAATGACGTATTCCAGGAAAATTTATATAAACAATTTTGTATGGTCACATTCATAATGAAAGAGTGGACCTGCGTTCAGAGTCAAGAATTAACAACATGAAAAATCTTCAGAAAGATTAGATCCCTGGACTGGTGTTATGGAACATAGGAAGTTATCTCAGTTTGAAACATATATGTAGCTAACAAACCAATTTATGAAACACAAAACTCAATGTAAGAAAGTGGGGCTAATTAGGAGAAATATCACACATAAGGAGAAAGAACTAATCATCCCCTGTACAAAGCAATAGTTAGGCTTCCATTATAAGTTTACAAGCATCGAAGCCATATCACATGAAGGGTATAGCTAATCTAGAAAGATTATAAAGAAGAGCAACTAAACTGATTCCAGAACTGAGAGGTCTGCGTTAGTTATGAAAGATGCCTAATAGAATGTGGTTTGACAACACTAAAGACCAAAACATTAAGAGAAAATAAACACTGCCATATGGTTAAGATATTGATAGAAATATTACAATATTAAATGTAAAAATCAAAGATAGTTGTAAAACTAGTTGACACAAAGTAGCATTAGTAAAAGAACAGAGAACAGCATAGACTGGATACGAGAAATTACTCATTCTCAGTGTGGACAATAAATTAATGTGTTATTGCTACCACTATGTGTCTAAAAATATAATTTACATACATCTAACAAGAGCGGGCTGCATTATAGATGGAAACTTTTTGGACTCTGGAAAAGTTTGTGGCGCTGGAAGGCAATCGGGTTAAATATACTATTCTATTGAGATAATTCAATGGAGGTTTCAGACTTTGTCTCAATTCTGCTCCTAGTGTAGCCCAACTTCCAACAAAATAACAGCTTTATGAACTATACACTGGAAGTACATGAATAATGTAGCCAACAGATATTGAAAAAAACAAAGGAAAATAGCGCCATTATTAATTAATATTAATAAAAATAAAATAGAAAATGATACCTTATCATTTTCCACTGCAACCTATTTTCTTGTTACTATGAGAGGTAACACATTTAATACAAAGTATATAAAAAGTTATGATGTGCAGGCAATTTATAGTAATTAAAAACGTGCTTTGTACAAATGTAAATAAACAAGTACTTTGCACCAATAAGTTACATATTACTAAGAATAGAATAGAAAATGATAATACAGGCTGTAGTGTACTAAACTAGGTAGATATTCCTGAAACATGCCCAGATGTGTCAATTGCTTTGACTGAAACAAAGGTTTTGAATAAGAATTTGAGAAAAGAGAGTTAACTGAAAACAGAGTATTTCAATCAATAAATTTATCTTCGCATTATTCTAATCCAAGAAGTACTAAACATTATTCTAGTCCAAGAAGTACTAAACATTATTCTAGTCCAAGAAGTACTAAACATTATTCTAGTCCAAGAAGTACTAAACATTATTCTAGTCCAAGAAGTACTAAACATTATTCTAGTCCAAGAAGTACTAAATGTAAGTGAAAGAGACTATAATGAGTAACAACGAGAGACAATCAATAATTGTAACAGCCAGTAGACACCTCTGCTCTGACAAACATGCACACAGGCTATTTGTGTGAGATAATCACACGACATGTCAATGCGACAATTACAAACGAACTGAAGACTCACTCGGTGAAGTCTCCAGGCTCTGTGGGATCTCATGTGAAGTCTCCGGTGTCGTGGAATCCTCCACAGCTTTACTGTCCACCGCTTTCCGTTTTGTCGGAGTAATAACTTCGGCACTGCCATGTATGGGATTCTCCACATGTTTTCTGGCTTCTGGAAATCTCTCATTGTTCTTCTGCTTCTGAGCTGCCTCCAGATTCTTCTCCATAAACAAACTATAACCGGTGTATTTCTGCTTGCTGTCACACTGAGTCGTCCCTCCTGAAGTCACCGTGTTCGTACTGCTGGTCACTACCTTGTTGTCTACATTTGTGTTGTTGCCTGCATGCGTGTTGCCAATCTCATTCCTCCCTACTGGCTCCGAGTCCTGTCCTTGTAAAGTCTGTGAACTTGTCTTCGTGCCCACGGTACACCCCATGATGTTACCACTTTACGTTGGCGCTGAGGTCAGCATAAGCACATGACTAGGCATCCACTATGTAAACAGATTCAAACTGCTTCAAAAGACTCGAAACACGGCCACTGTGATTAAACCACTCTCACCGTCAATGAGTCCACTCCACATAGCCGAACTGCTCAGTACGACACAGCTATGACACAACGTGACAGCTGCGACAGTGAAGACACCTTGTAATGCAACCCACGCTCAATCACACCGCAGTTAACATTCAGCACTTCACCGTCATAATGACGAACCAAGAAAAACACAGTTGCTACGGCAACCAGCAAGATGCTACTGATTTACGATGAACATATTCTCAGATCAAGTCGTTGATGCTGCTCGTGTTTGCTTCTGCCGCAGTTCCCACAATCAGTAGTCAGTTGTGGAAATAATTCAATTAGTTGCACGAGTCACTGCCGAAGCACAGCGGGAATCCGGCATTTGGTCCAACCGTGCATAAGGACAACATGGTGAACTCAGATAGTGCCAATGACCACACAGGCAGAATCCTATGAACCTGACTAGAACAACCTTAATCCCACTCGCCAATCCACTCATCCATCCTGCTGCATTTTTATGTAATTTCCATGCTTCCTAGAAAAGATCCCCATCTAGTTCGTCTTACTGGCAGCTGTCTATAACGCACGCAATTAAACTGGCGAGCTGCAGCACCTGAGACTGCTTGAGGTCCTCACTGCCAGGAATGTTCTCACATAATTACGAACACATGTTCTCATGGGAGACACCTATCATTGCTAGCACTAACTCTTACATAAGACATCCATCATTGTCAAGAATCGCTCTTACATAAGACACCCATCATATAAAGACTTATCTTTTAACTGTGCTTACCCTCTGTAGCTCCCTAGCATATTGATCCATCTGTTGACAATTTTAACAACATATGTAATTTTCGCACGTCTCTGAGCTCAGTGTTCCAAGGATTCAGGCGTGATAGATGTTGCATTACTGTACATTATTATTATCATTGCTAGCAATAACATTAGACACACGCGAAAGGTAATATTTCTTCCTGTGTGAGACGCAGTTCACGCTTAATAGGACCAACTTCTTAATGAGACCCATCTTTGCAAACACCAAGTGTCACACGAGACTCCTCACCACAGCTAGCAAGTGTTCTTATACAGAAAACACCAATCATTGCTACCCATCATTACTAATATGCATGAGTTTGTGAGACATCCACTACTTCAAACACCTCTCCTGCAATAGCAGAAACTGGTCTTAGCAGGAGTCTCTCAGATCCACTGTCATGATCAAATTACTATATTAATTACCTGTACATGATTTATTGGATTGAATAAAATTAATTCTATTCCTATTCCTATTCAAAAATTTAAACACGTCTTATATGATACCATATTCGTCCCAATAATTGTACAGTATGCTCGAAAAAAATTGGGCCATGAAAAAATGTCAAGGAATCTGTTATAAGTGTCGACAAAATTTTTTTCTCTAAACACTAAGGCAACTTTTTTTTTGTGTCATTTGGTGATTAGTGTAGAACAACTAAACTTGATTATGACCAGGCATGATGACCAGGCATGATGCTACACAGCATATCGTCCATGGAAAATCAATGCAGACTGTGTTCTGGAATAATGTCATCTTGACATGCGTGCTTTGCATACAGGAAGCTAAACATGTCCATCAAAGTGTAATACAGTGCTATACACTGTGCGTGCCCAACTGTTCAGCCATGATTAGTGTATTTGATGACAACAGTGACAGGCTAATATCATGGTTATGTCTGTCGCTTCAGTATGCAAAGTGGAGGTAGCGGATATATGAGAAAGCACTCATTCTCGTCAAGGACAATAATTGAATAGAACAAACGATGGTGTGATTGTTAGCATGGTAATATGTCTAAAAACAGAATTAACAAGGAAGAGATGTCTGTCATACAGAGGTAAAACAAGGAAGAGATGTCTGTCATACAGAGGTAAAACAAGGAAGAGATGTCTGTCATACAGAGGTAAAACAAGGAAGAGATGTCTGTCATACAGAGGTAAAACAAGGAAGAGATGTCTGTCATACAGAGGTAAAACAAGGAAGAGATGTCTGTCATACAGAGGTAAAACAAGGAAGAGATGTCTGTCATACAGAGGTAAAACAAGGAAGAGATGTCTGTCATACAGAGGTAAAACAAGGAAGAGATGTCTGTCATACAGAGGTAAAACAAGGAAGAGATGTCTGTCATACAGAGGTAAAACAAGGAAGAGATGTCTGTCATACAGAGGTAAAACAAGGAAGAGATGTCTGTCATACAGAGGTAAAACAAGGAAGAGATGTCTGTCATACAGAGGTAAAACATTGTTGGACTCTCTCCTTGCACACTTGCTGTCTGGATCTGTTGCTTCTTATGATAATCGTGTTAGATTGTTTTAAAACAAAGATGGAAATATCGATTATATGTTTAATTTGTTGTGTTCAAGAAGGCTGAGATCAGACAATGAAGAACAAATCTGTGATGTAACCTACCACCCCACATGGATCGGTCAAACGGAAAGAAGACTTGTTGAAACCATTCAACACAAAAACCATGCCACCTAAACAAGAATGCAAACATCTACCAGAAAAAGTATTTTGAAGGTATACAATAAAATGGCATTAGGCACAGTAAAACAATATCAGTGTTTGTAGTTATTGTACTGGCCCTGTCAAAAGTAGCCAACAATACAAGTTCTTATCACATGACAAGGAAAATGCATAATTTATTTGATACCCTGCATAAATCCAGGCACAAGAAAAAACAGAAATCTTTGCCGCCTTACCCAATTTCAAGCTGTCTAAATACTGAAAATACGTTTTGCCCATACTGGTCCGAAGAAAGTTTATGATTTGAAGCCCTGCTAACAGAACACTAAAATATGACAATATTCAAGTAAACATTGTACATTACCATAACAGTGTGGTGGTGAACTATGTGGCACTCTCAAAATAAAAAAATCGTTGACCAAGAAAATGCTCAACTGCACATTTACCCTAAAATCTCTTCCCAAAGGAAAATACTAAAAGAAATGAAATCTTTCCTATCTAAACTTTTCACGTTAGTGATAGTGATAGTGAAATAACACAAGAAGAAACCTAACTTGTGAGGGCATGCAACAGTAAATATTATTATGCAACAGTAAATATTATTTTACTACGCCTTACAGCAAAACATTAGATGAATGTATGAATGAATGAATGAATGAATCATTTATTTCAACACACAGTTACAATACAATAAATAACAACAAATTACTAAAAAAATGTGCAACAAATGTGAATTGGTGAAGAGTAGACAAGGGTGAATTGGAAATGGGGTGAACAGAAGTGCAATACTTATCTATGGTTCACCCCGTGGCATGTTCAGCCATTAAGTCAAACGATATGTAATTATATATTTGTATTACTTACAACATGTAACAAATGAAAATCGTTGCTAAATAAATTGTGACTAATACGTTACAGTAATATCTTGTAGCACTTTTTAAATGCTTGTATGGTTCTACAAGTGATAATGTTTCCATTAAGGGAGTTCCATAATTTCCCTCCATATATGGAGATGCACATTGTTTTTGCATTAGTACAAACGTGAGTTATGTAGAATGAATCGTTCTGTTTAGTACCACATACAGTTTAAACTTTTTTGCAAATTATTTGGTAATTCATTATGAAATGGCCTAAACATAATAATAGCCATATTGAGCTTAACTGAATCTACAAATTTTAGAACGCCTAACTGCTAAAAAAGAGTGTTCATATGTTCAGACGTTTTACTCCACAAACTAACCGAATTACTTGTTTCTGTGATATAGTACTTCATGCCATGAATGTTTGTGGTGCAGGTGTTTCCCCACATTTCACAGCAATAACTTAAATGTGGTAAAAACAAAGAACAGTATAATATATACATTCCATTTCGATCAATGAGACAATTTGCCTTATAAATAACTACTGCAACTTTTGACTTTTTTAATCTGACCGTATTTATTTGATATTTTCAGTTTAGAGATTCATCAATATATACACCTAGAAATTTTGCTACATGTATTCTGGTTATCTGTTGATTATTAATGAACAGATTAATTTCATTATCAGGCAGATGGTTCCGGAATAACATGTAATTTGTTTTTGACAGGTTCAATGACAATTTTTTCACAGAAAACCATTTAGCCAATTTGGCAAGCTTTTAAATTATTACCAGTGCAAAATATATTTGTGTCATCCGCAAAAAAGTATAAATTTAGCTAGTTTTGATACATTACAAATATCATTAATATAGAGCACAAATAGCTTTGGCCCTAAATTTAAATGGATCCCTGTGTTACGTTTAACAGCTCCAAGGCTCACCCATTTAGTTCAACAAATTGTTTCCTGTTGGTGAGGTAACTTTTCATCCAGTCATTTCCAACTCCACGCACGCCATAGAAAATACAGTGGTGCACTGTGTTGAAAGCCTTTTTAAGATCAATGAATACACCAATAGCGTGCTTCTCATTATCTATTGCATTTGAAATTTCTTCTATTAATTCCATTACGGCATGTGATGTGGACATAGCTTAATGGAAACCTTACTGACTTGAATTTAGTATGTTCTTAGCAATAACAAAGTTGTCTAACCTATTGAGAAACAGTTTCCCAAAACATTTTGAAAATTGTGGCAAAAGAAAAATTGGCCTTAAATTTCCTATGTCTGTTTTGGCACCACTTTTGAAGATAGGTTTTATCTTGGCTATCTTCATTCTAGAGGGGAACACACCAGTCTTAAACGAATTATTAAAAATGTGTGTGAGAGGTTTGGATATAACGGGTATGACACTGGCTGAAATATCCATGCTAATGTCTTCAAAATCTGTAGATTATTTTTGTGTACACGCTTTTACAGTATTAATAACCTCTTCCTCATCAGCGGGTTTTAAATACAGACAGTTTCTGATCATGCCTCCTAAATAGTCATAAATAGAGAAATTTCCATCAGAATTTGTAATGTTTTTTAGCTAAATTGGAACCAATATTTGTAAAAAAAACTTATTGACTTCATTTGCCATATCTTTATTATTTGTCTCCACACTTTATATGGATAGGATATTTGATCGATGGACGTTGTTTACAAATTGCAGTGTTCAATACTACCCATATTTCTTTAATGTCTCCTCTCTTTTCTGCTCGTAATTGAATGTAATACGCCTTTTTGCCGAAGTTTTCGGTGGATCTTAATATAGAAGTTAGTTTGTTTTTGTACATTTTGTATCGAGATTCAGAGATTTTGGTTCTATCCTGAAGAAATAATCTGTAAAGATGATTCTTCTTACGACATGCGTTTCTAAGCCGTTGGACAACCAAGGTTTTATCTACAAGTGTCATCAATCTTTATTTTTTTAACTATAATAATAAATAAAGGTTGAACAATGTATTGATAAAATTAGCATACGCAGTGTTAACATCACTCAAACGCAACACGCTTTCCCACTGTTCTTGCTTCAAACTTTCCATAATAAGCAAATAAGTACATTGTTTATTTAAATTATTTTTTTCAAGTTCATAAGTACATAATACAAATATTGGCAAGTGGTCAGTTACTGGTCACTAATGTCAGTGATTAGTAACCCACTATCAGCAGAGTAATTAATTTGGTTGGTAAATATATATATGTGTGTTAAATATATGTGTGTTAAAAACTTACAAACTCTACATAAATTCTTTTGCAACATATCCTCCAAATACTCTGGTACACAAAATAACCAGTATTTTTAAGCACTTTTATACGGGCAATTTCCATACGAAAATTTAGAAAAAACACAGCTTTTGCCTGTACGACATCCTGCGTGGCCCATGTGAATGTGGAAGAACGTCAGACAGTTGATCAAGGAGTACAGGGTTAGATTCCACTGGTTGCCACTTCGAAGCTTAGGCAATTTTGTTCACCTCACTCTGCCTGTGTCTTTTATAAGAGACCCTGAAAGCTGTTGGTCCCTTCTAACTGGTGTCTGTGCCAGAGGAAGTAAAAGATCCCACGTAAGGAAATGGAAAAACCTGTTGTGAGTCCATGTCTACCTCTAGAGAAGGAAAATTCTGCAAATAAACCACTCCTACTTTTGCCTAAAGTTCAATTATAACCTATGAGTTGAACCTTAGAAAACACTGCAAACCACACGTAACCCACCTGCTCTGACTTTAAGCAATCTCTCGAAGTATGCTGCACTAAATACTTGAATGTCGGTTGGCTGGGCCCTCAGCACCTCACGAGCAAGTCCTTCTAGAATGTTCTGGAAACCACGTGGAACACGCAGCTTGGTGTTGGAGAATGGGACAGCCATGGTCTGTGTGTGGAGGCCTTGGATCTGTCGGACACAAGGGTAGTTGAAACTAACAATGGATCTGGGGTTTCTTGGTTGCCATACCAACTCTCTGGAATTCACTTCCTGGTAGTGTAGGTTGCTGTCATCTAACTACACATCTGATTAACCTTGCTTTCCTCCTTAGCATATTCATCCATATGTTGACAACTTTAAAATGGTATACTGATTTTAAGATGGCCTAACACTTTGGATTTTGACATGTCCTGAACTCCGGTTTTGGGGGATTTTGGTATGACATATTCTCATATTTTATTATATTGTCTACAGATAGTTTTACTTCTCTCGTCCCAATTTTCACATGCTGCTAAGCAGTATACTGTACTCACAAACAAGCAATACTATAAGCAAAACATTACCATTAGCTTGAATAATTATGAGATTCACTGTAGCCGCCTCAGACATGTATAAGTACAAACACAGGTATCTATTAGCAATTGATAAGTCTATACAAATGACCTATGTGAAATTCTTGTATAACATTCCTGTTCTTGTACATAGTTATGAAATTATGATTTGGTTATGCGAGGAGTCAACAACTTTACAACTAATGGAAGAAGAGGATGATACTCAGACTCAGACTCAGACTCATTTATTTTGACCAAGTAAATGTAACACAATCGACATATAAACAAAGTAAATAAAATAAATGGTCACGGAGACTCCCATTAAGACATTGAGTATGTCGCTATCATGGGAGCCACCACTGGTTTAGTCAAGCAATTGAAAATACATTCAAAATTAAGAATACAAGTGATAGCAATAATAAAAGTACTAAGTTTATAATTATATAATAATCATATATATATATCATATATATATATATATATATATATATATATATATATATATATATATATATATATATATATATATATGTATAAACTATATGTATACAAGCACATCCATGTACATATATGCATATGTATGGCTGCCTACAAGATATACCTACATATTAATTACACAAATAAATAACTATACACGTATGCCCTGATTTCGGCAAATGTAACAATTTGTTTTGGTACAGTTGTATTCATAATTACCAAGAAGATATTGTTTTATGTAACTGGAGAAACCATATAGACTATGAGTATGGACTTTGTCAGTAATATCATTTGGACTATTGTTAACAGTTCTAATCATGCTGTATCTAATACATTTGTTTGCGAAAACATGATTATTTCTTGACATAAATAAGCAATTTTTGTCTCGTGTGTCATATTGATGTATTTCAAAAGTGTTAGTATAAGGTATATTATAAAAATATTCAGGTAGTTGTTTATTTATTAATTTATGATAAAACTTAAGTTCTTGTAGCTTGTAGATGTCACTGACCTTTAATAATTTGAGTTCTTTATAAATAGGAGCAGTGTGTGCATTATATTTACTTAACGTGATTATTCTAATTGCTTTTTTCTGAAGTATAAATATGTGTTGCGTTTGATACCCCCATGCCAATATACCATAGTTTATATGAGGTAATATGATAGAATTGTACATTGTCCTTAGAATATGCTGTGGTAAAAAATGTGTCAGTTTTTTTAGAATTCCAGTGGTTCTAGATATTTTGTATGCTACTTTGTTTATGTGACTGTCCCAGTTCAAGTGATTATTTAATGTGATGCCCAAAAAGTTTAAGTTATTTACATATTCAATTACAGTTCCATTTACTAATAGCACAGGCTTTTCTACTTTCTTTTGTGGCATATGAAAAATCATAGCTTTAGTTTTGTCAACATTTAGAGCAAGTTTGTTTACGTTAAGCCAGTCACATATCTTGTTTAGTTCTTCGTTTATATTGTTATTTAAGTCACCGGGTCGATTAAAGACATCTAATGTACTGGTTAGGGTTGTATCGTCAGCATAAGTTATGAAGTTGAAAAGGTCACTAGCAATTGGTAGGTCATTAATGTATATAATGAACAACAAAGGTCCTAATATCGACCCTTGCGGGACACCAGTAGTAATATATGCTTCTTTAGATTTTACGTGTCCAAATTGTACGTACTGTTTACGATTTGATAAATAGTTCTTAAAGAGGTTAAATGCTGTGCCTTTTATGCCATAGTGCTTTAATTTATCCATGAATATATTATGGTCTATTGTATCAAAGGCTTTTGATAAATCAATATATATATTTATTGGAGTTAGATGTTTGTCCATTTCCTGAATAATTCTGTCTATTATTTCAAGGGTGGCAAGTTCGGTTGAATGTTTCTCTCTGAAGCCATATTGACTACTGTAGTATAGCTCTCTATTTTGGAAATATTCGTGTAGTTGGTCAAATATGACTCTCTCTGATACCATGATCAGGACATTACAAATAGACCAATGCTTTATTTGTATTACTATATATGAGGATCACGATGAACACAGATGACAGGGTTGTTTTCAGACTAAAAAGAAATTGTATATATTATGCTGGAATTTACATGAAGGTGTGTACATACGTAGGACTAGCTAGTTCTTTATTAGAAGAAAGATATACAAAGCCTGGGCCACAAAATGGGCGCATGTATTAAAGATAAGCCACACAAAGAACGATTAAAAGAGCTACAAACATGTTAACAGGATTTCAGAAATACAAATGACAGAACTGAACATGACCAATTTCAAATTGTACAAACAGAAAGCAAGTGAGGATTTGTAAAAGACTTCTACAATTTCAATGGGAGATGTTCATGTAGTCTCTATGGGTTTAATTGCTACCATAAATGGTTATACCCTATAGTATATTGATAGCAGTAAAACAAATCGAGATTGAGAAAAACGAATTTGATTTAACCTAGTATTGTAAACATTAAGGTTCATTCAAGATGTTCCCTTCTTAAACGTGTTACTACAAGTTGTCTTCTTGTATATATGTATAACGTATAACAAGGAATGAATCCATGGATGAATCAATGGCAGTGCAATGGATGAAACTTCCATTGCCAATGCCATAGCAATAGCTAACGCGATGACCCAGCGCGTCGGTAGCAACTGTCACTGTTTAGCAATAAATGTACGACCATAAATGTAACTACATGCCATTGTAATCAGTGTATATTCAACCCTTACCTGACCGAGAGAGACAAAACGTATGCTAAACTGCAACAGTTCAGCGTGTATCGCGTAGCGGCGTTAGTGTTGTGTTTTGATCCGTTGCCAGGCGAATGAGAAGCAGACCACATGCACATGACCTACTTCTAAAACCATAGACATCTTGTATTTTCGCTCACCGCACCATACAGCCGTTAATTGAGGTACTGGATAACATATTTCGAAAGTAACATTTTACCGGAATGTTAAACTTAACAAAACGTACGGTCTGGCAGGTTACAGAACATATGACAACAACTGCGTTCACTGTTTCGTTCGTTATTAATTTGTTATTTTGTCGACGATTTACCACAAGATGTGACACAGACAATTTCTTACCTAATAGACATTTCGTATTGTTAAAGCGAACACTTTTTACATTTAGTAGATATTTTACAAAAACATTGTGATGAACTAAATAATCAAACCAGTATAGTATTTCGAGAATTAACTGATCAGGCTTCAGATATCCATTAATCTCAGAGATTAAAAATTATGTCGTTACATATTATTTTTCAAATGCAGTTTTGTTATGGCCTTCTTATATTACATGTTCTTTCATTGTATATTTTCAATCGAAGAAACTACTCTAGGTTTCCTTCCCATTCCTTTCATCATAGCATGATAAATCCACATATATTCTTTAAATCCATAAATTCATTTAAAAACCGATTGAAAAATGTTGGTCCAACCAGCGAATTCTATATAATTTTGAAGCACCATTAAAATATGAACCGGAACTCTTAAATTATCGACAGATGAATGATGAGTCACAGAAATCCTGCGATCAGAACCATCTTAAATTATTTGATTTACTATTAAGTTTTATTTGTTTTTACCATATTGTTGTGTTTGTAGTCTTTCTAATTAGTTATGTATGTTTCTGAAGTTTTTATATATATATATATATATATATATATTTTAGCTAGTCAGGCACTTGTTGGGGGGCAGCCGTGGCCCAGTGGTTAAGGTGTTGGACTCTAAATTCGAGGGTTGTGAGTTCAAGACCCACACTGGGCACGGTTCGTTTTCGAAGCTTAGGCAATTTCGTTTACCCTACTTTGCCTCAGTCTACTCAGCTGCAAATGAGTACAAACACTGTTTGGAAGGTACCTGCGATGGACTAGTGTCCCGTCCAGGAGAGTCAGTATAATTGCACTCTAAGTTGCTTCGCGCTACAGAAACCAGGTTTAAGCACTGGCCATATAAGCCTTCATGGCTTCCTAAGGCGTAATGCCTGGGGGATGACTTTACCCTTTTTACCAGGCACTTGTTAGTCAGTATTGTTTTCATGCTAGTTTTATTTTCTTGTATGCACCATGTTGCCTTCTCTATTTATTTTTTCACAGAGGAACACAGTGGAAATAAGTTTAGTGCTTTCTTGTATTATCCTCGGCAATATTCTATGCAATACGTACCATCTTTTATTGTAATTGTATTGCCAAATAAATGTAATTCAATTTCAATCAATCAAGGTGTATTAATTATTAATTATACTCTAAATAATGTATATTTGGGAAAGTTGTGACATTTCGTGGTAAACAAAATGTCAAGCATCGTTGTGAGATCATAAGCATTTTATCATAAAATTATAATTATATTTGTGCATATTTTGGTACCATGATAATCGACTTTTTAGGATGTGTAACAAAAACGAATAAACAGACCTAAACCGGAATCAACGCAGAGATGTCGCTAAGGAACCAAGATGCACACTAAGTAAACCTTTATGCCAACTTCCAACTGCTACGCGATTCGCCGCCGGCTGTTATGATGGCCAATTGTTTAGATGTGTCAGAGAATAACGTTATTAAAACGTGTGCATTGTAAGTGTGATACATGTGTAATGCTCATGATAAAAAATTGAACCTGTTACTGCATATACAATATATGAGACCACCTTAACACGTTTATACACTTATTATCGCTCAGCGACGTGCGCATCTCCTGATGTGGATTTCAGTGCCAGTGGAGCCATCCTCCTTACAGTGGGGCCAAACAGCTTTCTTGATGCCATCTTACCTGCCGCGTACGTTTCAGCAGTCGGCTGAGTTTTGGATACTCTCGCACAGTTTCAGCTAGTAGTCATTTGCACAGCATCTTGCTGGGCGTTGTGCGATGCTCCGTGCAGATCTGAGAGCCGACGCGACAGTGTCTTCTCGCATGGATTGCGTTTGTATGCAAGTAGGGCTTCTCGTTTGGTTTCATGTAGGTTAGCATTGAACCAGTCTTGGTTTGGTCTTTCTCTCTTGCCAAATGCAGTTATCGCTGCATTGTAGATGGTATTACTGAGGGTGTTCCACCTTGCTGTAGCTACAAACTGCTCTCTTCATTGGGGATCTGCAGTTCTAGCAACATTGATGCGAGTGCGACCTATGGGCTTGGAGCAGTGCAGCTTACGTGGAGAGAATCTCACTTTACTGCACACCATGGCATGGTCTGCATCACAATCTGCACTGTGGTAGCTACGTGTTGCTAGGACATTGTTCAGAGCAGAGCGTCTGGCAATGACAAGGTCTAGTTGATGCCATATAAGAGACCTTGGATGCTTCCACGACACTTTGTGCTGATGGTTTACTGGAAGAAGGTGTTGGTGATGCAAAGACCATGAAATGAGCATAGCTGCAATAATCTTTGTCCGTCTGCGTGCCAAAAGAAAGATGACAGAGGTATACGTCAGGGAGATGCTGTTTGCGGATGATGCAGCACTCACTGCCTACTCAGGAGAGGCCCTCCAGAGGCTGGTCGGTCGCTTTGCACACGCCTGCAGAGAGTTTGGACTCACAATCAGCATGAAGAAGACGAACATCATTGCATGGGATGCCAGCCAAGTCCCCTCCATCAAGATCAATGACTACACCCTGGAGGTAGCAGATGACTTCACCTACCTCAGGTCAAACATCTCCAACAACCTTTCGCTGGACACGGAGATAAACAGGCGCATCGGAAAAGCCGCATGCACTATGGCCAAGCTGTCCAAAAGAGTATGGGAAAATAAGATGCTCACTGAGAACACCAAGATTAGAATCTACCAGGCCTGTGTGTTGAGCACCCTCCTCTATGGCAGCAAATCGTGGACCACATACATGTACCAGGAGCGCCGCCTCAACACCTTCCACATGCAGTGCCTCAAGCGTATCCTTTTGCATCACCTGGCAGGATCGTATTCCCTACAGTGACATATTAGACCGTGCCAGGATCCGCAGCATGTATTCACTGCTGAGCCAGAGACGCCTGCGCTGGTTGGGCCATGTACGGTGCATGGAGGACGGCCGCTTGCCAAAAGACATCCTCTGTGGACAACTAACCAGTGGCACGAGGCCAGTGGGACGCCCAGCCCTCAGATTTAAGGATGCCTGCAATCGTGACATGAAGGCCTGTGACATCAGCCCCAAAGGCTGGGAAGCAGTGGCCGAAGACCGCACTGCTTGGCGTCAGGCAACACACAGAGGCATTGAAAGGGCAGATGAAAAGAAACACCAGCACACGGCTGAGAAGAGGATGCGGGGAAAACAAAAAGCAGCACTACCACCAATGTCATCCTGTTTCGTCTGCTTTGGCTGCGGCAAGGACTGCCACTCAAGAATCGGCCTTCACAGCCACAGTGGACGCTGCCAAAATTTGACAAATTGACAACGGGGCGCATCAGCATCGTCTCTTCGAGACTATGCTCTGCCTATTATGTCGCTCAGTGACATGTCAGCCCGCTATTTATTATCCCATAATGTTAACACAATCCTAATGTAAATGGGGCGTGCATTATTCGGCGAATAGCGTGCAGTGGGTGCTCGGTTTAATAATTTCACTGTCATTTGTAGATAGATAAGAGATCGAGACGATTGTTGTTCAATTCCACTTCCACCGTTTCGAAGCATGGGAAATTTCATTCACCCTACTTTGCCTGGCTTTCAGAAGAGACACTAAAAGCCGTTGGTCCCTCCTACCTGGTGTTTATGCCAACTAACTCTAGAGACAGAAAGCTACCACTCCTGTGCTAGCCCTGGACAGGGCTCTTTGGAGTTAAATGTCAGAAGAAGAAGACATGTAGATTAATGAATGCTTTGGGCTCATGGAATTACACAGAGCAATGACTATTAATGATCGGTGGCCATGTTTTGGCTGTTATTGTCGTGTGTGTGACAAACGCTGGTGCCACATCACAGAGTCTACATAATCGAGGCTAGTTATGGCGTCAATAAAGTGGGTCACTGTTGTTGAACTATCCCATGGTTTTTCAAAGTTTTACACACAGTATGTAAATATTAGATGACCCCTCATGAACGACCACCACTAAAATGGGACTAATGGTCAGGTTAATTTGAATTTTACCTGTGTCGAATTACCAAAATATTTATGGTGAAATCTGATAGATGGCAGCACTCCTTACGTTACAATGATTATTTGGCTGTCCACAAAATATGTCCACAAATCAATTGTGTAATCGATCATCATCAATCACTTTGGGCAAACCGATGATCGATTATGAAAATCAAACCAATTCCCAACACTAGCTCAAATTATTACAAAAATATATTTATAGAATTAACAAGCCAACCCATTTCCATACAGTAAGTGGAATTTGTTTAGTAAATGATTGAAATGAGAACACCATAGTGAAGCCCACCTTGTCCGCCCAGCATATATGACAGTCCACCCTCTAAATGCTCCCAACATCAAGCCTAGGTCACACAGGGCAGAATTTCCTGTTGTCCACCTGTTGTTGGCCGCTGCTTCAAAATCATGGCTAACTGTTAGCGAGATTGGGACCAGTCCTCATTCTCTCTGACACAATCATACAAAAAAGGCCTAGCTAATCAGTCTCGAATGGGTATTTAGCGCAAGCAACATTGGGTCAGCTGACAAATTGGACGAATATCTCTTGTGTGAACCGGCCTGAAGACTAAACCTAGTATGAAAATATTGGCCTGTATTCTCAGAGTTTGCCTTGAAGAGGGGGAAACTCATAACCGGAAGAAGTTATTGCATACACCTTAGCTGCAAAATACTGTAAATATAATTTCTCAGAGGAATTACATTTTTCTCAGCTAAAATGCTACATAATTACTTTGTAACATAATTTTGACATTTCACCTTATAGGCTGAGACTTAACATGCGTATTATTACCATATCAGACCTTTAGTCAGGGACCCGTTGTGCCGTTATTGCAATGGCTTTGGGAAGAGCATAACAGGTTTTTGTTTTTCAAATGACATGATTTTTTTGGGGATTACAACTGGTTTTTATTTTCCCAATAATGGGGTACAAACAATGAATGTATTGTCATAAAATGGGCCTTTTTATCATGAAGCAATACCTCTGTCATGAGTCATTTGTCAATGTCATGACAATGGGACTATGTAGCAGCATCAGTAGTTATGAAAGCCGTTAGTCAGTCTGCCTTTGTATTTCACCAGGATAATTTTTCCCGAGTGCATTCACATTTTTTATCCACTGTAATCCATAGCAGGTATTCCATGGCAACCAAGCACTGCCAGTTTTTCCCCGGTGGTGTTGGTGTAATTTTGATGGTTTTTTCATTTAATTGTATCCTCTTGCGAGGTAATTAGCAAAATTGTTTGAACTACTTCTGCAGTGGCTCATGAGAGATGGAGTCCACAGTAGGTTACACATTTACCCATGTGGGATCTTTTACTTCCCCTGGCATAGACATCATACAGAAGGGACCAACAGCTTTTAGTGTCTCTTCTGAAAGACACAGGCAAAGTGCGGTGAACACAAAATGGCAGTATGTGGTTTTGAACCCCGGTCCCCTCGACTGAAAGTCTGACGCTCTACCACCTAGACCACCATGTGCCCACTTTTTGATGGTAAATACACATCTTGGACATTTATTTGGCCATGCTCGTCTTATTTTACACTAATTTAGCGAAAAATCAAGCAAAAAGAATTCGACCCAATAAGCGTACAGTACACACAAAAAATTGGGCCGTGGAAAAATGTCAAGGAATCTGTTCTTATAAGCGTACACCAAAATTTTTTCTCTAGACAACTGTTTAGTACTAGTGATGTATTTAGGTGACTAGCGTAGAACAACTGAAAAATTGTACCAACTGTTTAACACCAGATGGCGACACTTTTCAGTTCCACTAATCAAATTATAATAATTATAGATCCTGCTGATTAAAAAAGGGGCGTACACTAATTAGGGCATGTACGCTTAATAGGTCAAATATGATATCTGGTATCCACTATGACATGCTAGCTCTTCTCTCTGCTTCTTCCATACTTTCATGATTTTGAAACATAGCTATTCTCTCTGTTTACAGATGTCTAAAGAATGCTGCCAAGTATACATGTCCACGTTGCAACTGTGCGTACTGCAGCTCGGAGTGCTACAAATGTGCCGCTCATGCACAATGCTCGGAGGGCTTCTACAAGGACTGCTTCATGGAGGGGCTCAAAGAAATACAATCTAGGTACACATGTTAACAATCGTGTTACCATCCAGCAGATATTTGCATCTTAGACGTTTTGTAAAGTAAACATATCCAAATACTACATCTTGGATGCCACAAAAATTTGTTTTTGTTCACATAATTTTTTTTATTCACATGTTATGTTTTTTGGTTTAGATTGCACTGTATAAAACTTAATTTTGTTGGCACAATTGAAAATGGGTGTATAATTACAAATATACGTTATAGTAAAACTTTGCTCCATTCACTTCACTCCTGTTGTTTTCTGTTTCGACACCTTCGTGTTTAGACATTGCAAAGCATCTGTTGTTTCTAATGTAAGTTTTGTTTTGTGTCAGACTCTTTGCATCACCTCGATGATTAAAGTTCTTTCTTTCTACTTTCCAACTTGCTTCCTCTTGATGATTTCCTGATATATTTTAATGGGTAGCAAACAATGATAAAGCACAGCTTTGTAAGCTTTATAAGAGGTACCAGTTTTGTGACTATACAATCAACCTTAGCACTGTTAAAAGATGAATCTTTAATGTCAAGTGCTTCTAATATGTTCTGAGCTGCTGAAACCAGTACCCCGGAACTGAGTGTGTGTGCATGCGTGCGTGCGTGCGTGCGTGCGTGCGTGCGTGCGTGCATGTGTATGGTTTACAGTGCATTTGTGTATGTTTACCTGGGCAGTGGGGAAGAGAAGAAGAAGATGATTGCGATGCTAGAACGCTTTGAGCAGCAGCACAGTGAGAACCAGTCAGACTCTGATGATAGCGAGGGTAGGTCCTACTAGACGTGGTCTGCAGTGAGACCACAAGTTACCTTCTCGCTGCTGCACCAGCTGTTTCACCACGCTTGAATCACATACAGAAGTTATTAATTTAACATTGCAAATATGATCTGTTCCCTTACGACAACAGGAAATTCTGACTGAAATTTATTTCCATTACAAACCCATCTTCACAATTTTGATACTTTTCGTAATCATTGTGTTAGTAAAAACAAATTTAAACCTGTTCTTTTTTAACAGGCTTATGACATAAGGACAGGTGAGATAATTATCCAAGTGGTGTCAGATTATTGGTCAACCATTCTTCTTGAGTAATGTCAAAAAGACTAGGCAGACATTTGTGATTTTACATGTGGTCAGCTTATATATATAATTCACATGATACTTTCAGATGATGGAGAGTGTGACTTGGCTGAGCGTCTCCAGGGAATCAATCTTGGTAAGGAGCGTTGTCTGTTGATCTGTCTTAGCGTCTGTGTAGGGTGACTTGTGTGTGATATGTAGATTTGTGTTTGTCTATGTTTACCCCCTGTAACTTTCCTGATTGTCAGTTGTCCACTTTGTTAACTGAAGCACTGCCCAATAATTCCATTTATCTGTGAAATTGAGCCACATTATAATACCATGCGATAGTTAACGTCTTTGTAGGAGATGGTTAAGATATTTGTTTGCACACATCAACTAGACATGAGTGATCACAATGAGGCTGTCTTCTTCAAAAGTGTTTCCGTCAATTTTAGTCTCATAAGGTGAAAATGACATAATATTGAATATTTGTATTGCATAGTTACAACAATACTTTCATAAAGCAATTTAAAAATTTTTTTTATTTACTGATGCACCACTGTTGGTTAATAGCTGTGTTTAGTTGTCAGCAGGGACACATTGTCACAAGTGAAATCATGGCAAATGTGGACGACTGTGGCAGATATTGCAGTGGAGTATCAGATGATTTCATAATCAAGTTAATATTGGAAAATAACAACACTTGTTCACAGGTAATCTTTATGACATGGTTTGTTTATAGACTCTGTTACCACGGAAACAGTTTGGCAGCGACTAACACAGCGGGAACGACGGGAGTTTGAGACAATGCTTCGTGACGGCTCGCTTGGTTCACTCGTGGAACTCTGGGAACCCTGGTGGACGATTAAGGTATTGTCTGTGATTTTATTGCATAGTCAATTTACTCGTACTATGAACAGCAGTTTTTATTTGCATTTTCAATGTTCTATTTAAATTCACAATTCTCCTAGTGCGAAATTTTTACTTGTGCTAATAAAAACTCTTTCCTCATGTTATTTTGAAGAGTTTTGTGACGTTATTATTGATTTATTGGAATATCACCATATACTTTGCTAGGGTGAGAAAGAAAGCTAGGTAAGTGATTTGGTACGATGTGTTCACAGGAGCCTCTCGTGGAAGAGACAAGTTGCACCACTGGTACAGAGACGGGTAGTCATCAAATGATACCAAGGATACTCAGCAATGTCCCAGCTCTCGACCAGATGTTGCGTGTGAGTGTGATACACGTCTGAACCAGGGTTCGCACAGATCCTTCAATGTTCTTGAATTTGACTTTGCGACTCAAGTACCTTTAAATGTTCTTGAATTTATGGCAGCGTTCTTGAGTGCTCTTGAAAACACGTTTTCTGTGTTGCTTTCTGAATGCATCAACTATCAATGTTTGCATGTTTTGTACTTGTGGTAAATTGCTTCAATTATGTTAATAAGTTTTTAATTTGCCATTGAGAATTTCCCGGAGAAGACTGCTGCAAAGCTATAAGTTCGACCTTAATCACCAGATGTCGCAACATACACACATGAACCAATCAGATGAGTTGTTTATCCCGATGGTCTGATAGGCTTTAATACTGTTGTGTAATTTCACAAAAATCTTAAGAAACTTACACAAGGGATCGATATTCTAAATTACTAACTCGTTATTTCATCGATTGAGTGCAAACAAATTGTTGGAATAGTTTTTAGAGAAATATTTACGACCTAGAAGCAAATACAAACACGTTTTGCGGAAATACTCCAGTGCACAAAATATTTATGGCGTTCGCTGCTTTGGCCTTTGTGTTTGGAAAAGCCCATGGATAAAGTTATTTCGTTTGTCGCAGCTTTAACATGTAGGCTAAGTTAAGGTACCCTAATCCTAAATCATTGCAAGGTGTTGCTTATTAGTAAAACTGTAAATATGCTGTAACTTCAGCCACTCAGACTCCAGACATTGCATACACACACCTATTTGAGTAGATAATTTATGAGAAATGCTATAGTTTCTACAATATTTAGAATAAATTAATAAAGGAATAAACTATTTAGAATAAAACAAAAATGGTTCATTGACTCGTATTAAGACAAATTTGTCGCTGTCACTTAGCATTTTTCCATGTGCAACAGCATGTGCTGATAGATGTATGACTACGAGTGGCACAAACAGTCTATTGGAAATAAACATTTGATTTGATTTCAAATATCTAAAAAAATATAAAGTTGTATAACTATAACGTTCAGATGCTTTGGAAAATGTTCTTGAAAAACTGCTGTTTTTTCCCCAAATGTTCTTGACAACACACCCTCACATTGACACACATTCTCACACAAACGCACACGCCCCCACACACACACACGCATATACGTACCCTCAATAAGACATGGTCACAACGTCCTCTTGAAAATACAGTTCATTCCCATAGAGTAACATTGTCACCGGGGGGGGTAGCTTACTTTCCTCTCACCAGGTGGATTCTCAGAGGGGCTAACCTGAGCAATATGTTCAAACTATTACTAGCACGTTCACTGTAACTGATGTGTTAATGCATCAATAATTTATATTAGGCATTGCTAACGTGTTAACACATTGGTTGTATAATGATTATGTGTGTGCTGCCCTCTTGTGAATAACAGAAAAACATTTTTCCTACCATTTTTTTACCTGGTCTACTCACCTACCCAGGTTTTCCCCAACATAAAATGAATTGACATGGGTAGTCGAGGGTTTGAATGCAACCGTAGATGCAATGCTGTGTTTATTTAGTAAATCTGTTTATTGGTAATGCTGCAGTTTGGTACCAACCTTTGGTGTATATGTTTTACTTGCCATTCATTTTCATACATAGCCTGTGGCATATATATTTACCCTTATCTTGGACAGAAGTTAAGAAAAAGAAACTTCAGAGCAGTTGATTATTTAAGTATTGAATCTAGGGTATGCTGACTCCATACGTGTGTTTAAACTGGATATTTCTTTGTCTAGAAGTCGGCGCCATCCAAATACATCAAATACAGCATTGTAAATGTTGTCTACGGCTACACATACATCGCAAGGTTGCACAACGGGGAACACCTGACTGTGGCGCCACAGTGTGCACAGGTAATGTACTATGCACCAGTATGTGCCAGATTAGGTTATTTCCGGCTACTCTAAAGGTAAAGGTAAATTCTTATATAGCGCAGTGTACAGTCCTTGGGACTGTTCAAAGAGTTTTACACTTTATCCCCTGATCATTCCAATGCAGGGCTGGGGTCATTTCCTTTTAATCAATTCCAACTCCAAATCGAATTCCTTTTAATCAATTCCAATTCCTGCTGAAATCTTCCAATTCCATTCCAATTCCAATTCAATTATTTTTCCAAAATAATTCAGTTGGTAGTTTTTCCAGTGGTTTTTCCAACACGTTTTAAAAATAGTTACATGAACGTTATGAATGCATTTGGTCTATGAATACACAGACACAGAAAAAACAACCTGGAAAAACGCCCTCCTGACAAAAACACAACATTTCTAAGTTTTCTGTATAAATTATTATACACAATCAATTTGAAGCATTCAGAGTGAGCAAGTTCACACAAAGCCTGTCAGTAACTTCTGTGATGAATACATATCACATCTCAGTTAATGCACAGGTGAGCAAATGTACTTCCAGGATTGCAGTTATCTAAATGGGAGTGCAAGGATGAGTTGTATTGTTGAGCACAAATGAAAGCATTTAATACTTTCTCACAAGCTTCAGCTCAAAGGGAAATACATAGACTCCACTTTTACACCAAATGTTTCAAGTCCTTTAATCATTTGTTACACTAAGGTGAGAAAATGGACTTCCAGGGCTGATTGACACTGGAAGTCTAGCACATGTCCAGCTATTTAACTGCAATTATTAGCAACAGGCTTCTATTGTGCACACAGGTCTGTCTTTTGATCATGGTTTCTTGCCTCAGCAAGTCAACCCTACTAACTGGGCCTAGCTGCTAAAGCCTGCCATTGTTTCATTGTTTATGTGAGCTGGTAAGACATGTCTGCTGTTTATGGACTGAATGGAAGGTTGGGTTAGGCCAGATCAAGAAAATGAGGATCAATTCCTTTTCGCCCAATTCGAATTCCTTTTGCTCAAAATCTTACAAGTCAAATTCCGGAATTTAATTGAAAGGAATTGAATAATTCCAATTCCTTTTGGAATTGACCCCAGCCCTGTTCCAACGCCAATTTGACTTCTCTGGGAAGCATTCAGCCACACTGCAATTACTGCACGAAGACTATTCTTTCACATATCTACAACTGTCTATAGCCAGGTACTCATTTATACAGCTGAGTGAACTGGGGCAACGTGGAGTGAACAAAATTGTAAAGTCTGTGAAATGGCAGCCAGAGGATTAAACCGGGGACTCGATTAAGAGTCCGATGTTCTTACCACGGCACCACCACTACTCTCAGTCTTAAGTTGTACACTGCGTACAGTCACACACGCACGCATGTACACAGAAATGCGCACACACAAGCACAGACACGCACACACAACATACATTGCAGTATCTCTGTATCCGTGACATTGTGTGTGTTTCTAGGGATGTGTGCAGATGTGTGGTGGACTGGAGACAGAGACGTACGATAGCGCCGCTGCAGCCATCCACGGATGTCTACAGCGTCTACAGAACCAGGTCTGTGTCTCCTTTTTGTACCTGTAGTTACACCCCAGTTCAGCAGGTCAACAACAACGAAGTGTTTGTAAGATGAGCTTGTTACACAGCTGTAAATGTCTACTGAAAACACAATGTTCAGGAATTGTAATAACTAAAACTAGTGATGTCTCTAACGCGAGATCAAGCAAGGTAGCAAAATGAATTTGAATCAGTTGCCGTTGACAACATTACAAATGGGTCAACTTGAAGGTGTTTCCAAGGATTCATGGGAAAAGTATTGCAATTAATTGATGCATCGATGAATCGTTATGGGGCCGAGACTGAGAACGTTCGTGTGTGTGTTTGTTCAGGCCAAGTCGCTGTTTGTGTCAGCCGAGTTCTCCGTGGCCGTCGTCAAGGACGTGGTATTGTTGCTGACTGGTTCAAGGAGTTCCCCCTTGGGCCTGCTCATGGCGGCCATGTCTGACCTGCACGCAGTCTTCAGGGCAGCTCGCAAGCAACTCGCCAAGGGTAGGCACTGACAGACAGGCAGACAGACAGACAGAAAAACACTGCACATTGAATAATGATTTTTTTCTTCTAAACACTACTGTTGACATTACTTACTCAACAATTCAGCTGACATCAGCAGCCTTCATCAGGATTTCTGGGATGACTAATTAATCTTCTGCCAGCTGGCTGGGCAAGCAGGCCATCGCACATGTGGCTAAGTCAGAGAAGAACTAGTCGTCCCAGAATTAGTGATGAAGGCTGCAGATGTCAGCCGAATCGTTGAAGTGAAGTGAAGTGAAGTGAAAGTTTATTCAAGTGAAGTGAAGTATATATCTATCAACTTGATGTCTGCTTAGGACTCTAGTGGATTTATTCAATTGATATGTTCACAAAGTATTGAACAGAATATGTTTGGTTTTCAAGCACATATTTTTCATGTCACTTTCTCATGTTTTCTTATGAGTTCTGTTCATTCCACTAAAAGTTGTCCTTTCATAAATGACTACCGGTAAGTCTGATATCAAATTCTCGTCTGAAGTTGTTTCCCTATGTTTGTTTTTAACATAGAGATTATATGTAATTATTATATTCAGTGTATTATTATCATAAATTATGACTTCTTGTTATAGTAAACAATTTCTGTCTGAAATCAGCCAGATAAAAAATCTTGTTGCACTCATATTTTTTAATTAAAATTTTTTTTACCAAATAATGCACAGGTCAACATAATCAACAGGGCTCTAGCTCGAATTATTTCTGAGTTCTGGCATTTACAATTTTGAGGATTCTTTCATTTTTGCCAATTTTCGGAAATCATGAAGATTACTTGTTCTACTTAAAATACAAATAACATGAAAACTATTTGAACTTGAAAGATGTGGCATGCTTATTCTCCATCACATGTGATATTCTTCTGTATAGTAGTATGCCGTTGACGTTTTTGTGTTTTTATGAGTGAAATTGGGCCAAGTGATTTTAGATCCATTTGTTCACAATAAAAAAATTGAGTTAGAACACAAATGAATCTTATTTGAATCAACAACACACCTACGCATCTAGGTGTGTGAGAAGTTTGAAGCTTCTATCTTGAGTAGTTTATGAGATGCTGATCTCCAAAGTTGGTACATAGTGAAAAGTTGCCTATATTTAGCAGCGAAAAATGCTATATGGCTACGGAGCTAAAAATTCCAATTTATTTTCTGCACGAAAGGCAGGTACAATGCCTGTGTAATACACCACGTTTGGATTCCCTATTCAAATGGCTTCGTGTTGAGAAAAAAATTTAGATGGACGCATTTTGTGTTTTTATCTAATCGACAGATTACAACAAATCAAACCTATCAATCAAATCAACTCAATTTCAGGATAATTCAATCTTAAACTTTAGCTTTTTATATATACGACTTTCAGCACCCAAAATGAGAATGTGGGACAAGTCATATTCTGAAAATATAGTAAATGGATACTTACTAAACTAATCAGTTTTTATTCTAGACCAACTGCCTGCCTAAGCCAATGAGGTTGATCTACCCAGGTTTGGAATCAGTGTTTTCCTTCTCCTGGATCTCTTCCATGTTGGCCCGGGATCGTGGGGTGGCCAGTTGTCAGGGTTTATCACGAGGAGGTTCTGCTCGAGTCTTGTCTGTCTGGATTTATATGTGCTGTTTTACAGATTGTTGGTAGTGAAGGTTTCTTTTCTGTAAAAACTGCTGCAAGGCGTTTCCATCTAAATCTCATACAAACATTTCATTGTAGAAATAAAGGACAACCAGAAAACAGATGTTGCCATCACACAGGATGCGTCGGTGTTGAGGCAGCTGTTTTTCCACGCTCAGAAGAAACTAGAATTCTTTGTCAGCTGGACGCACAAATTTGGACTGGCACTTCAGCCGCTGGCGACAGATTTGGAGATTGAGTTCTGTAAGTGGATATCTGGCATTGTGGATAATTTGCTCTGAAGTTATTTGTGTGAGAGATTATAAGGCCTGTGAAACACTTGTCAGTTTAGTCACAGGTATAACTTGAACGTAACTGGTAATTAATGAATGGAGCAAGACCCTTATTATTTACTAACTTTGTAATAGATACATCTGTATTGTACATTGGCATCTTTTACAATGGTAACTGATTGTAATTAATTACTGCCAGTAATAATACAAGTTCAAAAACAGTTGTGTCGTACAGACATTTTAATGTCGATATTGTAGGCCGACTATCGTCTGATTTGACTCGACAAGAAACGCTGAAGACACAGATAGAGGGCATGTGGGGAGGGAAGAAACCCCCAAAGACATCCCACTTCATAGAGGAGCTTGCTGACAGGTGACACAGACTGATACGAGTTTCACATGACACATTGCTGGATATTCTCTTTACCATTGCGGTGTGTGAAATGTCTATCATGATGCTGCATTGTAAGCTGTATGATGGTGGCATTGTGCGTGCACATGCAAGACTGTATGCATGTGCACGTGTGTGGCAGTGTTGTACGTTCACATGATGCTAATGAGAGAGGTGATATAATGTTAAGCAGGATAAATGCCATGCAAGTGCAAGTGGCATACAGAGTGGTGCTAATGAGAGAGGTGATATAATGTTAAGCAGGATAAATGCCATGCAAGTGCAACTGGCATACAGTGAAGTACCAGTGGTGCTAATGAGAGAGGTGATATAATGTTAAGCAGGATAAATGCCATGCAAGTGCAACTGGCATACAGTGAAGTACCAGTGGTGCTAATGAGAGAGGTGATATAATGTTAAGCAGGATAAATGCCATGCAAGTGCAACTGGCATACAGTGAAGTACCAGTGGTGCTAATGAGAGAGGTGATATAATGTTAAGCAGGATAAATGCCATGCAAGTGCAACTGGCATACAGTGAAGTACCAGTGGTGCACAGTGAATATCAGTAGATTGCTTCATGAGAAGTGCGTCCAGTGCACTTGTGAAGTGATTGCAGTCAGTGACGAGAACTTGCAGTTGAAAGTGGCTGAAGTGTGCTGAAACTGCGGCATAAGTTACATAACACAGATTGTTACAGTAACATATGTTCTTGCATAATAAATGCTGACAAACACCAGTGCTTCTTATCGAATGTATTTTATTCTTACGATATACAATGAATACTACAGCAATGACAGTCGAGACAATGTGTGAACAAAACAATAGCAGTGTGACATTAATGCCTGCACGAGTCTGACGCGGCGTCGCGTTTGTCATGCCCAGGAATGTATGAAGAAATTAATAAACATTAAAGAAATATATCAGCATACATGAGAGGAAAAAAGTTACACATTACTAACAATGCATCGGAATGAGCCAGCTCATTGTGTAGTAATTAACATCATTGTCAGATGGCTCCTCATCCCCTGTCTTGCACCCGACTTATAAATACGACTCAAAAGAAAGCCTGTAATAAGTACGGAGCTATCACTGAAATGGCACTTCAGTATGCAGAGTAACAAGAGTGCTGCACTGCCTCAACTGGCAACAGCATTGATTCCCATTCATTTGTTATCCTGGAATAAATAAGCAGATGGCTCCGTCATTCTTATCAAGATGATAAGCGCTAGCAAATTCTGGCAGTGACGTCTGAACACAAGACTGTTCTTTTCAAAGCATTGCACTTAAAAATAGGCGGCAGATATCTGTGCCCATGCACCATGGGATGTCTCGGTATTTGCCACGCAACAAAACAAAATTTCCGATGCAAGCAGGTCCGGGGCAAATATGTTTGTATCGTCCAGGTTAGGAGTATAATGATAGCATTGTTTTGTCAAATAAACACATTGTATGCAAACAAAGTTCCATAGTGTTAGCCGCTGCCATGCTCACAATTCTTATTACCAATCGGCAGCAATGGAAATGTGTGTAATATAAACAGAAACAAAACATGAATGTTGAGTGGGTTTCACCTGGGCTGCCGGAAACTCAAAAGAATCATTCATGGTCACAAATGCTACACACTAATATTGTATACACTAGCAAAAATGCCCGTCCCCAAGATGGGACAGTCATGATAGCAATGTTTACGAAATGCCTCAGGCCAACATTCCATCAGATTATTTAAGGGAACATCAATTAACAGAAACAACTGCATCACGCACGTGATGCAATACTCGTGTTCAAAATGTTGAAGGTCACGTGAATTAAGACCCATGGATACTTGCGTTGGGTGTAGAATAGTAGCATATCTTTTTATTATGTATTGGCCCGAGGTCACAATACGTGGGTGTGTGCTGTCTACTGTAATTAATATAAACTGCCCAGATGGTGCTACGTATTTTCAAACGGTTTATGTACTGAAGTATTCAACGCACGCAAGTGCACGTGGTTTCTGCGATTGTTTGAAGTTAACGTTTTACGTAGCGAACATTTGATTTACCAAGAAACCTTGATATATGGGGTATTTCGACAAAATAAAGGCGTTACGTTTCATTCACGGAGTCGTTAATTAATCCCTGAAAGTTTGGCTCCCGAGGTGCAAGCCGTCTAGGAGGAAAACGTGAACAAACATACGCTAGCTCGATTATAGTTTATGAAAGATTACAAATAAAGAATGAAGGTGTCCATTAGATGGTCAGTGTACATGGTTATCACTTAAAAAACTGCAATGTATAGCGATGAATCAACAGAAATGTTACATAGCAACTTGTGCCAAGATACCTACATGAGAGCCACATATCAAGATATATATTATACATGTGAAGCATTATGTACATCTTGCTACACAGATGCCCGCATCCGTGACATAAAGAAGTGTCCAAACAATTGGCCAAGTTTGGCACTTGGACAGGATAAGGCCCACAGTATGTGACAATGACATCAAGACAGGAATCATCAGAAGTAAACTAGTGCTGCTGTGTCACAATGTCTCTGCAAAGGTCTACCGTAACTTTCAAGAACTTGGCCCTCATCAATGGAGCAGCTGTCCAATCTCCTCTCCTAGGAGAGACACTGATGAAGACATCCTCTCTGGCAGTGACCACCCTGACCGCTCCCGGTCAATACTGCATGTGGTATCAAGAAATGGCTAGCTAGTCCGGTGAGGTCCTGAATTCCAGCTTTCAGACTGTAGTTGGGAGAATGTGCCAAGTAATGGAAAAGAACGTAATTGAACCATTCTGGTCTAGCAACATTACGTAATTGAACCAGACATTCTAGTCTTGTAATGTTACAAACTTTGTCATCTGAGCAGTGGTAGCCATGAAGGTGGCATTGCCTTTTCTTATATCCACACATCTGTGTGACCGCCACCAGTTACAACACAAAATAAATATCCGGACATCACCCTGTGACTAAGTCTAAGAGAGCAGTACTCCGATGTGCAAACAGACGAATGTAGCCTAATAATTAAATATAAATAATATGATATCCTAGTCGTACTTCTGGCAAAACTGGCTGAGCAATGTATCTTCAACGCAAAGTTGACAGCTGCTTACTTTGAGATTTTTACGCAGCTTTGACTGTTGACACCCATGGACCTCTACAGACATTATTGTGCTTTGTATTCAATTCACAGCATCCATTGTGGCACAACTCATGCATTGATATGTGACTTCTACCTGCACTACATTTCACGGTGCAACCCACGGTGCCTGGACATTGCCTTCTCACGTCTGTGATGCTGAAATCCCAAGCCTGATCATGTCTGCTGATGGACAGACTTGCAGCTTCCAACGCACAAGACATCATAGAATATGCATGTTCTGTAAACACGTGCGTGTTGACTGTCAGTGCACACACGCGCAGCATGCGTTACGTGCTGTGCTCGGGCGGATCAACTGACGAAGCCCTGGCGATGCTTTGTTCTAGCTCAACCAATGTCATTTTCATTTGGTCCATCAGTTTGATAACGACAGAGAGAACATCTTTCCACCGTTTGATCTCGGTTTCATGCAGGAACTGTTGTCGTTCCAGCAGCTGCATCCATTCATCCTGCGACTTCGGGAAGTCACTGCAAGGCAATGCCAGTCAACAATTAGTCAACAATTAGTCAACATCGCAACCTTTCATACATTTGCAATCCAGGATTTTTCTCATAATACTGTGAATTCCATGTTGTTATTTTTTTTTTTATGAAAAAATTTCTCATATTTCTTTGAATATTTATATGTCTATGACATACATACTTTGACAAGTGTCACTACTGATATCTGTTAACAAATAATGCTTCCCTAATAAGCCTTATATAAAAATAAAACATCTATAGAGCATAAATCCTCAGGGAGCCAAGGCAGGAGGCACCGCAAACCAGAAAAATCATTAAGTATGGTATAATTTCAAATCAATACATTTCATAAAAGTTTTCATGAAATGATTCTGAAATAAAATGACTGAAGAAATTGAATTGCACAGTTGGCTTTAACCAGTGTGACTTACCGTGCATCAGGGAAGATGTTGTCGCGACTGAAGGGTGCCATACATGTCATGGCCTCTAGTGACCGCAGCTTCACAAAGAGCACTGCGTTGAAGATGAGGAGGCAGACCAACCTATAACACGTACAACACAACTTTATAATTATATCAGTTTACAGGGGCGGGGGTCCACTTTTGTCAACACTGCATTCAAGTATCTAGAAATACTCTTTCAAAACCCTCCCCTAGCATGACTGCACAAGATAGATTCTTATCTGACGAATATGACACATAACAATTTTTAATAATTATTCATTAACCAATAATTAATGTTCAGCTACATTTCAGTTTGAATAAATTTTAACAACAGTGCCAAACTCAAATACAGAGTAAAAAAATGAGAAAAATAAGATATTTACCCTCTCAATTTGGGCAGTAAAAAATATTAAAAAGGCAACAAACACTGCTGACCCAAGGCAAACCAAACCATTTTGTTACTGATGATGATCTATAATAATTATGTGTTACTGCAGCAATCAATGGCAAACTTACACAATGCAGAATATCCTCGCTAGTGTGTCCATGTTGAACTTGATGATCCACTCGTCTGGTGACACGCCGCCTGTCAACAACAATAACAACAACGGTCAACAACAATAACAACTGTCAACAACAATAACAACCTGTCTGTCAACAACAATAACAACAACGGTCAACAGCAATAACAACTGTCAACAACAATAACAACCTGTCTGTCAACAACAATAACAACATGTCTGTTAACAACAATAACAACCTGTCTGTCAACAACAATAACAACCTGTCTGTCAACAACAATAACAACTGTCAACAAAAATACTGATGACTCAGAATGTTTACATTGCTGAATGGCACAGTAAATATTCACACACAGGTAACAGTAAAATAATATTTGAAAATTGAAGTTCATTAAAACACATTTGGGCAGTCAAGATGTTAGAAAAGATATAGTTTATACTATATAAAATGATTTATAGAAAAATTTATAGACAACATTTAGACAAATTTATCATATTGCTATATTTTAAATTATTATGCCACTTTAACATCATTCCAGCGTATGTAGGTATGCCCGTGTGCGTATCTATCTATATGCATGCATGCACACAACCATGTTTGTGTGCGGAGGAACAGTGCGTCTTAGCTTACCTTTTGGTGCCGACACCTGTGTGTGCTTTGCGACATTAATGTCGGCCAGTCGCTTCGTTGTACGTTCGGTTGACGTTGGACGTTTCTTACGTCGTACTTTCTTGCGTCCTGGCTGTGTGGTGCCAACATTGCAAGTAGTGCTGCTTGGCACTGCCTCCGAGAGACACTCCGACTCGCGGTGCAAATGTTCCGCTGTGAGGAGAGAGACAGAAAGTATATGGACATGGTCAGGTCAATAACATTCAGTTTCTGATGCAGCTGTTGCTTGATGATATACTCCCTAAACAGCTGATCACAGCTTCACCGGGGGTTGTAGCGAGTTTAGAGATCGAGATCACCAGCTCTGTGAGGCATTTTTAAATCCGTAACAGGTTTTTTTCTACTTCCCTGTATGGGATCTTTTACTTCCCCTGGCACAAACACCAGGCAGAAGGGACCAATAGCTTACAGTGTCTCTTCCGAAAGACACAGGCAAAGTAGTGCGAACAAAATTGGCCAAATTTTGAAACAGCAATGGGTGGACTCGAACCATGGTCCACTCGACGGAAAGTCTGACACACTACCACACAGTCACTGCACACCAAAGTTAAGTTTTTAAAATGTTGAGTGGATATGCAGACACTGATAAAAATATTTTCCTCCAACTTCAAACTCCGTCCTCAGTTGATTGAGCCCATCGCAAATTAGGTTTGCACAAACCAAAAAATTGTATTCAAATTTCAAAACATCTGTAAGACTTATGGGTCAACCATAACGGATGGCACCTGGGCATACGGCCACTGGGGTAATAGATCTGCAAGTGTGCCCGAGACAAAGCTGGTGAAACACAGTGAGACTGGAATGATAGGCCTGAGACGATGGAAGGAGAGTGGCAGAGAGAGGTAGTGGCGAAGATGTAACTTACCAAGCATTTCAAAGTTCTGCATGATCCCAATTGTCCCATTCTTATCAATGTAACCTGCAACAGTTGACACACAAACATGATTAGTAAGCATCGGCAGCAGGTTGGCAGAACCAAAGTAATTTTCTCACTTGAGTTTATTCAATAAACGGAGGTGATGATTAGAGAATACTACGGTTAACTGAAGACCACATTGCAATATTATTTAAAGCAGTAAACTCATCGACTAATGATATTCAGACATTATTACGAGACAAATGTACAGAGACTGTGTAAATGGTTCAATTTAAAGGATGCTTAAAAGAAATGCACTTTAACAGGTACTACATTAACAGGTACTAGATTAATTCCTGCATGTATTCACTTGAATAATTCATGATACTAACAGACACTAATTATATAAAATTACTGTAAATTAAAATGTAGACATCCTTATAAAACAATGTTTGGTACTACACCGTGAAATGTATGAAATTCGGTGTCATCTGGGCAATATTTTTTAACTGCAAGACGTTCGCAAAACATGGCACACTGGCAGAGCTATAAAACTTGAATTCTGGGATTGAAACACAACAGTTGACTTACTTCTGACTAGAGCCCAGACTTTTTTCCTGAAGTTGATCTCGCTGGTGACACGAAGGCGACACTTGTGACTGGTGACACGTGTCAAGCAGTATCGGTTGATGACGTAGAAGTTCTCGCCGTACGGAATGCCGCTGTTAATGAACTCTGCGTCGATGAGATAGGAGAGGCCCGGTCGACTCGAGGCATAGCACGTCTGTATGGCAGACATAAAGATAGGGTAAACAGCACAATATACCCAGCATAGCAGATAGTGTGAACGTATCAGTTTGTAAATGTAATTATAACATGCCAGCGTGGTTGTAAATATATCTTAATTAAACTTGTGAGAACATCTTTAACTCTTGACAGTAATGTAAAAGTTAGCAAAGAAATGGCTAAAACAAAAATGTAATGTAAAGTTCTAGTAATATACTTATATCAGTATTTATGTTAGGTCCTTAATTGTGTGTGTGTGCATCCATATATATATATATATATATATATATATATATATATATATATATATATATATATATATATATATATATATATATATATATATATATATATATATACACATATATATATATACATACATATATATATACATATATATATATACATATATATATATATATATACATACATACATACATACATATATATATATATATATATATATATATATATATATATATATATATATATATATATATATATGGACATGTGTGTGCATTTGTGGGGATTCCCTTTTTGTTTTAATTTGAAAAAAATTTCAACAAATTACAACAAAACCCAGACTGACTGTGTGCTCCTGAATCCCCCTTTTCAAAACCCTGAGGGCGAGCCTGATACACATTATGCTAAATGAATGACCAGACTTGAGCCTATTGCAAGTTAACGTGCCCAGTGTGGACAATACTAACATGCCCAGAGTGGAATGAATTACCCAGTGTGGACAGAGCTCCCCAGTGTGAACTGACCTGTTTCTCGTGGGAGTAGGAACACTTTGGCCCGAGGGTGTAGTTGAGGGCCAAGGTGAACTTGAGCTCCCGGGTGCGGTTGCCGTCTGAGTCAGGGTCTGTCCATGTTGTCATCTGTAGATCTGAGGACATAACATGCTCAATGAGCTCCTGTCCACAGGCTTCAAACACACCCAGTATGGCTATGTTTTGTTACACAGTATTACAAGCATTCTGTGCAACTATTACAACAAGTCCCCTGTCGGTTACATGAAGACACACCAGTAATAAGTGACTCAGAGTGACTGCAGACACAGTGGACTTAGAGTGACTATAAACACATTGGATTTAGAGTCACTGTAGACACAGTGGGCTTAGAATGAATGTAGACACAGTGGACTTAAAGTGACTGTGGACATATTGGACTTATTAGAACGACTGTAGACACGGTAGACTTAGATTAACTGTAGATACAGTTGACTTTGAATGAGTGTAGACATAGTGAACTTGGAGTGAATATGGACACAATGGACTTAGAGTGGATGTAGACACAGTTGATTTAGAATTACCGTATACACAGTTGACTTAGAGCGAACACATTGGACTTAGAGTGAAGTAGGAGCTGTGGACTTTTATTGACTGCAGATACAGTGAACTTACAGCAAATGCAGATTCACTGACTTAAAGTGACTGAAGACACAACGGACTTAGAGGAATCTCTCACCTGATGTCTTGCGTGCTTCCATGAAGGCACGGAACAGTTTTGTATCACTGAAGAGAATCTCAAACATCCTGTCTATGGGGATGGAGAAGACCTCGTCCAGACACTGGATGTTCTTGTGCTCGTGTCCCTCACAGAGGACCTCTGTACACAGAGACAGACGTGATAGTGTTAGGTCAACAGGAAGTATAATAACATTTTGCCATCATCTGAAGATTCATCTTTAAACCTTGCTTACACTCCTTAGCTTATCCAATTATCCATAATTATTATCCAATTATCCATATTTTATGCATAAACGTGAGGGGTTGACTGAATTACTTTAATTTCATTCTTGAGTAAAAGTAAAGTAATTCACCTAAACACTATTTGAGTAAAAGTAAAAGTACTTTGTAAAAAGTACTTGAAGTAAAAGTAGAGGTAAAAGTACAACACTTAGAAATAACAACAAAATCATGAATAATATTATATAAATTACAAAGCTTGCATTTGGCAACTGTTTTGCAACCACTCTGCCTATAACAAAGTGTTCCCAGACAGCCTTAGCTGGTCAATCAGTCTGCCACCCCTGATGTTTAAAAAATTACATTATCATTAATGAGAGCTTATAACATCAAATAATTCCAGTTAAATATAGAACTAAATTAATGATGAGGCACAATCTGTCTATTTATCGAGCTGTTCCACTGAGGTATTGGAGGAGCTAGATTGTACAACAGGATATTATGTATACGCAGGTGTGATTGTATCTGAGTAGGTAGAGGATCAGTCCAGTAGTAGTAGCAGCCTCTCAGGGAAACTGGTCAGAGGTAATACAACCTAGCACTGCCCATAGTAAAATTAACAAAGACATTTGATGCCTGATGTAGCCATCTGGCTTGTGAACCCCCACCTTCTCATGTCTTCCCAGACATGTGTTATCAGCTCACACAAACATTGAAACAACAGGCTTTAGCAGCTAGCTGTGTTGGTTACCTGGTACCAGCTGGGGCTAGAATTGATCAGAAGACATTTGAGATGGCATTCAAGCGTTGTGCGCTCGAAGTGTCATTTCAAGTTAACGGCCTTGACCTAACCTATGCCAATATTTGGCAGACTTTGTTCACTGACCTGTATATAAAACAATGGTTGCATCAATTTCCCAAAGAGGTTTGTATGCAAATATGATTGCAAACTGTCATGCGATTGGATGATATTAATAGCTTTTGGCCCGGCAACTATGCACAGTTTACGAAATGAGAGCACCACCGGCAGCAGCGGTTTCGCAAAAAAGTTACGAAAATATATTGCGAAGTAAATAAAAGGAATAAAGTAAAAAGTCACGTTACTTTAGATAAAACTAGTTCGTTACAAATAAAAGTATTTAGTTATAATTTTACTTTGTTACATGCCAATTACTTGAAATAACTACTCAAGTATTGTAACAAAGTACTTTTACTTTGTTACATGCCAACCCTGTAAACGCATTCCTATATTTTTTCAATAACTATTTTTGCTGCTTATTATGATATTCCCACAAGGCAATGTCATCAAATCACTATCCCATGCAGTCATACTTAGTGAGAGTCTCTTGACAGTTTTTATGTTCAAGAAAAAAGTTGTATGTATTTATTTCTGTAAAATAAAGAAATTCCAGTTCCAGTTCCATCCATCTGTTGACAATTTTAACATTGTATACTATTTTCCGATTGCCCAACCCTTTCGTTTCTATACGCCTCTCGGCTCGGATTCCCGAGGATTTAAACACAATAGAAGTTTACATACTGTATTGTGTTACTCCAGCATACACAGCAAACAACGTCACACATCTGTCCCATCAGAAAACGGCAAACGAACACACCTTCATCATCGTCAGTGGTCGTATCTCCCTGGTCAGTGATAACATTAGCACTGTTGCCTCCGCTGTCCACGTCTGGCACCTGTAGCGTCACCGGCCGTATGACTCGAGGCGGTGTAGAGGGGGCGTCACCTGTGCCACCACCGTTGAGGGTGACAGGCAGTGAGACATTCTGCATGGATGCATGCAACGTGTGGCATTTGCCTGGCATGCCAGCGCCGTTGCTGTCGGGACACTCTGGGGGCTCCTGTAACAGACACATAGTGGTCAGACACAGGTAACAACTCTGCAGATGCAAGAACACAGTCAAGCTGTTCAGTGCAATTTTTTTCGCAACAAATACAAGCAAGCGATTTAGTGGCAACATCGTATTATGAGAATATGACATTTTACCGTGATGCTACTGGGCCTTGGCATGGGTAGCATTCCAAACACTGTCTTTGTTTTAGTTCAAATAGAACTTTGCTAGAAGGCATCCACAGCACCTTAATTTTATTTCCAATTGGAAGACACCACCAGAAACTAAGTTGCAGGGATAAACATTGGAGATGAACCTATAGGTTATGTTTGAAGGCCAATAAATAATAAATATGTTTGTATGTCCAGGTACGCTTGTGTTAATGTCTTGCAATCTTTGAAACGATTATGCTCCTGGGCCCCTTGAGCACTAACATTGGAAACCAGTAAAATTGTACATTCACAATTAAACATCAGAATGATAACCTGTACCTGTAATTACAACACAAGTAACTGTAATTACACATACGTACCTCAAATTATAAGAAAACTAATTTTGTAGTGCAAGAAATCTACTCTAAATCACTTATTTTTCAACCACTAAATATTGAACTAAAATACTGATCTGACCCCGGTAGTGGTACACACTACTTCGCAGAAGTCAATCCTACCTACAGCCAGATCTCAAGTTACGCCAAAACATGCCTCCGTGCTGATAAAAAATTGACCTGAACAGACCTGTGGCATTTAGGTAGATTTGTGTCTGAGAATGCTACTTACAGGGCTAGGACATGTATTGGAAACAACCCGACTGGTGAAGCTAACATGAACCGACAGCCTGGCTCCTGTACGGGCTAGCATGTCTACAGAGGAGATGGACCAACATCAGTATTGCTGGTAAACCTCCATCCTCAGTAAATTTAGCCCATCCAGAATCAGGTTTGCTGATGTTCAAATGTATAGTGTGTGAATAGTTTAAGTAATATGTGCAGTTGGTTTAATACAAGAGTGCACACTTTTGTTAAAATCATTGAAAGAATTTACTTTCGTTGTTAGATAGGGTGACTTATGAAAGTCTGAATAGCCTTTTGTTTGTATATAGAGGTAGAGCTACATTTATTTGTATATGTAGAGGTAGAGCCACATTTGTTTGTAAATGTAGAGGTAGAGCCACATTTGTTTTTATATGTAGAGGTAGAGCCACATTTGTTTGTAAATGTAGAGGTAGAGCCACATTTATTTGTATATGTAGAGGTAGAGCCACATTTGTTTGTATATGTAGAGGTAGAGCCATATTTGTTTGTATATGTAGAGGTAGAGCCACATTTGTTTGTATATGTAGAGGTAGAGCCACATTTGTTTGTAAATGTAGAGGTAGAGTCACATTTGTTTGTAAATGTAGAGGTAGAGCCACATTTGTTTTGCAAAAATTATGTAGTAGCTACCCACATGAACAAGTAGTTACCCATATGAACAAAGTGAACAACTAAGTATATAATAAACTACCTAATTAGTAACTATTTGGAAAAAACACTTCAAGCATAAAAGATATCACATAGAAATAAATGTATCGTTTCAAAGCAATCACAAGCAATTAAAAACAAGACAAGTCTCAACACAAATTCTTACAGTGATAATGTCATAAAAAGGCAACAATTAAGTACATAGAAATACCGAATGACTTGTCATAAATATGAGGAAAACGTAGAATCATTACATCTGTAATCATTACATCTGTAATCATTCTGTATCATATTAAACCACATTGGTACAAATTGTATGAAATAATATCCCAAAGTAAATTGCACATAAAAGCAGAGTTAAAATGATAGTCGACTTATGAGCACATTCTTGGGTAGATCACCGGTTATTTGAGTTTACAAACCACTGCCCAGTACTGAAAGTCCTCGTCACAATATGAAAGTCCATGAACACTATGTTGCATGGTCCTCCTTTGCTCTCGTTCTCACAGAGGACAATAAACGAATGGAACAAATTGTCTACAGATTGTGTAACTGCTAGCAGCGTGAATATGTTTAAAAACAAGGTTGACACATATCTCAGGAGGGCGGGTTATAAGTAGATGAACATTGTTGGACTCTCGATAAGCTAATGGCTTCCTTGTCCACTTGCCATCTGGGCCTTTGGCTTGGATGGCAAATCTTGTTAAATCTTGTTAATATTAGCTCTATCATTTTTACATAGAACCACACAAACTGTCCCAGGCTGCATCACAGAGATTCTTCTATGGCGGCTAACATCTACTAAATATTTCTCCTTTCAGTTTGACACATTGTGTACAGTAATTGCACACTGTACACACCTACCAGCTTAATGTCAATTACATCAATCAATATTTATGTCACACGCAAATAAATCACAATAATTATGTATACAGACATATGTATAAAAAGAATATTGCTGTATTTGGGAGTGTAACCAGGCAGATGAAATTACAAAATGATATGTTTCATGAAGGGTCATGCATACTGCAAGCAATAATAAATCAAAGTTCATACATGCAATGATACGTTTATGGCTTCAGAAAATACCGATTATTCCATTGTGTTGTGTTTGGACTTGCAGGCGGTGCATACACATTTCCTAACAAACCCAAAAGTTATGATTTCAGAGATTTCTCTGTAAGCAGACTAATTATAAATGTTTATTAAGTACAAATGTTTATTTACAACAGGAAGTACCAGGTTGTAACCTGTCTTTACCTCAAAGTGTGGTGGATCTCTAAGGCAGGCTAATTATAAATGTTTATTAATTACAAATGTTTATTTTGAGTGGGAACTACCAGGTTGTAACATGTGTTGAACTCAAAGTGTGGTGCAGACCAATTATAAATATTTATTAATTACAAATGTTTATTTAGAGCAGGAACTACCAGGTTGTAACTTGTAGTGAACTCAAAGTGTGGTGGATCTCTACAAGCAGATCAATTATAAATGTTTATTAATTACAAATGTTTGTTTAGAGCAGGAACTACCAGGTTGTAACCTGTGTTGAACTCAAAGTGTGGTGTATCAAGTCTACAGGGACACTCTATTGGGGATATACGGACTGTTAGAAGGCCATGGTCTGCATGTAGCTCAGGAACACAGGATGATTTACAGTTCACGACATTGAGGTTAAAAGACACTGTTTAATGCCTCACTGAATATTAAATTTTCTGTAGTTTAATCGTTACTTCCCACTTTTATTTACATAGGCTTCCATAGATCCTCTCCTGACTATTTCTCTCATTGACAATGCCATCAGCTCCATGATTACACATCCACTCCCCACTACAATGTCACTTACAATCAAAGACTTCATACATTATTTCATCATACCAGCTTCAATTTTCCGACATTGAAAGACAATTGCATTACGTGAATCTGGTAACAAACCTTTGTATCTGCATAGAATGTTGCATTTGACTCAGATACCCAAGGGATTTACACTTCTTGATTAATTTGTATCTACCCTGTGTGATGGAAGCACTTCGGAAGATCTTCAGACGACAATTGCAGATAAACTGTTTGGTTGGCTTCGCTGTTGAAACATCGCAACTGTGGTGACCTGCACAAGCGGACAGCATCGAAGAATCCTCCATAATTGTAATCCATCACCAATAATGGATGTCAGCAAACATTGTTCAGGGAAATGAACTGATGGATACTTCAAACGCTCCTGCATTGATGTACTGCTGCAGATTACATAGGGACTAGTGCAGACGCAGGCACTGAAATGAGTGTGTGCATGCAGGCGTGCGTGTGCACACATGTGTGAGCATGATTGTGTGTGCGTTGTATGTGTGTATTCATGTGTTGTGTGAGTATATACATATCTAAGTGCATGCGGGAATGTATTGCGTGTGCCTGTGTGCATTCATGTGTGTGCATATTGTGTATGAAAAATGTTTGAGGCCAGATTGGACAATTTCCAGAAAAACCACTCATTGGAATGTCATTGTAGAAATGACATTGTAAACGTAACTGCATACAAAAACTGAACTAATGGCAGACGATGCATGACCGAGACAAACAGTAAGAAGACGTTATAGGTAAATTTATGTGTCTGTTTATGTGTCTTAATAACATAACTGTAGATCATCTTGTGTAGCTCAGATTGACTTCACAATTTCTACAGCACTCCTGTGTAGATAGGTACAGTCAACACAAGAACCAGAAAATACAACGTATCAGGTGCCACACCCTCTCACTCCAAATATGACTCAATCTGGAATTGATCACAACAACATGTTGTGATTAAGCGTGATATCGTATCCACATTGTGCTAATGTTAGTTTACTTACAATGCTTCACTTTGCACATTTCAAGTACAACGTACGCTGTACTAATATAATGCTAATGTTTCCTTGGATACAGATGTATGATATGAAGTTACACTGTGATGTCACAGAATGCTTTTTTGTGACTGGGCTGATATTTAGTAATTAAAAACCCTCTAAAATGGATAAACTAATAACAATATTTTACCTAGTACACAACAATACGTGATTCTGAAGAATGCTGGAGTAGGTGGGACTATATTCTATAAAGGATTATGGCCCCACCAGGTCCAAATTATGGAATCTGGACCCCTCTCTACATAATTTGGACCCACACTGCCCCTTCATAAATTTCTCATACCAAGTACACAATAAGGCAAATTGTAAATGAATATCTCTGAGTAAGGTTAACATAAGGGCTATAATTGCATGTTGATGTACACAGTTGTTTTTGTTGGTTTTATGAGACTGGCTGTCATACTTTCAAAACACAGATAGCATAAGATATAATGACAAGAATTTAGCATCTCACCTGAGCAGTTTTCTACTGAATTAAACGCCTCCAATAGATTGTGCTGCTAATTAAAAGTTCAAAGACAATTCAGAAATATGAAAGATGATCACACCCATTGGAGACAAATGATGACGAGACATCCCAGAAGTCTCCCAGAAGCAGTGGGAATGTCGGGGAATGAGGGAGAGAGCACTTACCGGGGTGTGTGCCCGGGACGAGGGGGCACTGTGGAAGCTGATGTTGTTCTTGTGTCGTCTCCGAAGTTTTGGTGTCAGGCGAATTAACATCTTCGCAACGGACGGATGAGAAGACATGCTAGTGACTATGATCCAAGCGTCACTTTACTAGAACACGGATACTGTCATCTAATATATATCCTTACGTCACCACATGTGGGCTGCACATGTGAGGTAATTAAATCTGACTGACACAGCTCAACACCAAAGAATTAGTGTTTTGTAAACACACCAGGTGGGTAGATATGTCACACGCAGTGTTGGCTTAATTCCAAGAAGATATGGCCTTGGAACCTTTGGAGTTACCTCGGCAAAGACACTGAAGCTATCACTGAACCGCACGCAGCAACTGCCTCCTACGAACTGTACTGAATAAGAGACTGGTGTAGGGCAGCAGTCTTTGTCGGGACCGTCTCACATAATCCCCAACATCCTGGTAGCAATTATAAACAAGCAGCACACCTGCACAGTGCCGTGAGTGTACCACGCTCCACCAATCACCACGCAGCACCCAACGTGGGTAGTGTTTCAGGCCTAGCTAGTACAACCAGAAGGAGGTGTACACCCATCAGCCTCACACCACAACGGTACAATTAATCTCAACCCTAATCAGCAGTTTCCGCCTGCAGTGTCTTTGTCGCACAACCTACTGACCTACCAATGCACATTTCTCTGTCACACAACCAAGTAATTACCTGCCAGTCATATAACTGCTGTGCACTCTGGCATTAGGTTACAGTTTTAGGTTACAAAGTCCATGGTTATTAGGGCAGATGTTACTTTACTTCTGGGTCCACCGTAGAGGCATAAAGTGCTGTAGATTTTGAGATGGTACCCAGGCCTCATTGCATTTCTTTAACCCTGAAAAAAACAGTTAAATGGGCATGTTTGTGGACTATAATTAACTTATGTGCAGTTCAGACTAGTTGCAGGCTGACTGGCAGCATATGGGTGTACCAGTTATGCATGGAAGACAGGTATGCTAGTTACAATCCCCAAGAAAGGCAACCTCAGTGAATGTAAGAACTGGAGAGGGATCATGCTTCTATCAGTGCCCAGTAAAATTCTCTGCCGTATCATCCTGGATAGGATACAAGAAACAGTTGACAAGAAGCTAAGAAAGGAACAAGCTGGCTTTAGAAAGGATAAATCCTGCACAGACCACATTGCTACACTCAGGATTATTGTTGAACAATGCATTGAATGGCAGAGCTCCCTTTACATAAATTTTGTGGACTTCGAAAAAGCATTTGATACTATAGATAGGACAGTTCTATGGAAGTTCCTGAGGCACTATGGTTTACCCACAAAATTTGTAACCCTAATAAAGAACATGTACGAAGGTTTCACTGGTCATGTCATCTTTAATGGACAAGTTTCAGAAGGCTTCCAGATTGGAACTGGAGTACGACAGGGCTGCTTGCTATTTCCACTGCTCTTTCTGATAGCCATAGACTGGACAATGAAAACATCCACAGAACACCATCGTACTGGGATCCAGTGGAATTTGTTCTCACAACTAGAAGACTTGGATTTTGCAGATGATCTAGCACTACTCTCAGAAACCCATAAACACATGCAACAAAACACAGAAAGGCTTCAAGAAAAAAGCAGCCAACTGGGTCTTAAGATCAATGTGGGAAAGACAAAGGTGATGAAAGTCAACAGCAGATCCTCCGAACCCATCTCACTAGAAAGTGGTACCGCTGAGGAAGTACAAGACTTCATCTACCCCGGGAGCAACATCAGTACAAATGGTGGAGCTGACAAAGATGTGGAGCTACGCATCAATAAAGCTCGCCATGCCTTCAGAACCCTACGCCCTGTATGGCTCTCTTCCCAACTATCCATAAACACTAAGATCCGCATTTTCAACACCAAAGTTACACCAGTTCTTCTCTATGGCTGTGAAACGTGGAAAACTACTCAGTCTCTCTCAACAACAAACTCCAAGTCTTCATCAACAGTCGCCTCCGATACATCCTTAAGGTATGGTGGCCTAACAAAATATCAAATAAAGACCTCTGAAAGAAAACCAAACAGGAAGAAATAAGCACTACAATCAAGAGGAGAAAATGGAGCTGGATTGGCCACACACTCAGAAAAGATCCAACAAATACAACCAAACAAGCACTGGACTATAACCCACAAGGAAAGAGAAGACAAGGAAGGCCAAAAATCAACTAGAGAGGCTCCACACTACAAGATCTTTATAAAGTGGGGGTCACCTGGCAAGAGGCCAAAGCTATAGCCGAGAAGAGAGTGAGGTGGAGAAACATGGTTGACGCCCTATGCTCCTGAAGGGGCCAAGAGGATTAAGTAAGTAAGTAAGTAAGTTATGGAGGCCTCCCTTATGCATGAATACAGAATTCAGTTTGATTTAGTGATAACTATTTCTACGTTGAGTTTCACGGAAACAAAATTGTAGCATTTGACAAAAATACCATTGCAGGTTGACGACAAGACAAACAAAAAATCATCTTATCATTGGTTCCAATGGAAGAATTAATATTTACACTATGTTCATAGTTTGGTTAATGGGCCACACATTTCGTTGTTTTCACCGTTAATTTAACTTTTTCTTTATAGCATTTTGACACTTTCAGCTGTCACAATGAAAGATAGTAAAATTAAATGTGAGAAAAAACAAAAAAGATTAATATATTACAATATAAACTAGTCTGATGAATCTATTCACAATTTACCCGGCCATGTTTACGTTTATGGGTCATGGATAGTTCTATGCGTTGGATAGTTTTACGGGTCATTCTTAGCTTTATGGATCATGGTTTCTAGACAATAGGTCTGGGCACTTGTGACAGGATGGTCTCATTAGGTTGGTCTATTATGTCAGGGACTTTGAATTAGCATGATGAGGAATAAACATCAAATATCACACTTAAATCACACATGACCCATCATTAAGAGCAAGGAAGGCCAAACAAGAACTGACAAGGGGCAACAATCAACAGACAGAAATGTAACACTGTCACTTCAAAGACACTGCCAAGATATCGGACACAGCCACGGCAGACACGGTTTAGCCACTCGGATGATTTCTCCACAAGCTCCCTGCCAGATCCTAATTAAACCGCACCATAGGAAAACATCTCATGCAGGGATGATCTTGTACACCGCCTTAGAACTCATCAGACAGACAGACAAACAGACAGACAGACAGATTGCTCCAATAGCCGGTGATAACTTGTCATGTCTAATCACTGTGTACGTCATAGACGGTGTTGTGAAGGCTGGAGCTGCTCGCTTTCATATCAGGATTAGGTTAGACACCTATGGTGAGCAATCCTCCCACGTAGAGTGCCACCTGGGGATCTGGCATTACCCTTCTGGTGGGATGAACTTCACAATTTAAATGATATTGCACTACTGCATATTTCCGCCTTTCACTAGCCAGACATAGGCGCGTCTTGCTGTGCAAGCCTTAACGCTGTCAGGGCAGCGGGATATCTTATGCTAGTCACGGGAATAGACAGTAAAACAAACGTCACTGTGCTAGTCAAGGGAATAGACAGTAAAACAAACATCACGGTGCTAGTCAAGCAAGACTTTTAAATTGCACACAACAGGCCTGATTAAGCCCTTGGCATTTGCGAACGAGGAATATTCATCTACAAGAAGACATAAAACAAAGGTTACTTTCTCTGTGCTTCCCACACATATTGTAGGAAATACTGCAGCTAACAATGGAGTTGTAGGGTGTTTTATAGACTGGCAGCAAATAGCAGCCTGGGTGGATCCAAGAGCAAGATCCAGACCCCCTTTTGTGGCCCCCAAATATATACATTTGGCTGAATCCGGCTGATAACCAGATTATAAGTGTCACCAAATTGCACCTTTTCAAGTGTTTTGCCCAAAGAAATGTGCAATGGGTGGGTAGGGGGAAACCCCCTTTGCACACACAAGTACAGTCATTTCACACCTTCAACAGCCAGGAAACAATAACATGGACCCCCTTTTCAAATAAGTTGGATCCACCCCGTGCAATATATGTCAATGCCAACCTGGCAACATACAATCATGAAATCATTAGAACTAATTCTGAACCTATCCTGAAGAAACGTATACATCAACAAATAAATACTTATTTGCTGTCCAACGTTGCTTTTTACAAAATGGCATCACACAAGTAAACTCATATTTATGGGGTGGTAGCTTGGCAGTTGCCGTGCCACACTGTCAATTTAGATGACCTGGGTTCAAGGACACCTGCGGCCATTTCAAAACTTGGCCACCAATTTCGTTCACCCCACTTTGCCCGTGTCGAAGAGACACTAAAGGCTGTTGGTCCCTTCTATCTGGTGTCTATGCCAGGGGAAGTAAAAGTTCACACACGGAGAAATGGAAAAACACCAGTCGTACAATCACAGAGCCAATGGTAGTGGTCAATAAAGGAAACATACAGGCTATGTACTATCTATTGCCATAAATTTTCTGTAATAATAGAGCAATGCATCATGAGCCCTTGTCTAGGCGGATATCGGAGCTACAAAAGATGACATTATTATTTCGTGAGCAGGAAACAATTGTAGTCAACAAGACAAATAAGCTGTGCTTAGATTGCAAAACAAATTTTGATTAGGGTGCTTCCAACGCACAGAATTGCTAAACCGCCATCTTACGGCAATATATCCATCCTAGCTTATGAGCCAGCTCCAATGACATCTAACCGGCATCAGATATGCTTCTAATTAAATTACTCTGCTAAAAATATGAACCACAGATGGATGTTAATGACATCATGCACCTTATCACACCTGCCATGTACATAGGCATAAATATCTCAATCAGCTTCACAGTAGGCACAATTGATAGCAGGTAACCTTTCTTTCTGAGGATGGTCACTGCCAGGTTGCTTGTCATACCTTTCTTTCTGAGGATGGTCACTACCAGGTTGCTTGTCATACCTTTCTTTCTGAAGATGGTCACTACCAGGTTGCTTGTCATACCTTTCTTTCTGTGGATGGTCACTACCAGGTTGCTTGTCATACCTTTCTTTCTGAAGATGGTCACTGCCAGGTTGCTTGTCATACCTTTCTTTCTGTGGATGGTCACTACCAGGTTGCTTGTCATACCTTTCTTTCTGAGGATGGTCACTGCCAGGTTGCTTGTCATACCTTTCTTTCTGAGGATGGTCACTGCCAGGTTGCTTGTCATACCTTTCTTTCTGAGGATGGTCACTGCCAGGTTGCTTGTCATACCTTTCTTTGTGAGGATGGTCACTGCCAGGTTGCTTGTCATACCTTTCTTTCTGAGGATGGTCACTGCCAGGCTGCTTGTCATAACTCTCTTTCTGTGGATGGTCACTGCCAGGCTGCTTGTCATACCTTTCTTTCTGTGAATGGTCACTGCCAGGCTGCTTGTCACACCTTTCTTTCTGAGGATGGTCACTACCAGGTTGCTTGTCATACCTTTCTTTCTGTGGATGGTCACTGCCAGGGTACATGTCATCATGACCTTTCTTTCTGAGGATGGTCATTGCCTGTTTACTAAACTAGTCCTCTTTCTGACAAAATAACACGTTTGTTGGAGACTCTGCATGGGTTCTGTGTATGCCAGCCTCCGTTATTACGTACGTCACAATAGTCAAGTTTACCCGATTTTCATAGCACTGCGCATGCGCTTATCAGTCTCATTGGTTAACACGTCAGTGCTCAGTCAGACTAGATTAGTCTTGAAACCCATTAAGCTTTATGATTTTCTCAAGAAATTACCATCTTTGGTGGTAAATATTATCACAGATTACACCTACGATGAGGGTCGGAGAAATGAAGAAACCATGAACACAATCACAAGAGGCACCCTTCAGCATGATGAACTACCTAATTAAACTTTTTTGCCTCAACGTAGGTGGTCCTGTTACAAGCCCTGGGGGGTTTCTAGCCGATGTCCAGATTTGCACTATTATTTTGTTACTGATTCATTATGCAATTTTGTAAATATAGTCAGCTATATGAACGGCCGAACAAAGTTCCATCGACCCACCGATCCACCAACCTAAATTGCAGATGCTGAGATAAATGGAGCCGATAATCTAATTAATCACTTCTTATTTTCACCATGGCAACCATTATTTTCTCTAACTATATAAAATTACCTTAGAATTCAGTTAAATGCACTATCCACTATGATGAATAATCACACATGTGTAGCTCTTATAATTCTGTTACAAACACACGTATTGTCAATATTGATATCATCCTTGCTTGGTTGTCTTTTGAGCAACCAAAGTAGGATACAGATTTGTGTCTTGCATTCTACTAAAGGGAGAAGACCACTGTACAAAATTGCATTGGTGGCCATGTTAACGTTTCGTCTGATTATAAGAAAACGTGACCATCCAAAATTCTGAAAAAAAGTTTATTTTATCAAAATTACATACATCCAGTTCTTTTAAAATGCCCCGACGAGCAATGCTCGTAAATTTTTACCAAAAATAGCCATGTATTCATGTGCCCACATGGCTCATAGCAGAAAATTTCCCATAAATCCCTCCGCCTGTTAAACTCTCAAAAAACGCACTATTTTACAGCCATTAGCTTCTACAAACAAACATGTTCAATTGCACTTATGTCACATCATATGAATTGTTTAAATTCACATATCGTAATTTAATATGCCCTACATTTGTGTGAAACAATAAACAGGAAGGTCAACTGTGGTCTTAAACAGAGAAGCTTTTTTTGAGAAAGTGACCAATTTGATACCAAGTTGAGGCACGATGTATATGTAGACATATTATGGAACACCCCAGTTTGTCACGTCATTATTATTTGTTTGACGGCCAAGTCTAAACAATGCCTAGCCCGTAATATTAGCTGAAAACCAGTCACATGATTTTGACTCTTCATAAATCATAGATTATGTACACTAGATTTCTAGAGCACTGTGAACCAATGAAGCCTGCATATTGTCTCTCAATATACCAATGAGTTTATTTAAATTAATATTTATATAATTGCTTGATTTTTAACCAAACATTGCGTAATTTTGTCAGAAAATTGATAATTTGTCACATTAAACAGGATTTCGGGTAAATTCCAACGTGTCAGACTTGTCAAATTTTATTGTTTATGTGACCTCTTTCATGCTTCTACCTGATGAGACACAAGGCGAAGGGTTGATTTGGATATGCCACCATAAAGGGGTATCATATGACCAGATGCCCGTTGCGGCCAGATTTAAAAATGCTGAAGTACACAATGCTTCCAAATGCTGTGACACAACCAATATTCTATCCAAATTTGTTAAACAATGTTACCAATGCACTGGGCCACATAACAAATATCAACTATGAATGTTCTAGTACAAAATGGCTACCTGCTCTCTCTGACCAAATTTCCATTTTGGCATCCGATCTGTACCATGCTGTTCATGATTGCTACTGCTGTCTGCCTTTTTTCAAGCAAACTGTTCACTTTTCCTACCAACCTGTGCCTATAAGAATGATTATATCTTCTGTAAACCACTTTAGGGTTAGTGTTATGGTTAGCTAGATATCATGCATGAGAGTGAACATTTGAGAAAAAACCTGAAATTTTTCAAGAGTCTCTAAAGGGGTGCTGGGGAGAGGACAAGAGTGGCGTCCCCTCTTGTTGGGTGGGAGGACTTCCCCATAATTTTTTTTTATTTAAATATTTTAGACTTAACTTGGATTCTGAGCAATAGTAAATGAAAAATGTTGTAGATGCAAAAACGACATATTCAGACAATTTATTTCATCACCTGCAATAATTACTAATCTGATGTCATTCATTTGTTAGTGATCCCTATTGGGCGGAACCAGAGTTGGCAGCTCTCTTCTTGACCAGTTTCTTCAGAACAGCCCGTTGATGGGCCATTCTAGCTTTCTTAGTTGCCAGCTCAGCTGTCTCCTTAGCTTCGCGCTTGGTGGTTGCCTTCTTCTTTGACATGTTCAGTTCAACTTTCTTCTCCTCCTTTATCTTTCGTTCCTCTGCAAGTTGGGAGGAGTACATTTTGTATGCACCCCTCATGTTATGAACGAGGTGACTATTCACAGGTTCATGCAGGTAGTCATGCTTGTGGAAGTATTGCATTGCATTCTTATTGCTGGCCATGAGCGAGTACTTAACAGTCTGGATACTGTTGAATGTACTAACATTCATCCTGGCAGTGGCACTATTCATGATATTAGACATGCGACTAAAACTCCCTTCCACTTGAGGGCCATGGAAGCAGCTCATCAGTGCGGCCACCAGCTTTGACAAAGATGGGAACTTTCCTGCAGAGAATACAGCAGCCCACCATGAGTCCAGTCTATTGTTTGTGGATGCTTGGGGACGTGCACTGTCTACATGGAATTGGCGAACCTCCATGTCATATGACCTCTGCTCAGCTTCTGTCAGGACATTGGTGACCAAGGTGGGCAGTGCCAGCATGTACTGCAATGCCTTTGGTTCTCCTCTGACAACAGGATCCAGTGCCGATACATGTTGCAGGAGCTTATTCGTCACAGGCATTTTCAATTGCAGGTAGCTGCCACATGCAACATATGCCTTTCTCACTGCCTTCATGAAAGCCACTACAATGGAATCCTGTTTGTTGCACAGTTTTTGTGCACTTAACCCCACATACACATCTTTGTCGGGCAGCCAGTTGGATGGTGCTGCGAGGTCAAGCTTGACCAGCCTTCTTGCAGACTGGTCAAGCAGCAAGTCAGGGCGAATAAAACATGCAAGAAACTCCTTGAGAAGTGCCAACTGCTCATCATTGACCTTGTGCAGCATTGGTTCTTTTGTCTGGAATAACACCGTGTACCTCTTTAGCAGTGGAAAGCTACTAGAATAGAAGTGCAGCACAAGCATCATTCGCTTTCGCTCATGGAACAATCGCTGGGTGATCTTCCTCTTTCTGTCTTTACCCTGTGTCGTCATTTTCTTTCGTCTCAGTTGGCCCTGAATGTCTCGAACTCTGTCTTTCACCTCTTGACTGAGATTTAACCGAGCATAAATCTCCACACAGTGTCGCAAGAAAGTAACTCTATCATCACCAGTGAGGAAGGCATAGTAGAATAATGTGTAAGCATCCATCAGTCGAAGGGCATCCATGGACACATCATACACAGTCAGCCACCTTGTCGGAACATAACGCTCAGGCATTGTGTAACCAATACCTAGGAAGAAGCAGATCGTAATGCCTCAACCAAATCTGGAGACCAATGAAAATCTGTGTGAATGCACCAGAACATCTGCTCCACAAACTTGCCGAACTTTTCACTTATTTTCTTGGACGCATTATGAGCGTGATGACATGAATCACCATCGATGTCCAGCAAGTGTGGGGCGTTACTGGACCTCACCCGCATTTCAAACCCAGACTTGGACCCTCGCATGACATTGCAAGAGTCCATGAGTATTGACATAAGATTTGTCCAAGGCAGTTCTTTTTTTTAAGTTCTTCATGGATGGTTTCACTGTTTGCCTTGATAACACTTGCTGAATGCAGATGTCTCACAACAACTTTGTTATCCTCAGGGGAAAAGTAACTCACTAAGAAAGATAGCACTTTCTTTGAAGACTTTGATGTGGCTTCATCAATGTTAAGTGAGAAGTAGTTCTTTCTAAGATTTACAGCCAGTTCATCTGCAAATGTCTTCCCAACACCAAATTGCATCTTATATGAAGCTGATGTTCTGTCTATGTTCAACTCTGCTAAGGCTTCACTGTCTTTGGCCAAGGATTTGGCTAGCTGAATTAAATCTGGTGCATCTGTAAAATTGAGATTTTTCTCTGCTAGGAAACCAAGCACCATTGCTTCATTGTTGGCAACACGGTCTTTTACAAGGATCCGCAATTTGGGCTGAGGTGCAGACTTGGCTAGTGAAGAACGGAACATGGGGTGTATGCTGTATGGCAGATCATTTGTTGCAACTCCGTCACCACTTTCTTCAGCTAAAAAATGTAGAAAGTTCTATATTTATTTATATTATTAAACAGAATGAATGTTGTTACAGATCAGAACAGCATCAAGTTGGAACAGATCCAACCATAACCATAATCTTAATCATAATAAAAAAGACCCTAAAGGTAAAGTTAACCATATAATTAAACCCTAATTACCTTTCAAATTGCAACATAATTACTGGGGAAGCTACCCAACAGTTGACACAGATTTGCAGTTAACACACGAACTATGATACATCTGCTCACTTAGAATTCACACTCTGAACATGACAATCGATTTTGTTTGTTTATTTTATTCTAAAATATAAATACCAAATAATATACGGTACCGGTACCAAAAGCACAAAAAAAAAATGTGCTACATCTGTACACTGCACAACATTGTACTAAATTTAAATTATAAGATAAACCATGATATTTAGTTCAAATTTCATGAAATATTACAAAATAAGCCATGAAGATAAATACAACTGGTTACAATAAGGCATAACAAATACGGCATAATACACCAAACTAGGCAGGCTAATCATCATGGCATTATGAAATTGAATAATAAGATGGAACAGTCATTGTTTCAAATATGTTAGGTACCGTTTCCTATTATATTATTTCACGCCTTAGAATAGCCACCCAACCTGTTAGCCTGTAGTTGGACTTCCTCGTCTCCAGTTGTTTATTGTGCTTGTCAGATGCGGCATGATTTGTGAGCGCCTTGGCACCACTTGCAGCATAGTTTATTCCAGACTCGCACCACAAACAGTATGCTCTGCTGGGTGCTGGCAATTTACGGATGAATGAATCCAGCAAAGTGTCCCCAGCCGACCTCTCCAACCATGCCCAATTCCATCTATTTTTTACACTTTTGTCAATGTCTTTCACTGTTAATTTGTCTTGTCATAAAACAAAGCCTCGACCAGCCATGTTTGTTAACCAGGTCGCAAAATTAATGGCTAATGTCTGACCTAAATAGATCGCGGTTCGCTATTGGTACACTGCTTTTGATTGTAGCCGACGAAATCGCCGGTTCTGTGTCTTAGCGCCGATCATTCACATATGACGTCACCTGGTGTAAATGTTCAGTACACCTATCCACTAGGTGCCGCCACGTGTGAAGACTAAACCCACAGATAGATCGCTCGCGAGTTAACCAGGATTTCATACCCATACACCCTTACCTACTCCCCTCACATTTCTCCCCGGATTTACGTGATTCACAAAATGGTCCTTGGAGCAACATAAAAACCGGAATTCCGGCAAAAAACGGAAATTTCTCATCCCTGTAGATATGGGGTTAGCTAAGGTTAGGGTTGCATACCTTCATTTCCTTGTGCCCAAGCACTTACAAAGTACTGCACACAACATGAAATTGGTATTGATATGTGGTGAACAGACATTTTGGAAAAGCAACAGTTATTGTTGATACTAAAAATTGCTTATTGTAGATGTTTAGCTTACCATAAGCTCTTTAATGCTATATTAACATATGAAAAAAAATATTGCGTTTATTAACAATGAAATATCATATTAAACATCAAATTGCGCAAAATATCAGTTGATGCATACCAAACATTATGGTACAAAACTAAAATGTACATTTATTTGAATTTGTTTATATTTAGTAGATCGGTTATAGGATACCTCCTAAGGGAGACTGTTAAACAGTTTAAATAGTAGCGGCGTTTAACCAGTAATTATCTTGTTGACTAGATGGAATCAATAATATATATATATATATATATATATATATATATATATATATATATATATATGTACATGTACATGTATAATAACAGAATATTATCCAATCTGACACCAACAATTTTCTAAGTCAAACAAACACAACATGGGGCAGGTTAGCAACCATTTTTATTTATTTATTTATTTTCAAAAATATGAACCCTAAGTATATTATCAGAATTGCAAATTATGAAAATTATAAGAAAATTGTTATAACAAACTAATAATTTCATCCAAATTACCTGTAATATCCACAATTAAGCTAACAACAACAACCAAAACATAAGCATATCAACATTTTATAACCGTATTTATGACCATGACTTCCGTCTATTTGGGAGAAAACCACAGTAGAGAATTGCATTGGTGGCCATGTTAACGTTTTGCTTGATTATAAGAAAACATGACCATTAAAAATTGTGAAAATTATTCACAGCAACTGCCATCATCTCATTGACATGCTGACTAAGTTTTGACAAAATCACATACCTCCAGCTCTTTTAAAACATGCGATGACCGTCAATTTAAAAAAAATATTGTATTCTATTCTAAAAAAATGCACTATTTCACAGTCAATAGCTTTTACAAATAAACGTGTGAATATGCCTGCTCAATTGCACTTATGTCACATCATATGAATTGTTTAAATTCACAATTTAATACGCCCTACATTCATGTGAAACAATAAACAGGAAGGTCAACTGTGGTTTTCTCCCCTAAACCAAAACAGGACTATGAATGCCTGATGGCTGGTTGCTCCCTCTGGTGGGAAACTACACAAAGAAATCTGTTGTGACTCACTTTCTATTCACCAGATGGCAGAATAGAAACAAAACAAATCAGCTACACCCATTTCTGGTGATAGCTGCTGAGTTTTGTGGCCGTTTTCACACTGTCAATGTAGTCTCCCTCCCTCCTTCCCTCCCTCCCTCTCTCTCGCCTTAAATGAGTTACTTCCGTGGTTGATTTGAAGGGACAGCAGCACCCATATTGATTTGATACAAATATGTTCATATACACCGTCAGTAGAATGTAAGCGATGCACCATTTAGGGGTCTACAAGTGGACCTCATTTATAGGTACAATGTCTAATTGTTATCGGTAAAATCATGCTATACATATAAGCCATATCTGTTCTAACATCTTGACCGCCCAAAAGTGTTTTAATTAACCACATTTTTTAACATCAACCTTGCCATTCAAGTACATTCATGAACAGGTGTCAATATCAACCTTGCCATTCAAGTACATTCATGAACAGATGTCAACAATTTTCAATCCCTGTGGACTTCGGATCAGGCATTCATGGCATCGTGTGATGGGCACATCTTTAAAAAAATAACATTTAACTTAAGCAGAAAACGGCCACAGTATATATTTTTTTATGTGGTTCATTAAAAGTCCTCCTCATTTTGTGAAAAATCAAACCTGCCTAGTTGTAACCCTGGTGGATTTAGCTGCTTTATGTATTTGTTAGGCCACTCATTAGAGAGTGCTATACCCTGTGTCATTCCCACATTAGTGATCTGAGCTGGTTTTAGCAAGTAGTCAGGGCAGTTCGCCCTAGGCCGGAGATGACGGGACAGACATTGTTCTATGCAGGCAACCTTCTCCAGGCTCAGTATACCATTCATGGCCATTTGTGGCGGTCAGTTATCTGGCACGCTGCACCCTTATTATTATTCTTGGCGAAATGTTGCGGTTGCTCTATTTCTTCTGGAAGCTTTTCTTATATATTAAACACTGTCATGCAATACCCCAATAGTAAGAGCAATTCGAATTGGTTACATAGTATCCCCTGCAACATGCTAGCTCATTTGTGCACCTTTTATATTCAGTTTTGGAGAAATCATCAGACAAACTATTAAATTACTTAATGTTTGGTCAAACATTAAATTAAGTGAAAATGGAAACGCTAAAAAAATTTCCTCTGGAAGCTTCTGTTATATATTAAACACTGCTCGACATGGTTACAAGTGGAATTTGAAATGAGTGTAAGCTTCCAGAGAAAGGATGGCGTCGGCAGAAGACAAGTTGGCTCAGCTGGGGGAGACTGCGGAGACGATAAAACGCAACCAACAGCAGCCCATCAGTGTCATGGTGACTGCCCCTCCGACTCGAAAACTGAGGGTGTTCAGTGGTAGAACTAGCGAACTTCACTACTGGAGCATCTTACCCCCCTTCTCTTCGACTGAGAGACTGTCATTTCTGATCGCCCACCTGGAAAGACCCGCCCAGGAAGAAGTAAGGTATGCCCCAAGGGAAGAGAAGGACTGTATCGATAACATATTTAGGGTAGTAGAGAAAGTGTTAGGGATTTTTCCAGAGCGCTTCTAGAAATTTCTGAAGGATTGGCTAAGGTTGAAAGTAAGGTTAATATGTTGATATAATGTTCTTCATAAACCTGTTAGAACCCCAAATAAAACGGGAAATAAAGAGACTAGTTCTGACTGACCCTAAAATTTTTTTTGCCGCATTATGTTCCAAAGCGATTAAACTAGAGGAGGACGGTTTCAGTAGGCCACACAGAAGGTTTACCTGTGAGGGAAGTTCACGAACCCCGCCACGCCTTCAATGACCCAAGTCGCGACCACTCAGTTGGATATCATGTCTTTGTTGCGAGCGCAACAACAGATGGCTGCGAGGATTTGAGTGGGTCACACAGGAGTATACGTGTGAGGGAAGTTCACGAACCCTGACACGCCTTCGATGACCCAAGTCCACTGGATCAAATTGCGACACAACTGGAACTACTTGTGACCACTCAGTCAGAAATTGTGTCCTTGTTGCCAACATATGGCTGTAGGGGTGGCTGCGAGACCTAGCAGACAGGAACCCCACAGCAGCGGATCACTTAATTGTGAGTACTGCAGGCGAAGGGGTCACACCCAGAATATGTGTTGGAAGCAAGCAAGCGATATATGAAGTACCGATGAACAGTCGGGGGTTCATGCATATGGGGATCAGTCAGATGCCAGTGCAATGTGGGGTGGTCCAGTAGTCCAGATCTATGTCAGGTCCAAATTTGCCAGTACCCCAGGGTCAACAAAGAAACTAATTCACCCCATTGTCAAGCTTCAGGCAGGCAGGCATAGTAGCACTGACTGTGTGTTAGTGGACGCTATAATGGGTAAGATCCCTACCATTTCATGTTATATAGCAGGCAAAAAAACCAGTATGGTTTTAGATATGGGTTCGGAAGTAACTATTTTATAGGAATGGTTGTTCAATGAATACTTAATGGCTTCTGTCGGCTGTTTAGAGGATGCATTGTCATGGTTATGGCTGGAAGCAGCCAACTCTGTAGTGTTCCCATACATTAGGCCGATATAAATGTGTTAGGTACTATCATTAAGAACAAGGGGATTCTAGTGCAGAAAGATCCACCAGGGCTCAATCATTGCAGATTAACCTCGGGTATAGTGGGTGCAATCCCAGAGATTAGGGAACTCCTTTGCACCATAGACCCATGATCGTAAACCAAAACGAGACATAGAGGGAAGAGTAGTTAAAATTTCAGGGGACACAAGTGTAAATATACCGCCATGGTTATCGTCTAATGTCACAGTGTCAGGGCCACGTTGCAGCGGTAACGGAATGGTAGAACCATTGGATGAACCCCTAAAGGGAGGTTTACTCCTCCAAGCGGGACTAGTAGGTTCCATTAATGGATGTTTTGGGGTAACCATCGTCAACCCAACTCCCAATGAGGTATGGTTGCGTTCCTGTTCCCCAATTGGGAGGATCTATTCAGTTGATGTAATCGATATGGATCCAGAGCACATGGTAGGTTTCCAGGAATTGGATGACGGGTTGAGAGTAAGCTTGGAACCCAGACAGGTGACATCTAATACACGATGGGTAAGCAGCAAACAAAGTTGTGACATACCTGAGTTGCCCAGTGATCAGGGTTGGATGCGAGATGTGAGTATTGGTGATATTCCGCCTACTAAAAGAGTTCGCCTGACTGAATTATTGCACTCAAATCGGCAGGTATTTGCTAAAAATGACAAACACTGTATATGCACAACAGAAGACAGCCCTGTCAGAGCAGCCTACTGTCACATCCCACCACCTCAGTTTGAGGAAGTCAAGGCACACATTGTCAATACCCCAGTAGTAATAGAGTTGTTATATATTAAACACTGTCAATACCCAAGTAGTAATAGAGTTGTTATATATTAAACACTGTCAATACCCAAGTAGTAATAGAGTTGTTATATATTAAACACTGTCAATACCCAAGTAGTAATAGAGTTGTTATATATTAAACACTGTCAATACCCAAGTAGTAATAGAGTTGTTATATATTAAACACTGTCAATACCCAAGTAGTAATAGAGTTGTTATATATTAAACACTGTCAATACCCATGTAGTAATAGAGTTGTTATATATTAAACACTGTCAATACCCAAGTAGTAATAGAGTTGTTATATATTAAACACTGTCAATACCCAAGTAGTAATAGAGTTGTTATATATTAAACACTGTCAATACCCATGTAGTAATAGAGTTGTTATATATTAAACACTGTCAATACCCAAGTAGTAATAGAGTTGTTATATATTAAACACTGTCAATACCCAAGTAGTAATAGAGTTGTTATATATTAAACACTGTCAATACCCAAGTAGTAATAGAGTTGTTATATATTAAACACTGTCAATACCCATGTAGTAATAGAGTTGTTATATATTAAACACTGTCAATACCCCAGTAGTAATAGAGTTGTTATATAGTAAACACTGTCAATACCCAGTAGTAATAGATTTGTTATAATAAACACTGTCAACACCCCAGTAGTAATAGATTTGTTATAATAAACACTGTCAACACCCCAGTAGTAATAGATTTGTTATAATAAACACTGTCAACACCCCAGTAGTAATAGATTTGTTATAATACACAATTTCAACACCCCAGTAGTAATATATTTGTTATAATAAACACTGTCAATACCCCAGTAGTAATAGAGTTGTTATATATTAAACACTGTCAATACCCAGTAGTAATAGATTTGTTATAATAAACACTGTCAATACCCAGTAGTAATAGATTTGTTATAATAAACACTGTCAAAACCCCAGTAGTAATAGATTTGTTATAATAAACACTGTCAACACCCCAGTAGTAATAGATTTGTTATAATAAACACTGTCAACACCCCAGTAGTAATAGATTTGTTATAATAAACACTGTCAACACCCCAGTAGTAATAGATTTGTTATAATAAACACTGTCAACACCCAGTAGTAATAGAGTTGTTCGACTTGGTTACATAGTATCCACTGCAACATGCTAACTCATGTGTGCAACTTTTATATACAGTTTTTGAGAAATCATCAAGGAAACTATTAAATTACTAATGTTTGGTCAAACATTAAATTAAGTGAAAATGGAAATGCTAAAAACTCACAAATTTCACCATTGATGAAATTTCGTAACTTTGTTATGTGATCAGTGGGAGGATGGAAGTCACGCCAATGATTGGCATTGATCTGCACAGTATTGACTATTTTGGATACCCACTATTTGGAGCCTTACTCGATCTAACGACTGAAGTCAAATCATTTGATCATTTGAACAAAAATAGGCCATCAAGATATTAGAACATATATATATATATATTATATAATACCTGTATAACATGATTTTGATAAAAAAAATGTTCAGACTTTGTATCTTTAAAGGTCTTCTCCATATTAACTGCCCAGTTCATTAGCGCACCAGCTTGACTTATGTAGGTAGTATTCAGCTTGCCCTAGCTATATTACAAAAGCTTTCCAATCAGTTGGTAGCATCAGTGTTGATACTGAGATGGTCATCTGCACAGCAGGTTGAACCACATGAAATGGGACTAAAATAAACTGTCCAGTATTGAACTATGTGAAACGTGCCACCAGTGGTAAACGTTCTTGTACCAATGTAGGACAAACCATCTTCAGTCATGCCTGTTGACCGGCACGTTTGACTGGTACGTTTCAACAATTAATGTTGATCTCCATTCGCCACAATGACTCAGCAACAATATATACATGAATTAAACATTACAGATCAAGAGATAAAGTTCATGATTTACACCTACACTGACATTATCTTGCCAATAGACACATGCGAATACTTTGACCATCATGATAAGTCAGCAGAATTCATTATATTATTCACTACACAGGGTCAGAATACGTACAACCACCTCAATTAACCTCAATTACTACACGTTAATTTATCATCAATGGTGCCAGACTGGAGCAGTCTGATACATAGGATGAAGTGCCAGACTGGAGCAGTCTGACACAGGATGAAGTGCCACACTGGAGCAGTCTGATACATAGGATGAAGTGCCAGACTGGAGCAGTCTGACACATAGGATGAAGTGCCACACTGGAGCAGTCTGATACATAGGATGAAGTGCCAGACTGGAGCAGTCTGATACATAGGATGAAGTGCCAGACTGGAGCAGTCTGATACATAGGATGAAGTGCAAACTCACTTATATTTGTTGAGAGTCACTCGCCTGGTCTGGGTTTGTGAAACTGAGCAGGTAGCTAGTCTGCAGTTTATTTACCCTTGGATGGGTAGTTAACTTACCCTAGGGTGGTGTTCACTTTGTGTTATTTATGGTTCAATTATTTATAGGTCACATCAAGGCAAGCTAACCAAGCTGTTGACCATAAAGTACAAACGTAGTAACTAGATAACTTTCTAGCTTAAAATTGTATATAATTAGAGTTGAAATATACAATGCTAATCTAAGCCCATGACACGACTATAGTCTAAGTGAAATAACAGCACAGCACACAGTGGTGTATTTAGGATCTCGGAAAAAGAGTCCAGAATGTGTCAAAAGGTTTTTAGTTGGAGCAATATACAAGTGGTCACTGTCACTGTGCGAGTCTTCCTCAGTGGTTCTGTTATGTCCCCAACTAATCGGATGGGGCCAACATCACAGGATGAACAAAACAAAACATTGGTGCGTGGCCTGGGTCTTGGACCCAGAACTCTGGCATAGAAAGTGGATGTGTCAGTGTTAACTACAACACTACCACACCTCTATCTGAATGCCTGGACTACTGAAACTACAACACTACAACACCTCTATCTGAATGCCTGGACTACTGAAACTACAACACTACAACACCTCTATCTGAATGCCTGGACTACTGAAACTACAACACTACCACACCTCTATCTGAATGCCTGGACTACTGAAACTACAACACTACCACACCTCTATCTGAATGCCTGGACTACTGAAACTACAACACTACAACACCTCTATCTGAATGCCTGGACTACTGAAACTACAACACTACCACACCTCTATCTGAATGCCTGGACTACTGAAACTACAACACTACCACACCTCTATCTGAATGCCTGGACTACTGAAACTACAACACTACAACACCTCTATCTGAATGCCTGGACTACTGAAACTACAACACTACCACACCTCTATCTGAATGCCTGGACTACTGAAACTACAACACTACCACACCTCTATCTGAATGCCTGGACTACTGAAACTACAACACTACCACACCTCTATCTGAATGCCTGGACTACTGAAACTACAACACTACAACACCTCTATCTGAATGCCTGGACTACTGAAACTACAACACTACAACACCTCTATCTGAATGCCTGGACTACTGAAACTACAACACTACAACACCTCTATCTGAATGCCTGGACTACTGAAACTACAACACTACAACACCTCTATCTGAATGCCTGGACTACTGAAACTACAACACTACAACACCTCTATCTGAATGCCTGGACTACTGAAACTACAACACTACCACACCTCTATCTGAATGCCTGGACTACTGAAACTACAACACTACAACACCTCTATCTGAATGCCTGGACTACTGAAACTACAACACTACCACACCTCTATCTGAATGCCTGGACTACTGAAACTACAACACTACCACACCTCTATCTGAATGCCTGGACTACTGAAACTACAACACTACCACACCTCTATCTGAATGCCTGGACTACTGAAACTACAACATTTCACAACTTCTGAGTCACCACATTGCTGCACCCTATGCTCAAATAAAGAACTTTGTATACGGGCCATGCAAACAGCCAGTTCAAAGAGCATTGCTCGTTGATCAGCCAGAGTTTGCAGATGTAAAAAAGAACTAAACAGCCTTTCACTTTCTCTTTCACAATTATCTGTTGTTTAATTGTTTAATTTCTTGTTCTACTTAGTATAACATTGTTGTTGAAGATAAATTTTGTTATTGTGCTCATTATTCATCCCAAAAAATGCTCAATAATCTTACTAGTTAATCTCTTACATGCATTTGAATAGTACACAATTTGTAACTTCAGGAACTACATGTATGTGTATTCAAATACATATACAGAAATATCTTAATGTTTATTAACGTCAGAGAAATTGGTATTCTCATTGAGCTATGACATACTTACATTATATTGTATTGTAGTATTCTATTTCTAAATCTTATTTATATATCTCTATGATATAATCTTAAATTATATATATATATATATATATATATATATATATATATATATGTATGTGTGTGTGTGCACATGCATGCACATGCACATGCACGTTCGCATGCATACACGCACAAATACAGTATACAGAGTGTACATAATGTAAAAGTTAACATTGTTAGTTTATTTTTCCATGATGAGAAACAAACATAAAAACAAAAAACAAAAGCACTCCAAACAACTTACAGATGATATTCTTCGAGCAATTCGCTTCGGCAATTTCTTCAGCATTGTAACCACGGCTCTACAGCCACTGATCATTGGCGCACTTCAGCCAAACGTAGGCTTAATACAATACAGAGGTCCCATCTTGACCAGATCAGTCATTGAATGTGTCAAGTCGGCTTCCACAGAGACAACTGACAGAACTCAACCAAGCACCAGTCTTAAACACGGTGTCAGTATACTGTCTGTGGGGGGGTCAGTATACTGTCTGTGGGGGGGTCACACTATAGTACACAATAACAATATCCAGGACTACGTACAATGGTGTGGTACACCGGCTATATATGGGTCACACCATTGTTTACTACATTTTAACAGTGCTTCACTTGAAGAACATAACCACAGCATTGTACGAAGCCATACGAATAAGCCCCATGTCCACCACCAAATTAACCTTCCTATAAACCTCAAACAAACCACACATAAAACAAAAACACATTACTGCAAAGGAAAACAGCAAAGAACACAGAACTACAACATAAGATCTAGACTTAAAGGAACAGATTCTGACAGTTTCTATTATAAACTCATGTTATACTGTATAACAATATCTACTGTGACATCATGACTGCCATAATGTTTTTTAATGAACCACAATTTTTAAATATAATCTGACCATTATATTATGTTTATGAAAATCTACCTTACTGTTCAGCATGTAAGGTAAACATGACACTCAGGTCGAAACATTCTACCTTACTGTTCAGCATGTAAGGTAAACATGACACTCAGGTCGAAACATTCTTATTCAAATTGTGGTTGAATAAAACCTATTTGGGTGGTCAAGATATTATGTTAGATATAGCTTATACTAGACTAGCCAAGTAACATGGCATTGCACGGGAGAAATTTTTTATGTTTTTAATGTACAAACCATCCTTGTGGACCCCCGGGCACGCCTACAAAATTTCAGCCCCATACTTGCAAAACTAACAGAGATACAAGGGAACAAACAAACACAGGCACACATTGTTCTATAGCATATATAACATGGTTTTACAAAACCCATCAGACTTTGCACCTTTAAACGGCATGACAACAGAGCACCCTACCTTGTTGCTCTGAGGAGAGCTGCTGTGTTCGGCTGAGGTGGCCCCAGTGCTCACCTCCTCTGTCTGAAGCTTGGCGTTGAACGACAGCTCTTCATCCTGACTCGGTGGCAGGTAATCGTCGTCACTAGAAGTCAGGCCTAGCTCTTCCCCATAGTTGTAGTGCACCCACTGCCACAACTCCTGGGGTGACATTGGCTGCAATACCACATAGCTCTTTAGACACATTGCTTTGACATGCACACTGGGATGCAGTAATATAATTAATATATACATTATTTAACTACAAGATGTGTAATTAGTTCATAATCGATGCAGCATCTGAAATTAGGGAAAAATGAACTGACCCTGCTGAGTTTGAACTTGCCTTACAAAACTGCATAAATAATATTATTATATTATTATTATATCAAAGTTACTCAAATGTAATAAAACAAAACAATAACATTCAAGTGTTCATGTGTAACACAGAGACTGTTCTAGAATAAACAAATAATAAAACAATGAAATGTAAAACATTTAAGTGTTCATGTGTAACAAAGAGACTGTTCTAGAATAAACAAATAATAAAACAATGAAATGTAAAACATTTAAGTGTTCATGTGTAACAAAGAGACTGTTCTAGAATAAACAAATAATAAAACAATGAAATGTAAAACATTCAAGTGGCAATATTAGATACCAGTCTATAAAAATGTTGACATATAATTCATCGGATATCGATTAATATAGCCTTAAACAAATGAGTTTTGGATGGAATTTTAATGTTCCAATGAGTATGTCTATGAAGCCGAGATCGACAGTCGGGCAACTCATTCAATGGGAACAGTGTCGTCACAGAAAAACCACATCTAGAATTGTGGTTCGGACAGTCACTGATCTCTCTAAATAATTCAATACCTGAAACCTCTCTCGTTTGTGGCTTATTGAACAAATCTCAATTTCTAATTATGGTTATATCATTTATACATGGCTGAGAACAATTCCACCTAGTTGTTTTGAGTTTATGAGATCTGTTGTGTGATTAATGTTCTCTGTTGTCCTATCAGACCATTAGCTGTGTTATCTACCCCTCCAAGCTAATGTAATATCTGTACTGTTGCCGTACAGATTCACAACAAGTAGTCATTACGCTTAGAACCCTGAATGAGGACATGTCAGTACACACTAAAGTGACAAACTACGGTCACAAGCTAGAGTCACTAACTGGTGTCTTCATGTTTCGCTTCAGACTTAATAATTCCAAAACAACTTTTACATAGCTTATGTAGATCCATTCAAATGTCATTTTTGCCATGTCCCACATTTTGACCCTCAATTGCCATGTCCCACATTTTGACCCTCAATTGCAGGTCATCAACCTATTGCAAAGGGATTGGCGTACACTCAACTCTATCAGTATGTCATCGGGCGACGTTGATGAAGCTATTCAAATGGGATATATGAGGTCAATACCGGGATGTGGCTGTCTGAAATGATGGAGCCAGGGTTGGCTTCAATTGTGACTGTGTATTGTGCATAATGAGTAATTACAATTTTGCAATTGATTTTCTTACAACAATGTAACAGTTTTTATGAGGCTTTGTAACTGACATTTGTAATCAAACCCAGCCCTGACAGCTAGAATGCATGAACTCACTTGAAGTCCTGCTTAAAATGAGCAGTAATGTTACATGCAGATAGAAAGACTTTTAGACTTGGCTTTTTAGTTCTGAACTGTTATATCACCTACTTGTATTTAAGACAAATTTACTAGCTATTCAAATGTATTACAATTTAGTTATTTAAAAATTATTATTTAATACTAATATAATTTAATTACATCAAAATTGTTTATGTTAATGTAATTTTATTTTAATGTAATTTTATTATTTTATTTAAAATTTTTTTTAATGAAATGTTAATGTAATTAATTTAATTGTAATTTAATTTAATTATGTAGTTTTAATGTTAAACGCCTTGAGTAGTTTTTAACTAGATTTGGCGCTATAGAAGCAAACTATTTATTTATTTATTATGTAATCTTCCTTTATAAAACAATGTAATTGTACTCAACATACGAACTATTGCAAATGACCCTTAATTAAGCATAGTAACTGATTTTTAAGGGCCATAAGTGTAAAAAAAATTTAAGCCACGTAATTGTAATTTATTGTTTTAAAGCGATGTAATTGCAATTACATTTTTGTAATTTTAACTGAACTTTTCTGATGCTGTGTAATTGTAATGGACAATTGTAATTGAACTTTTGTGATGCTATGTCATCGTGGGGCGCATCATATCTGAATGTTCCTTCTGTTCATCTGCTCGATGTCTGACAGACCACCACCAGTGTACCACTGACATACTACATTTATAATAACTGCCACCTAACCAAAGCCATACAAAAGAAGATGATTAGATTCCAAGTCTTGTATAGCTTGGTGAAATAACAAGTAACATTCTGTATTGTACGATAAGATAGAGAATGTGCACAGAACCTTTTTCATCAGATGTGCTTAATAATTTTTTTTTTTACTTCCAATAAAGAAAGGCGCAGTATTGACTAATGGTGTTGGATACTTCATGGTTCATACACTCACATGCTATGTGCGTTGGATACTTCATGGTTCATACACTCACATGCTATGTGTGTTGGATACTTCATGGTTCATACACTCACATGCTATGTGTGTTGGATACTTCATTGTTCATACACTCACATGCTGTGTGTTGGATACTTCATTGTTCATACACTCACATGCTATGTGTGTTGGATACTTCATTGTTCATACACTTACATGCTGTGTGTTGGATACTTCATTGTTCATACACTCACATGCTATGTGTGTTGGATACTTCATGGTTCATACACTCACATGCTATGTGTGTTGGATACTTCATGGTTCATACACTCACATGCTATGTGTGTTGGATACTTCATTGTTCATACACTCACATGCTATGTGTGTTGGATACTTCATGGTTCATACACTCACATGCTATGTGTGTTGGATACTTCATGGTTCATACACTCACATGCTATGTGTGTTGGATACTTCATTGTTCATACACTCACATGCTATGTGTGTTGGATACTTCATGGTTCATACACTCACATGCTATGTGTGTTGGATACTTCATTGTTCATACACTCACATGCTATGTGTGTTGGATACTTCATGGTTCATACACTGACATGCTATGTGTGTTGGATACTTCATGGTTCATACACTCACATGCTATGTGTGTTGGATACTTCATTGTTCATACACTCACATGCTATGTGTGCTGGATACTTCATGGTTCATACACTCACATGCTATGTGTGTTGGATACTTCATGGTTCATACACTCACATGCTATGTGTGTTGTGTGCTTCATTAGTCATGCTGTCCTGCATCATATAATATGTTATATATATAATACTTCAGGGTTATCAACATGATATATTTACTAATGACCCAATTATCGTAGTTGGTGCAAGATGTGTACCTAATCATTAGTGGTACTCAAAAACTTGTTTACTAAACACATACATTTGCTTCTTTTCTGTTGATAACATCCATGATAGTACATTGGATATGATAAATCTATTGAATGACATTTCTTCTCAGAACCATTAGACAATGTAGCTACATTATCTTTACAACAAGTCTGCTGAATCATGCTGTCAGCCAGTGCAGCATAACTATTTAGCTCTTTGACCAGTGCATTTGACCAATTTACAAATGAGATATTCCTGGAATATATAACGCCTTGCCTGCTTGTGGTATAAATTGTTCATGTATAAGGAGTAAGGGACTTGATCCTTGGCTAGATTGGTCATGTAGTTGCCATGGTATGAACGTAGTTCACCTGATTTTGTGGTATGTGCCAAACGCTGGAATAGTTGAGTTGCATGTTGTCTCGGTTGTGTGTCAATACGCTGTCGTGATGGTCTATATATTGACCAATGATCACGGACAAATTGTGGCATTAACCCTACAGGTGACCAATGGTGAACTTCCACGGTGTACAGTTTGGAGCTATTCATATGTGTATCTTTGAAAAATCACTGTGTCACCAATAATTACCCTAGAAATATAACTGATGTATCATCGGAAATTCAACAAAAAAACATTTCACACTGCTGCTAGATAATTATTGAGCGGTCGAATACCCATATGTCCAATTAGTGAAATTTTGCCACATATCAGCTACAAAATAAAACAAACCTGAAAGAAATCCATCTAGAACTTTTTTATATGATTTTTTATGTAAACTAGACCGTGAAAAATATTGGCGATTTTTACAAACAAGTAAAATGGAAACCAAGTACTGAAATACTTCCACACTGCAGCCCAATAATCATTGAGCGGTTGAATGGTGACATATACTGTGAACCAAATGCTGATATACACCTAACCAAAAGATAATGCAAAAAACAAGCACATACGTTGATAACTTTTTTATTCACGAATTTTAGAACGTATACGATTTAAAAATAAACAACAAATGTCAGTGTTCTGTCTCAGCTGGCTGACACAGTGTCAGTCCCGTCACACCCTTGGGTTCTTGTGCACCAGGTTGCAGAAGCAATGTCTGTGCACGCCAGATCCACAGCCAGTGCACCAGTACGAGCTGCGCTTTCGTATCCCTCGAGGACAGTCCGAGCACAAGACACAATCTCTTTCCTGCTTGCCGGGAAGATGCTGCAGCTGATGCCCCTCTGGCACTGCAGGTTGTGCAACGTCTGGTTGAGCAGTTGAGCAGTCCGAGTCCCACTCTGACTCCGAGCTGTCATCGGTGTCCATCGGCACCGCCGTGCTTGTACTCGGCCTGGGCGCACACCTGCCCCTGGCACTCGCGGCGGCAGCTTTCCGAACATCAGCCGCACTAAACCCTTCAAAATCGCTCTCACCGTTGGAGCTACCATGTACCTCTGAATCTGAATCACTGTCAGACATCGTTACACGATGGGTGTAAAGAAATTCTAAGTAAAACAGATTGAAATTGCGAAGCGAGAAAATGGCGGCTGTCGATGAAACTTCCAGAAACTGGGACGAATACCGCGTGGTTTCAGCTAAGGATTCTCATTGATTATATCACATGACAACGACTAATTTATTCATCTAGGGCACTGAAACAGCTTTCCATTGGTACTAAGTTAGGATACCAGATTTATCACGTGTTTTGTAAGATAGATTCTCATTAGTTGTTACCGCATTAGCGTGTGGATAAAAATAGCACATGTAGAAGATTAAATCAGCTTTCCAACGGTGCCATTTGTTCCTGTGTTGGTTGCTAATGACGGAAATGAAAAATGTTGAAACAGAGTGACACCAATTCGGGACGAAAATCGGCTGGAACCAGTTTAGCACTGATCGCCCGGGCCGAATTCGGCCCAATGGTCACCTGTAGGGTTAATAATAGGTGCTTTTCATGTGATCTCTTAACTTTATCTTTTACAGTAGCAGGGTCCCGTTGCAAGTTCAGTACATCAAAATATGTGTAGAAAGTTGCTATTTTGGTGTTTTTAACTGAATGCAGTGTTCTAGTCGTCTTCTTTCGTATGGCTTTGTTTAGCTGGCAGTTATTATAAATGTAATGTGTCAGTGGTTACATGGGTGGTGGTCTGTCAGACATCTAGCAGATGAACAGAAGGAACATTCAGATATGATGTGCCCCACTCAGAATTGGGTTTAGTTACAATTGTCCATCTCAATTACAATGACATAACATCACAAAAGTTCAATTACAAATTATTACAGCTTATTACAGTATTACACTTCAAAAAATCAATTACAATTACATCTTTTCCAAAAATTAAAAATAAACATTTACACTTACGGCTCTTAAATATTCATTACAATGCTTCATTAAGGGTGAATTGAAATAGTTCACAAATTTTAATTCAGCTACATTGTTTTATAAAGGAAGATTACAAATGCCATTACTGCTCATTTAAACAAGATTTCAGGTGAGTTCATGCTTTCTTGCTGCCAGGGTTGGGTTAAATTACTATTATAAAGTAAAGTAAAAGGTATGTTCTTATATAGCGCAGTATCCAGTAAATGGAACTGTTCAAAGCACTTTACACTTCACCCCCTGGCAGAACTGTTTACACTTCACCCCCTGGCAGAACTGTTTACACTTCACCTCCTGGCAGAACTGTTTACACCTCACCCCCTGGCAGAACTGTTTACACTTCACCCCCCTGGCAGAACTGTTTACAGTTCACCATCTGGCAGAACTGTTCATTCCAATGCCATTTCGACTTCCCTGCCATGCTGCAATTACTGAGCGAAGACTATTTATTCACATATCCAGAACTGTCTGTAGCCAGGTACTCATTTATACAGCTATGTGAACTGAGGAAACGAGGGATGAACAAAACTGACAAAGCTTCGAAACGGCAGACTTCAAAAGGTTAGCACAAACTGATGTCATTATTAAAATGAATTATTAAGTAACTACATGTACACAATTTATAAGCCAAATAAAAACATCGAGCAATAAAATGTCAGCAATAAGGACTGAACTAAATGAGGACTGAACTGAACGAGGACTGAACTAAATGAGGACAGAACTAAATGATTGCAGGTTCAATTCATTTTAGTAGTTTGGTGGAAAAACCATCAGATCCACAACTATTTTTGTTGGGTAGATTATTTATTATTCTCTTTATGGTATATTCTTAATTTTTTTTTAATATAAAAACAGAGTTTACATTTTTATTTAGATAATACGAATGATGATTCCCTATATTAGTAAAAAATGCATTAAATTTGTCTGCAATTTTCAATTTATCTGTCATAATAGAATTTTATTCTTTAAAATATGTAGGAAATGATTTGTTAGTTTTACTTTTAGACAGGATTTCATTTATAGTTTTCCAAGTATTTTTTACGTCAAATTTGAATTGATTAAAACGTGTTTAAAAATGTGATTGCTTTGTTATACAAAAGCTCCTTTTTAATATAATGTTGCATGCTTTTAGATTAATCAGTAACATTTCATATTCTGAAGAATCAGGATTTGTTAATTTTAATTGTAAAGTTTATCTCTGTGTCATATTGTGGCTAGCAAACCTTGAGTTATCCATGTAGACTTTTTATGTTTATATTGATTAAATGTCACTAATTTACTCATATATTTATTTTTAGTTTGATTAGATTGATTTCATTGAGCATATGTATGTGGGGATGCTTGACCTAGTAATTGCCTAGTGGGCCATTTATGACTATTGTAAACCAGGTACTGTGTTGCACAATACTTGATTCTATGTTGCCCAATACCAAAATTGTTATTCTGCTGCATCTAAAACCCCCCAGTGGGCTAAACCAAGCATGCCTCCTGGTACATGGGGACGCTTGACCGAGTAATGCCTAGTGGGGCACTGGGTGTTGGCAATGAATCAATCAATGGTCAAAGCCTTGTCCATACATGTTATTGTATAAGAAAACAGGGCATCAACTAAAGTGTTGTTATCTTAATATAGACGTTATTTCATTTACCCTATTTGCCAGGTCCTTCACTATGACTTTCCCGTTGAATGTCCAATGGTCCGCCAGCTTCTTTAGTTTATTTAGCTTACTTGTTTCAAATGGTTTCGATCATCACGCGGACAAGTCCTCATTTAGGAAGATTTGTGCGTTTTGTTGTTGGGTGTTATGTTTCTGGGGGCGATACACGTTATCCTGAATATGATCAGTTCGAAATCTGAGGATAATGGGTCGACTGCTGGTACGCTTTCCACCTAAGCGGTGGCTCCTCTCTAAGTCATGCAGTGAGAGTGGAGGAGTGACACCCATCTTATCGTTAATTACTGCTAGTACTGTGGCGTTGGTGTCCTTGCCCTGGCCTGTCTCAGGAACCCCGTGAATTCGTAAGTTGGGCCGACGTGTGTATTGTTCTAGGTTGTCTCTGCTTTCTTCGAGTGCGTGTATCTTCTTCTCTACCTCAACGATACGTATGTCCTTTGCCTTTACCTGTTTGGTCAGGTTTTTGATGTGTGAATTCAGGGAATCAATCTTGTCCGCTAGATCGCATGGGTACAGAGCTGTTTTCAACTTTGCAACTATTGCATCATCATTTAATAGTTAAATAATTCGTAGTGCAAGCAACTCCCCTGAGTCGGCTGTGTGACTGTTGCTCCGTGTTGGTTTAGGAGGCATTGCAGGACTCAGTACACAACAACAAGTTGTTGGGGCGTGGCAATACTTTGTCACTTCACGTGGCAATACTCTATCACTTCATGCGTGGCAATACTATATCACTTCATGTTTTCAGTATGTCTATATAACAGCAGTGCACATTCATGCATATAGCTTGTCCATTTAACTTTCTACAAGTTCAATACATTTATTCGTAAGCTGCATTTTTATTTATACTTGAAGTCTTGAGCACGGCATTAAGCACATCCCTGAGCTTACTCAGGATTTTGGCATGTCGTGCTCAATGCTGAGCACGAGCTCAAGATGTTTTATAAGGTCGCCTGAGTTTGAGCAAAGTGTGAAAGCGAGGCTTGAGCATGAAACCATGCTCAGTTGAGCTTGAGTACGGTTTATAACCTCAGGCCCTGTCTGATGCTCAGTAAGATAATCAACTGTCGTCTGGCATTCATTAATGTGGAGCCCATCCGTACCAGTCTCATTGTTTTCTCAAAATGTTTGTTTGGTCATGCACAGGTGGTTCTTTCAGACTATTCCTGCGACTTGCAGAAGGATATTCTCATGCAGGGCCGTCCCTACATCGCACAGAACCACGTCTGCTTCTATGCAAACATCTTCCGCTGGGAGACAGTCATAAGTAGTTCTCTTGGTCGGTCTCACTTGTATTCTACCTTGTTGTTACCTTTAAAAGGGGGAGAGGCACCAACCCAGCTGTTATCCCTTCCCACTTCTCCTTATCGACAGCCTTCTTCCTCCACTTGTCATCCCCCTCTGTCTGTCTCACATCCCTCTTTACGCAGTCTCCCCATCATAATTGCGGTCTTTCCCTTCTCCTGCGACCTCCTGTTAGCTGTTTACCCGCCTCTACTGCCTTTGGTAGTCAGACAGCCTCCATCTGCACCAAGTCACCTGTCCGCACCATTCTGCTTCATTCTATTCGTCAAGTTAAGCTGAACTGCCAACCTGTCTCTTCTTCACTTGCTGTATGTAAACTTCAATGCAGTGTAAACATGATATTGAGGGTGAGACATTTAAATTAAACAGAAAACAGCCAAATAATTGTACAGAGGTGTATTCTTCCAGAATCTGTGCCTTCTATATTACTGTCATAATTTTCTGCCATTTCCATGTCGCAAATCATTAAGTCGGCTCTTTTTTGTGTGCCTTGATAACTCATTAGCCAGATAACTGATCTGTTTATTGCCTAAGTAACTGCAGGTTAAATCAACTGACCTTACAATGTCTTGGCAGTTGCCGTCTCGCGTGATGGGTTGTCTATTGAAGACGGCTATTATGGTGTAAATTATACGTGTCAGTTTGGATTGCTCATAAAGAAGCCGTTACAAGAGCCATGTAATTACTGAACCATGTATTGATGTTTGGCAGTCTTATAACTAGACGTATGCACAGCACAGTTCCTTTCATATCTAATGTTCTGTTTTCGTTTCAGCAGTTAAGTCTGTGTTTGCTTGTAGGCATATATATATGTAGATACATACTTTCCCTGCCTCTCCGCGATGTTAATGCAACTGTTGTATGATGGCATCCATCTAGGGAGGCACTTCACAAATATTGATTTGTATGATAATAGTAATAATATATAATGCAATATAATTAAAAAGCTTAATGCACTTTGCATCATTAATTAATGATGACATTGTACGTATAAAATAAATGGTTATGAATAACAAATAAAAGTTTGTCATTTGTCAAACGTCCAAATTATTGTTCAGTATATAACACATATTATGGTTCATTAAAACACATCTGTCTGTAGACGTTCTGCACTGCCCATATGTTCTGCACTGCCCATATGTTCTGCATTGCACATATGAGCTGAACCATAAGGTAGCTGAGGTGGGTATTATATGTTCATCTTGAATCAAGTAGTTTCAGTAAAAGTTTTTAAGATAAATTAACCATTTCTTCACAGATTGTAGTTGAAATACTATTGGTTAATTTTGGTTAACATAAATGAATTACGTCTGCTACACCACCGTGAATGAATTAAGGAAAGGTTGAATGACAGCCTAATGTGGCAGTGTATTTTTTACACAAACCCTTTACCAATCGTAATTCCAAACAGTGTAAAGTTGCTTACATGTAAGATGCGTTCATATGCCAAATTGTACTATCGTGTTCGGAAAAAATTTTTTTATTAGGTAATGTTTCCTGATTGTTAGTGATAACAGAAATGTCGATACACGTATCATGCTTGAAATGTGACGATTTTCACTGGCGTTTTACCTATTGTTGACAAAACATAATGGCCCTTTTTGTTTGACATGTCCCCTTAATTTGCTGCCAGAATGGCCCTCAAATCTGTATTTGTAATGTGTTGTTGTTGTTGTACAATATCAGGTTACACCAGCTATCTGACAAACACATGGCAGGGCGTGTTTACGATCATTTTGATTAGCCCGTTATCCAGTGGGGTCACCAGGTCGGGGTCACAAGCCATTATAGGTTCAAAGGCACAATAAACTACGTTTTTGCACTGATATTTGCTGGTTTAGGGACATGATTTAGTTAGGTAGATATAATACTGATGCGTACTGGAATCACAGTAACCAGATGATATGTTCCGCTTTTCACGGCGAACGAATATAGCTGGTTCGAACATTCTAGCACACACGGTCGTTACTATGGAAACATTGTCAGTGGTTCTAAACAGCAGGGGGATTTCCAAAAGGATTGTTTTTTTAAAGGATGGATTGGCGAAATATGATGTTAGTGCCTGGTGATTATTTGTGGTGTCGACGTTCAGTTCAAAATTTCCTAGTATGTTATGAAGAAAAAAATTATAAAATCAACCGACACGCTCCAACTACCTTAAACAACACTGGTCACAATCATACTGTTCGTTGCTTGATTACAAAGTTAATAATATTCATATAACCAATAATATTCATGTAATCATATAAAAATACATAGCAAGTTTCCCAGTGACATTTACAAGAACTAGCTTAGTGAGTGCTATTTCTGTGTTTACATACCACTACCTATTTAGTTTTTCTTGTTATGAAGCTACTTAGTCTTTGTATTTCAACTATCCTACACAAACATAAAGGACTAACCAAGCGTACTTTCTCTATAGTGGCACCCAAAATCTGGAAGGAACTCCACATTGCTTTAAAAACCTCTTTCCGCAAAAATTTAAAAACATGTCTTTACAAAACTGCATTTCCACCCTAAGTCCTCGATGGCCTTTCATTCTGATGATGAACACAAGCGTCCCTGTTCATGATATAATGCCAAATGATTCTAGTCCGTTAGGATTGAGTGGTTTTATTATTATCAACATCATTACATTCAGAAAGTACATCAAATACAGAAAAAAGTGTAACAAACGCTAGTAAAAATAACAACGTTACCTGTTCGAGAAGAGCATTCTGCCAGACACGGAAAAGCATGACATATGTCTTGTCGCGAGCACCGAATGACGTCAAGAAATACTTCTCATCACGAGTGCAAATCTGGATAGCATTGGGGATGACCCGTGCCGTCCGTTCCTTTGTGATGGCCGTGATATCCTTGTAGCGGACTGTCAGCTGGAAGACATCAAGCACACACTATCAGCCATTGTAGAAAGTGATGGTGAAAATATTTATTTCAACAACACACTGCTGACACAAGTATGTGTACAATGTCTGGTCGTTTCTTCGTAAAATCAAATTATACAGTACAAACTCACTATATTTGTTCTAACGTCGTGATCATCCAAATGTGTTTTAATAAACCACGATATTTGTTATATACTGTACAATTATTATTCGGCTGTTTTCTGTTTAAATTGAATGTCTCACCCTCAATATCATGTTTACACTGCATTGAAGTTTACATACAGCAAGTGAAGAAGAGACAGGTTGGCAGTTCAGCTTAACTGGACGAATAGAATGAAGCAGAATGGTGCGGACAGGTGACTTGGTGCAGATGGAGGCTGTCTGACTACCAAAGGCAGTAGAGGCGGGTAAACAGCTAATAGGAGGTCGCAGGAAAAGGGAAAGACCGCAATTATGATGGGGAGACTGCGTCAAGAGGGAAAGACAGAGGAGGATGACAAGTGGACGAAGAAGGCTGCCGATAAGGAGAAGTGGAAAGGGATAACAGCTGGGGTGGTGCAAAGGGAGCAACGAGGTAGAATACAGAATTAGACCGACCAAGAGAATGACTTACAACTGTCTCCCAGCGGAAGATGTTTGCGTAGAAGCAGACGTGGTTCTGTGCGATGTAAAGACGGCCCTGCACAAGAATGTCCTTCTGCAAGGCGCAGGAATAGTCTGAAAGAACCACCCATGCATGATCAAATAAACATTCTGAGAAAACAATGAGACTGGTGGGGACGGGCTCCACATCAATGAATGCCAGATGACAGTTGTATTTCTCACTGAATCTGGCAACACGTTAGATTGGCGAATTTGCATTTACTTCAGTCCTCATTTAGTTGACTTGTAAGTGCTAGTAATTGTATATACTGCTAGTGCAGTTGTGTGGTGGCGCCATCTGGTAGATGCATGTGTGCTATAGAGAATGGGATGAGAGATTCCGCTAGGGGAGTGTCATGGCATCGTGGTTTTGTGCGCGGCTCGTGTTATAGGCGAAAATAAAAAAATTTAGGAGATGGCAACCTGGCATCAAGGTAAAGGCGTGTTTAATACTATAGCAAACTGTATGCTGTTTTAGAGCATATAACATTGATTACATTTGATAAAACATTACTTGTAAACTAGCTATTGTTTTTCCCGGGCCCCAACTTCAAATAAGTAGTAGTAAGGGGTATTTTATGCCTTTATTGGTAATGTTCATGTTTTCTACACAGTTGCGTTGTTTCATTTATACATTATTTTTCATTTTGTATTTCAGTTTTACGTAAATAAACAGACAACAGCTTTGATTGATTTGGACATAGCGTTCAGAGTTGATGTATAAACCGCTACATGAATCCTCATTTAGTAGAGTCCTCATTCAGTTCAATCCTCATTTAAATATTTTATCTATTTTCCTAGAGCCACATTAAAAAAATTGTTTATATACATTTTGTCTTCATACTACATGTTATTTGTTATTCATAAACATTTATTTTATACATACAATGTCATCATTAATTAATTATATAAAGTGCACTTTTTAAAATTATATTGTACTTTATAAGTATTATATATTATTATTATCATACAACTAAATATTTGTGAACAACGCAGAAAGGCAGGGAAAGAACGTGTCTACATACATTGTATATGACTACAAACACAGACAGACTGAACTGCCAAAGCGAAAGCAGAACATTAATTTTTTAAGTAACTGTGCCATGTATACTTGTACTAATAAGACTGCCAAACATCAATACATGTTTCAGTAATTACATGGCCCTTGCACCTGCTTCTTTGTGAGCAATCCAAACATACACCTATAATGTACACCATAATAGCCGCCTTCAATAGACAACCCATCATGCGAGACGGCAACTGCCAAGACATTGTAAGGTCAGTTGATTTAACCTGCAGTTACTTAGGCAATAAACAGATCAGTTATCTGGCTAATGAGTTATCAAGGCACACAAAAAAGAGTCGACTTAATGATTTGCGAAGTGGAAATGACAGAAAATCATGTAATGTAGAAGGTATCAATTCTGGCTGAATACACCTCTGCATTATTTATGTAATTATCTAGAAATGATAACAGGACGTGGACAATCTTTCATGCACATTACACAAATGAATGTATGTATCTTTATAACGTGGTTTAACTGTGACCAGCTTATAATATCTGGGTGGTCTGGAGCTGCCACCTGGTGTACAACCATGTCTAAACAGTGGCACATTCTGGTGGATACATTTATATTACGATATGTTGACTACCCCAATGCTAAATCAAGCCTACAAAATGGTGCACTTTCCAGAGATGAAAGAATAGATGAAAGCCTAGATTTAAATGACCTTTCCCATGACACTAGTAAGTGGAACTCTGAGGAACACCTTAGAGTATCTATTTAGGTGAAACTGCGTGAGTCATGCTGTAGATTACTGGGTAAATAACCCAAAAAATAAGGGTGTAATTTGGTTCACTGGAGCCGGTTTCATGAGTTGACGTAAGTCTTATTTACGACGTTGTAAATAGAACTGGTTGCAATGTTACGCTAACAGCATTTCATAAGTCAGCTGATGAACAGTTAGACATTGCCTTTTGGTCGTAACTTTACGCTTGATATTGGCATGCATAAGCTTACTTAACGTGGTTGTAAGTTCGGGCCGTCGTAATTTCAAGCAAATAGGCAAAGCCAGACAGACACAGACAAGTATAGAACATTTAATTCAATAGCAGTCCAAGCAACTCAATATAGCACACACATCCATGGTTTAGAAGCTGAGATAAACTTTATAAATAATTAAAATTAACAAACCCTAATTCATCAAATTATGACACCATTAACATTAAAACATATACTTCTTTAAAATATGCACTAAGCTTTTATTACAAACAATTTATATAGAATCTATGTCACCACTATCTGTGTATGTCACTACCGAAACAAGAAATGTCAGGGTTAATACTAATTCAATTTACGCATTTCGCTGCAAAAAGTGTATCCCAAATATTTCAACAAATGAAAACAAACATCAGAGAATTTTGAAATAAACTGTTACAAATTATCTAATGTACATCAGAAAGCACAATTACTTTATATATTGCACCACATCTTTCTGTGTAAGTTATCCAATGAAATGGAGCCAATAAAGATCATACAAGGTATCAGAAATATATATGTATAGAGGTTTTAAATATGATACATTTTACATGAACCACTATTACAAAAAAAAATATTTAAGTTGTTTTTGGTCATACAGCAAAAATATAAGCTGACCACAAAATGTTTTTATTACTTAAAAGTTAAATCTGTCGCTATGCATGTTCCTGTCATGTTCCTGTCATGTTCCTATCATGTTCCTGTCATGTTCCTGTCATGCTTTCAGGTTGGACAGCAAGTAATAATAATACTGATATTAACTGAATAAAAGTACAAAATCTGCATTTGCTAAAATTATATAATACATGCATATCAATACCGCCAATACAACTCAATTGTCGCTGATACAACTCAAGTAACACGGTTACTTCAGCGTATGTGGAATTTGCTTTGAGCTCCTTTTTTTCACTGTTGACAATGTTGTCTGAAGAAGCGGCCATATTGATAAATGATACACAACGGGGATGCCGTTATGTTGAGTTTCAAAGTTTATTCAAATGTCGCAATGTTTCTGGTAAAATCACACTGTGTGACTGTATACATTTAATATGCACAGGCATACTTAAAAAGAAATAGTACACTGAGCCAATATAAAAAAAATCGCACTTTTATGCCACATTATAATTTTCTGCGTGCCTACATTTTACTGCGGTATACAGGGTCAGGGATTTCCCATCTCAACTAACTGGGTCAATTCTGCGCCGACGTAGTTATGAGAAAGCGTGGTCTCATGAAACCGCTAGGAAACTATGCCAGTTAAATCCTGACTTATGGATGCTGCCAATTAACAATGCAGAAGCAGAAGTAATAGATCTTAGTTATGCCCAATATCAATTCTAGTTGTGCATAAACTTACGTCATGAAACCGGCTACTGGTGTCTAACCATGTGGCAATAAACATAGATCAACATATTTATTGTGTGAATAGAGAGGATTACAATTAAATAGCTTAGATGTGTTTCATGATGCTATATGAAAGCAGTGTTAATCTGTGACCTTTTAATCTCACCTGATCTTACATGACCTTCCATGTGACTGGAATGTAATTAGTCTATCACCTTCCTACACAACTACGTAAACACTCAAGGTGTAAGATATTGCGATCAGTTTAGTTATATAAAGCAACCACCACTACAGGAGTCCTCAAATTATTCACTTGCACTGTGTGGAAGTCTTTCACTTCTAAGCATACACACCTGGTAGAGTTAACAAGATTGCTATCAAAGGCAACAAACTCAATATGACAAGTGGACAAGGAAGTTATTGGCTTAGTGGAAATCCAACAGTATTCATCTTGTCAGATTGATATCTGCCAATTATATTCTTTATTTTGGACATGAGAAAGTACTCATTCTCACAGAGGGTGATAAATGAATGGAACAAACTGTCAAATGATTGTTTGTTTAAAAATAGAATTGACAGATATCTGATAAGGGCGGCCTATAATTATGTAGATGATAAAATTGTTGGACTCTCGATAAGCCAATGGCTTCCTTGTCCATTTGCCATCTCGAACTTGTAGTTTGGGATGGCAATCTTGTTAAACATTTGAACACAATATTCACACATTTACACAATCAACAGATAAGTTGTTCCATTCATTTATTGAGCGAGATGCAGAAATGAAGACTGAAAGAAATTACGCACTGGCATGCATACACACATGTCAGCACACAAACACATCTGACACTGTCTAGGGTTATTTCAGTCAACAGCTATTTGGATCATGGCCGTTTTGGTTGAGGTCATTTCAATTCATTTCACTGAGAGGCCACGTGAAGGCTGAGTAACAGTACAACACTGAATAGCAATACTTACCGACAATGAGTCGCTCATCATTGGACACTCCCTTGAAGATCCGCTTGAAGTCTTCGCTCCTTGACTTGTAGGTTGGGCTCAAGACCTACAGAAGCAACAATATTACTGGATGACTATCAGCTAGTAACATTAATTCATTAATTAAGGTTTCGTTCTGTTGCTATGCCTCTTGTTTTTCTACCAGAACCAGTTGGAAAGTAGCACTAAATTATTTTTCAGCAACTTTGTGATCATGTCCATATCACCCGACACAACATCATTTCAAAAACCATCCTGCAAGGCACACTGCAGGGGGAGAGAAGACGAGGCCCCCTGAGGAAAAACTGGCTGGCTGACTTACAGGACTGGACACATCTAAACCTATTGACCCTGCTACTTACAACAGTGGACAGACAACGCTGGCAAGGATCTTGCAAGAGTGAGCCTAAGGGGGCTGTTCATAATTGTCAACAAGTGGGGTCATGGCCGGCCCGCGTACTAATTTACAAAATGTCAGTCGCATACGAAAAAATTACCACATTTGCATTACGTAACGCCGTACAGTAAACTGTTACGGACCTACTGTTGTTTTAAATCGTGTAACCGTGGCGCTGTAATACAGTCCGCCATCTTGAAAATCCACAACTTCGTTGAAAACAATTATCAATATGCCACCATTGAGTTGTTAGAAAAACACAAAGCTTTAACATGATTATCGGAGATAATTCTTTTAAAACATAGTCTGATTGTTATTATTGCATGTCCCGTATACATACACTTTGTCATAACATTGCTACATTGACATGTTTTTCAATCTGGAAAATTTACAATTAAATACTGTTAATTTTTATTATTAATTTTTTACTATTTTATATATACTGAGTATGTTCTAGAGAATGTGCAGTGGGTATACATATATATATATATATATATATATATATATATATATATATATATATATATATATATATATATATATATATATATATATATACATATATATACATATATATACATATATATATATACATAGATAGGATTCATGTATTCTCTAGAGTGCAGTGTGTATACTTTAGAGAAGTATTTATTCTACGTGTATTCTTTACAGAGGGGGAGTATGTATTATATAGGGAGGGTGGGTATGTATTGTATAGGGAGGGTGGGGGTGCCGTGTATATTCTACAAAAAATATGAAATTTTCCCATGAAAAACCAGCTTTTCTTTCTAAAGTCGGGGGTGAACCATATTATAAATTTGTTCACCCTCTTTCCAACACACTATTACTAATAATACCTTGATTACTCATGATGAATACAGTGTTGTTATTATATTTTTAATATCCTGGAATTTGAACTGTTTGTTGGAAATAAAGTATTGATTGATTGATCCATAAACCAACTTACATTATACCATGAGGATCCCTTCTTTTTTTTATCGGATCCCGCCTTTGTGTTCTTGTTATTTGGCGTTGTAGCGTGACTCGTGTCACTCGCTGACCCCTTCATACTGCTTGCGGCACTACTCGACAACTTGACTCCATCTTTTCCTGGTGGAGTGACGTCAGGGGCTAGCGTGTAGTTGCTCTCTGACACACCGCCTTGGAAGTCAGGAACAGTTGACATCTCAGGACATTCTGATGTCATGCACTCCTGGTAGTCAGATGAGGAACTTCTGAAATCGAAACGTGTAGAATCGTTAAAATGTTAGAAATTATTCTGTCACCTGGCATAACATTTTTTTAAATAGGGGGGTCAATGTTCCATATTTTAAATTTTCCGAGTTCAAATTTGCTGAACAATTCTTTGTATGGAAAGATAATATTTGATGCATGGCAACATTTTCTTTGTGTAGAAAGTTACCATTTGATATTTAACATAACATTTTAACAAGTGATACAGTACGTCTGTATTTGTATTATTTACAACTTAATGAGTGCCATTGTCTAAAAATAGTAGCCCATTTTCACCCACAAAAGGGAACTACATAATTATATACTCTGCACTGTATGCAACATACTTGTTATAAGCCTTTGTGAAATAAGATTATACACATTAATAAATTACAAATGTATGAATAAACAAGCCCAGAAAGAGCAAGAGAAGCCTAAAAACAAAACTTGCATGCGACGTTGTCGAATGTCAAAGTGCCACCGATATAAAAGGTAAAAATACAGTTATATACAGCATGTTATTATGCCCCCCCATGCATACAAAAACCAATTCAACTCCTCTGGAAAGTATTCAACCATGTTGCAATCAATGCCCAAAAGCTGTCCATTCACTATAGCCATATAGTCATATATACAGATGTGTGAACTGGAGCAACATGGTGTAAATACGGTTGCCCCACTTTGTGCTGTTTAAGAGGTTGCAGGATTTCTAAAGCAAATTTTATAAGAAGACATGACATTTTTCACTATCATAATACAAAGAAAGAAGCTACCACGGTACAGATACACCACTTGTCACAACAGCATCGCCAAAGAAATTCTGGGGAAGAAAACGGGAAGACCAAGGAAGATGTGACTCAACAACAACAAAGAATGCCACTCAAAGATCTCCTCAAGGCAACCCAGGAGAGAGACCGGTGGTGATGGGTAGTTGGTGAGTCATCCAGACTGCACCCCAACGATTGTCTCGGTCAAAGGTTGAGTGAGCGAGCGAATACGAAGGTTGTCCATAGGAATTGCTTTGAGAACATAAGCAATTTAAATAAAATCGTTACAATTGCCTATTGAGAAAGTGACAAACTACCACAGGTATCATAATAATTGATTTATTTACATGATGTTGTCAAGATGACAACCTTATCGAACAAATCAACCTTATCGATCAAATCAATAATCCTTCATTAGCGGCAATCTGATCCGACCAATAATGACAATTTTGAGGCCAATTAGCCATGTCACTTTCATGGTTCCATGGAGTTGTTAACCTATGAACCCATGGAATTACACCAAGATAATCAACATTTACAGGTGACTAATTTTACTCAAGCCTTAGCATTTAATTCATTCATACATAGGCATCTGGAGTTAGTTAAATCAGGACACAATTAAACAGTGTTTTACCAAGTGACAATATTAACTCAAGAACAATGCCCCTACATTTTCTACAGATTGGGGGTCAGACCAGTTACACTTCTTGAGTTGCTTTGAATGAATGTAGTGCCTCAAAAAATCACAATTTCAATGATGTAATTTGTCAAGATTTCAGCCAATGAGGTTGGAACATTTGAAACGTTGGACTGTTGACAGTGAGATGTTGCGGGAAGAAGCAGATTTGAAGACGCGTAGGTATTTTGGAGGTGACACTCCTGGAACACCAGTAGGCATGTCAAATTAATATTTTGCGGAAACTGCCAGTTTTTGACAGTTTGTGACGGGATGAAAGAACTGAAGGTATGTGGATGTCATGAAGTTTTATCATTTTTGCTGGTCTTATTTTCTTACAACCACGCCAAATGCTAACATGGCTTCAAATGGGTAAATTTAGTGGTAGAACAACGGGTTGTCAATTGCGGGGACTGAGGTTTGAGTCCACTTACTGCCGTTTCGAAACTAATTTAATTCACCCCACATTGTCTATATGTCTTTCGGAAAAGACGCTAAGAGCCGTTGGTCCCGTCTACCTGGTGTCTATGCCAGGGGAAGTAAAAGATCCAACCCAGGGGGTAGATATGTGACCTGTTGTGGACTCACCAACTCTTGAGAAGGACAACTCTAAACAAAGCTGTAGGAGGTGCGACCGCAGTAATTATTGCAAGAGAAAAATCGTGATGGCGAAGCCATTGTGATTCAAAGAAAGCCACTCGACAAGCAACAATCACAAGAAGGTCAATGTCACATATAAGAGTTCTGCATTCGTTCCACACAGCTGCAATATGTATTTGGGCAGGTTGCAGTGACATTTATGCTGGGCAATCAATCATGGGGCACGATGAATACAGTGGCACGTTGGCATAAATAAACCTTTACCAAACACATATTAACATGTTTCTGCAGTTAATGTAACAATGTAACAATGGAGCAATGTCTACAGATGATCTACGAGCGTGCTGACCTCGATCCTTCTGATGCTCCGGTAATACACTTTACGACTGATTATATCACAGTAAAACCAGTCACTGAAGGTCGGTGTCTGTAGCCAGTGGTCTTTAAGAACACATTTCTCCATAGTTGTGTGCAACGGCTTCTTTTTTTGCCCATTTCTCATGCCTGATTTATTTTCAATAGAATAACGTTACTCACGTTTCCCGGAAGTTATCACATATCATGCACGCCTATCATTTCCCTTGCAAGCTGTGACTAAGAATGAACCATAATAAAAACATGTACCTCGGCCAACAACGAGAGCACCGTCACCAAACAGCGGGGAGTTTTTCACGCACATAAATTAAATCAATTGCTACAAATAATTTAAATTTAACCACATTTACATAGAGTAATTTAATCTTATGAACGTTAAAGACTCAATCAATGTTAAGAACTTTCAAAAGACTCTTCGACAAAGTAGAGTGCTTTAAGTTTCAAGGTCTTAATTTTACCTAAGTGAAAATTTAAGCACTTTCAAGACTGTCAACCACAGGTCTGTGCAAACCCTGGTATATTTCACATTATTAATTGTACATCTATTTTCAGCATTCTTATAGATCATCGTCAGCCTATCAGTAAGTGCCACCTAGCCATTGTTTAGACTTTCCTAGTTTCCTAGTTATTTCCAGCAGTCGACAACATTCTGTCTAGTCTGTATATGTCGTCGTTATTAGAGTCTGATGATTTTATGAGGTCTCATTCAACTAGTCAACTTTTATTAGAATGTCATGCCATTCTATGCTGACACTGGGGTCAACCAGTGCCAGGATGCATGTCCTCAATGGGTCATTTACATCCCAAATTAATGAGACAGGACCAACATAAACATGCTCATACAAGTCGCTCGCGATTGACACAATTTTGAGAGCCAGGTTTTTACACCAAACATACGATGCCTGGTCCGAGTTTTGAACACAGAACTCTGTTACATTAAGCAGATGTGATAATCATTACGCTATCGCACTTCTGTCAGATGGCTGGCAGTGTCCCTGCGAAACCTGATAGATCCCCGCAATGGGTCAATCTAAACAATTCTTGGAATTACTGGAACAACATAGCGACCCCCAATGTTTGCTCTAAAACTAAGCCACATTCGCCTCGTCCAAACGGGTGTACAACATTTTTGCTATATTACTAAAATAAATGTGTGACCAAATGTCGCGTTTTGCATTATGTGACCAAATGCATTGTGACCAAATGTCTTGTGACCAAATGTCCGGAACCCATCCCACACCAACCAAACAATCACCAAAAGAGTGCGTCGTGTGGACAGCATGCTTCTCCGATACATCTCAACATTTTGAACACCTTAACCTGATGCACCCTGAACACCGAAATTTCGGTGTTGGGATGTAGTGTTCATATTGATCGCAATGTGGCACCACGCTCGTTCGCTTTGGTTATGCTGTTGGTGCCAGGATGAAAACAACACATGTGTGGACGTTTTGAGCCGTTTCTGGAATCGATCCGTCAATTATTAGTATTTTTGCGAATTTTTTGAAAGTGACCGATATTTTGTCAACGTTTTACGATTCATGGTTATGAAGACTATGAGCGGGCATTGCATCTGTTGGGTTTTACATCCGATAATTCGGATGTAAATGACATTAGTAGCGGCCAAGACAACAACATTGATGTGTCAATGATGTGTTTTTATTGTATTCATTGTCTTTTGACGTAACATTTGCAGAATTACTGCATTTATATTCCTTGAATTTTTCTTTTCTTTTCCATCAGTTATTATACTACAATACATGGTGTGCTCTGATATATATGTCAATAGATTACATGTACCTATGAAACATTCATTATTATGCATTTTGTGAACAGTTTTGTGTGCTTTATATGTATATATGCGATCAACCAAAATCATAGTACTTGCATGCTAATTGTAATATTGCACAGGTAAATGCAAATATTATTATAATTTCTCTTGCTGCTCATAGAGGACATGTAGGCCTACCTTGCAGTACCAAACTTGCCTCATTTTGTGCTTTATTGTGTCCATGAGTGACGAAATAAAACTAGATTTCGTATTTAATTTTTCACTTTGCGATTGTTTACATATGCTAATTATATGCTAATTAGCCACAGTTAATCATAACATTGATACTGTTATTACCATTGGTAAGATAAATATTCTGTGATTCAGAATATGTATATATTGTAAGGGTTTTGATGAAGACTTTACGTCTTACAGTGCATTTCATAATCCCATGGGTTGAAACAAAATCAACTCCCCCAGAAATTCAGGGCTTATCAGGTTAAGGAAAACACTGAGGCCCGGTCCCAACTAACCTGTCAAATGCTCCTGATCACCCGCCATATAATGTCAAAACTTACGATGCACCACCTGTTCAGTCTCAGTCCCCACCTGTGCCTGACTCACCAAGTGCTACTTGGTACCTCAAAGTATCACACCTCCATGGGACAGGTGACAAGCTTAAAAACTCCCACAGCTGTCCTATTTAAAACTCACCAACTGTGGCTGTTGAAAGGATTCTTGCAGAGTTTCCTTCATAAACTTTGAGTAATGCTGTGTTGATGCAACTTTAGTGTAGAACCCCTGCAGGAGACTGTTTTGCTCCACAAAAGAGTATTTTCCATTCAAACTGTGAATTAGACCACATCCAGTCCTGCTCTACTGACTACATGGGTGAACTAGTTAGAATGTCTTATCTTCAACTCTCACCTATTCAGACTTAGTTTGTGTTGACTTTGTTGTTTGTGTCAATGCTGTTTAAAATAAACGTTGTTTCAACACATGACCTTTACCAAGGAATAATGCAAAATGTCTTGGCCAATTCAGAAAAAAATCGTTGCTGCAGTGTTCTCCATCTGACCAACTGACCTACTGACCAACTGACCCAACTGGCCAACTAGCCTTCTGACCAACTGACTATCCGACCAACCAACCAACAATCCATTTGATCAACTAACCATTCAACCACCTGATCAACTAACCAATTGACCATCTAACCAATTGACCATCTGACCAAACACCCACTGAAGATGTTTAAAGATGCAAAATCTAAATTAGCTTTTACCATGAAACCATGTTATATAACGCACACTTTATTACATATTGACTGCCTAAATGTGTTTTAATGAAGCATGGACACATGGATGAGCCTTTCACGGGCCACATGCAACACATGTGGACAAGATTTTCTAGTTGCCATGGTTACGTGACGTCACATTTCCGAGGCACCAGTGTACCTGTCAAACGGGGATTTGTAGCAAAACAAATAGCGCCGTTTTCCACCCACCCCTGATTAACAGCACATAAAGTGATCGATAAAAACAAAAACTTGGAAAGTAACGCATCGAACGATCAATCACCAATCTTGTTTGCAAGCACTTAAACATTAATGAGGCCGTCACATTAAGATGATTCACCAATGGAGATGAGTGAACAAAGTAGACAGTTTGCCAGTATCTGCAAGAATAAATTGTTCTGAATGACGTTGGAAGTTTCAGCTTCATGGGGAAATAGAGTACGCTCCATATAATTTTGATCTGGCCAAGAAACCAGGTTAATAGTTAAGTTTATAATAAAAAAACTAATTATCTGGAGTGTGCATAGGCATGCACGCAGATGTGAACATGCATGCGAACACATGCTTTAAAGAGGTTTAAAAGTATGAAAAGACAAACTCTGAAAAAACCTTTACGTGAATCTTTGCCTCCTGGAATTTTTTCTGAGGTTAGTGTAAATACAAATTACCATGTGTGTTGTCTTTGCATATTATTTGTAAGGGCGTAACACAACTACATGTATGTTAATTATGATCTGTCATAATACAAATCTATTCCTACAGTAATTACACATTTATTTTCTATTGACATTCCACATGTTTGAGTTGACATAATTTTAATTTCACCAATGCCACTAGCTAAAAATTTAAACACAGTCATTTCCCCAATGTTCAAGTAATTTTGTTGACACTGTATGTTTTGCCAATGCAGCACTGTAGCGTAAAGTGCATAACATTATATGGAGCATAGAAACACACAAAAATACACAAAAGTTATTTTGATAATGGAGTTACTATAAATGAAATGCAGATATGAGGTCTGATTAATAACACGTGGTATTGCTGTTCACTGAACAACTGTATTAGTGCTGATTAATAACACGTGGTATTGCTGTTCACTGAACAACTGTATTAGTGCTGATTAATAACACGTGGTATTGCTGTTCACTGAACAACTGTGTATTAGTGCTGATTAATAACACGTGGTATTGCTGTTCACTGAACAACTGTGTATTAGTGCTGATTAATAACACGTGGTATTGCTGTTCACTGAACAACTGTATTAGTGCTGATTAATAACACGTGGTATTGCTGTTCACTGAACAACTGTGTATTAGTGCTGATTAATAACACGTGGTATTGCTGTTCACTGAACAACTGTGTATTAGTGCTGATTAATAACACGTGGTATTGCTGTTCACTGAACAACTGTGTATTAATGCTGATTAGTAACACGTGGTATTGCTGTTCACTGAACAACTGTGTATTAGTGCTGATTAATAACACGTGGTATTGCTGTTCACTGAACAACAGTGTATTAATGCTGATTAATAACACGTGGTATTGCTGTTCACTGAACAACTGTGTATTAATGCTGATTAGTAACACGTGGTATTGCTGTTCACTGAACAACTGTGTATTAGTGCTGATTAATAACACGTGGTATTGCTGTTCACTGAACAACTGTGTATTAATGCTGATTAATAACACGTGGTATTGCTGTTCACTGAACAACTGTGTATTAGTGCTGATTAATAACACGTGGTATTGCTGTTCACTGAACAACTGTGTATTAGTGCTGATTAATAACACGTGGTATTGCTGTTCACTGAACAACAGTGTATTAATGCTGATTAATAACACGTGGTATTGCTGTTCACTGAACAACTGTGTATTAGTGCTGATTAATAACACGTGGTATTGCTGTTCACTGAACAACTGTGTATTAGTGCTGATTAATAACACGTGGTATTGCTGTTCACTGAACAACTGTGTATTAATGCTGATTAGGCAGCTGCTCTACAGGTAGAGGAAATTCTGCAAACTTTTGCACTGTGTACTAACTAGTAAATAGTGTTCCTTGTTCCTTGACTGGAACAAAATTAAATCATCTGATGTTTTCCAACCACTGGATTCGGCAGGGGGCATGAACTTAATTCTGAGTTGGCACAGCTCTTAGATCATCCAGCATTTTGTTCGTACAACTAAGCTTAACCCGGACAAATGCATTTTCTCTGTAGCTGCGCCAAAGGAACTCTCCATCAACTTAAAATCATCTGAAACCATAGCAACCTTCCACAAAAATTAAGACGTACTTTTTCGAAATTGCATTTCCACCCTAAATCCTCAGCGGTCCCTCACTCTAAAGATGACATTTGAGCATCCCTCTTCATTATATCATGCTTAGTTTGTTCTCATTTGGTATGATTCAAAACTTCACTTGTCAAAACAATATGTCACCAGTGTGTCACAGAAATAGTGTCCTCTGCGACACAGCGTCTTCTTTTATAAAATAAAAAAATTTCTCTTCACCCAGTGAGCAAATAAGTTGCATGTGGCTGAAAAGTTTGTTCAACGGAATGTATTATCAGCCACTGTTGGACAACTTTTCTATTCCTTTTGCCCTATTGTGGAAACTGCGGAGCTTAACATGGAAATTTTTATCATTAGCTTATGATGAATTTAATGAGCATCTTCATTAAAATGAGATCATCAGTAAAACGCATTTAAAAAACACACTACAAATCTATGATGGGTTCTGTTTTATGGTGGGTTTACCTTATGAGCTCATTATCTTTGTGAAACAGTCCCTGGCCCTTGGAATTTAGGTACGATAGAAGTTTTATAATAATTATTATTACACATGGTTCTTATTGCATACAACTATGTAAGAAAAGAAAATCTTGTCCCAGCTGCAAGCGTCTCATATTCAACAACCAGGGTACAATAAAAACATGATCAGAAATGTTGCATTATGATGTACATTAAATTTAAAATAATTTAAATGTTCAAAGCTGTAGTGAGCTGGAGAGAGCTCTGGAGTTGTGCTAGAGATTAGAAAAGATGCAAGACATCGCCCACATGCTTACTCACAGACGCCACGTGTTATACCACACTAGGTGATCTGTTATCATCCGGGGGCGGAGGGTGATGGGGGAAGATGTACATCAGATAAAAGATTCCTTCAAGTCATTGAGGCAAACTGATGGTATACACTATTTATTCATGAGAACCTGTTGGCGTGCTCATAAAGCCCTAGTCATTCATGAGAACCTGTTGGCGTGCTCATAAAGCCCTAGTCATTCATGAGAACCTGTTGGCGTGCTCATAAAGCCCTAGTCATTCATGAGAACCTGTTGGCGTGCTCATAAAGCCCTAGTCATTCATGAGAACCTGTTGGCGTGCTCATAAAGCCCTAGTCATTCATGAGAACCTGTTGGCGTGCTCATAAAGCCCTAGTCATACGGCCTACCACAATTCAGTGCTTTATGCTCGGATTCCATACAATATACAAAAGCATTTTGGTTCCATAAACCAAGACAGACCCATATTCTCCTTTATGAAAACATACCATGCTATATTATGGTAAACCACGTAGACCATGGTATACCATGGTAGACCATGGTAAACCACGGCAGACCATGGTATACCATGCTTTTTCATATATTGTGTACATGGTAATGTATGGTTCACCACGGTTTACTTGTTTCAAAACACCACGGTATACCATGGTATCTTACCATGATATACCATGGTATATTTGCATAATGGTTCTTACTTAATATTTAGGTGTAGTATATATTGATTTTTTTATCAAATGCCAAAATCAGGGTTGAAAAAATCATGATTTTTGTTTTTAAATCAAAACAATCAGATTTTTTAAAATTTAAATCAGATTTTTTTTTAAAAACTGGTATACACAATGTCACACCAAACTTTAGACTATCAGGCTATCTGGTGTCAATACAGCTAGTATCGTCAGCTACACAAGTGTGCGCACTTTGTGCTTTTGTATTAAAAAACACACAAAACTTTGTTGATCTCGATGCTTGTAAACAATTATTTGTGTTAAATTCATATAAATCAGCGATTAAAAATACCGGAAGTAAAAAAAATAAAAAACCATAAATTAATTTTTTTTGAGCGATTTAAATCATGATTTAAATCAATGATTTAGATCAAGTGATTTAAATCAAACAACCCTGGCCAAAATGCAATAAATTTTTATGTGTCGGGTCACTGGTCATTTTTTATTTATATATGTATTATTTATTATGCTATATTAATATTAAAATAATAATAATTATTACTTGTAGTATTTTAATCTATTTATTTAGCCATTCTAGACCATATAATTAATTGTTTAATGTGTTGATCTTGGGTCTGGCACTGTATGAAATGAAATATATTAGTATTATTATAACTATGGAACTAAGACAAGCATTGATTACCTACCTCTGTGTTTTGTCACTGATCTGACTGTTACTGCGATCCTTCGATGGCAAGAAATTTACTGAATCATTACTGACTGATCCACCATTGCATCTCTTTCTGCAAAGGAAGAAAACGATGTGAGGAATACATCCAATGCCACGAATTCACACAACATCAAACAACGACGTCAATGAACGATGCACCGATTTCAGTGTTTTGTCGAACCCACCTGTACCTATCGATGACAATTGCACACACAACACATAGCAGGCAACCAAAGCCTGATTTTAGACATTCTCATGTAGGTTTGTTTACTGTTCGAATCTACACCAATTTATGTGACCAGTGATTTGCTGTAAAGCCACCCCACAGAACATGAACTCTCCCATTACATGCGTATAATCCCAAGAATGCGACTCTGATATAAATTCAAGGAAATTAAGACAAATCACTGACGGAAGGAATTCGCCTTTAATAGGATTCTCATTAAGACTCGTTTTCTTTGTGACATGAAAAATTGCTGACGACAGCATACATAATTAGAATGACACAATAGATGTCAGTTCATCAACAATAACATGCATCTATGGCATAATTAGAATGACACGAATAGCACACTTCCATGCATCTGTATAATAATTAACTTCCACGATGCCTATATCCTCAAGAACCTGACTTTAGAGGCGCAACAAAACAGAATCATTAAGCATAATCGTGAACAGGGATACGAAAAAGTCATTATCAGAACAAGGGACAACCAAAGATTTATGGTGGAAATGCAGTTAGGAATAAATATGTCTTGACTTTTTTCCGGAATATAGCACATTTGCCCAAGTTAAGTTTTGTTTAAGGCACAAAAATTGTGAAATTGATGATCTGAGCTGCCTAGGGATATTTGAAAGATGCTGGAGTCTAGCCAAGTATGGTGGTTGTTGCGTAGATAGAGAACGATATGTAAGAGTGGACAGCTCAAAATTAATTCGATAAGTAACAGGAAGCCAGTGTAACTGCTTAAGTAGTGGTAGTGATGGTGAAAACCGAGGCGCCCTGAGTATCACACATGCCAGACAATTTTGTACTCGTTGGAGTTTTGCCAAATCTCTTTTAGCAATGTTATTTAGTAGTGAATTACAACAGTCAAGGTGGCTACTAATTAATGCCACTGATATTGTTTTAGCAGTAGATATACATATGCGATGCCGAATCTGCTTACATGAGAAATATGCTGGCGAAAGTGGAAGTCACTATCAAAGACAACACCTAGATTACAAACAGTATCCGATGGGAATGTGTTATACAATGCACCCAATGTACAATGCAGCCAACGTACAATGCACCCAATGTACAATGCACCCAATGTAAAATGGTCTCAATGTACAATGCATCCAATATAAAATGTACCCAATGTAAAATGCACCCAATGTACAATGCACCCAACATACAATGCAGCCAACGTACAATGCAGCCAATGTACTATGCACCCAATGTAAAATGGCCTCAATGTACAATGTATCCAATATAAAATGCACCCAATGTACAATGCAGCCAATGTACAATCCTCCCAATGTACAATGCACCCAATATACAATGCAACCAACATACAATGCAGCCAACGTACAATGCACCCAATGTACAATGCACCCAACGTACAATGCAGCCAATGTACAATGCAGCCAATGTACAATGCAGCCAATGTACAATGCACCCAATGTAAAATGGTCTCAATGTACAATGCATCCAATATAAAATGCACCCAATGTACAATGCAGCCAATGTACAATCCTCCCAATATACAATGCACCCAACATACAATGCACCCAATGTACAATGCACCCAATGCAAAGCTGGCATGGTTGCAAAGCAACACTGATTTTAATAACTTCAAATTTATTACCCCGCAACTGTTATTTTGCAACCGCTATTAATAGTCTTTCTTTCACCATACTCTGAAACATGAGTGGCTTTTTACTTTAAAATATTGCACTATATTTTACTACTTGAACTCATGTGGCATGACAATCAGTAGAAATAACCCATATTTTGTATTAATTCAAACAGGCATATCATATAATATATAATTCAAGTAATTAGAATCCTGGGTTGGCAAGTTTAATCCCATAGGCTGGAGTAAATACAAACAACATCGACCAACCAAAGAACCTGGTGAATCGCCTTCCAGGACACTGATTTACTTTTACACGCTGGCACACGAAGGTGACTTGACTGATACAAGATTGATAGGATTTTTATTTTACACGACATCTGCAAAGCCAATTTGTCATATTTTAAACAGGCCACTCGGGGAACTGATCTTGTAAACCAGACTACTATGCATATAAGCAAAATCACGGCAATTACTAACATTCCATACAGAGTCATGTGTCGTGACTACATGTTGGTTCATTGCTCCCACAGACTTGTAAACAGTCTTATTTTTAAGGTTCAGGTCATACAGCAGTGCAGAATGTCATATGGGCAACACCTGTTTACACTGTTTTTGACAACCATGTTACCACATCCTTGGTAATGAAACACTTCCAGAGGCCTGCAGGGATTCTCCAGGGAAGATACTCAGGAAGTGGTCAGCGACTCAACTTTGTCTGAAGACATGGTCAGTCTGTGTTATGAAGAACTGAGCCTAGTAAATTAGTGGTTCAGATAGAGTGGAGTGAGAAGGGTGCTGATAGGGAGCAATGGAAAAGGACAACCAAAGCAGGGCAGTAGTAGTCGACCTCACCCCTGTATAAAGGGTGTGTATGTGTGACTACTGTGTGTGTGTGTGCATGTGTGCAAATAGTGTACTGTATTGTATAAAATATTCATACACAATTTTAATCTATGTATACTCAAGTGTGATATTCAATCTCTATGGTTGCAAATCAAGATCCAATAAAATTATTAGTAGTAGTATTATTAAAAGTAGCCAGCATGTAGGGTAAAACACTGACAACACATTCTTACCAAATCTTACCCACAGTCTCAAAAGTGGTATGATATATGTATGCCAGAGTAAAAAACATTTTGAAACTGGTTTTAAAAATACACGCCAAATATACAGTGGCAAAATATAATTGAGGTAAGCCACAATATTTTGCTTTGAATAGCATGGTGACATCATTGGTACTTCAACAGGCAAACTCTTAGCTGAACAAGATGTATGATTCAACTGCTTCAAGCAAGGCATATCAGTTGGAGACAAAGACATATACCAGACCAAACATACCCATGCCTGGTCCGGGGTCTTGAACTCTGAACTCTGACATGTAAAGTGGATGTGTTAACCACTACACTACCATGCCTCCCTATAGATTGATTTTGAATATAAAATGTTGGCCTGAAGACAAATACGTCTTAACTGTCACGATATCTCTGTTTCTGCAAACTGATGCTTTTATTGTAACAAAAGCATCTTAATGCTAAACTATAAATAAATTTAATATGATTTTGTTTCAATACCGTTCTTGGTATATTACAATAATTGTTATTTTTTGGGTGTTGAATAATACTCATGAACATCCCTTCTATCATACTGATGACATTATTCCTCATTTTGAAATATATTCCCTATATCCAGTGGTGTCAAATCCAATAAACCTGGCTGAATAATCTGGGAATGTCTGTGAAAACGAGGCAAAAGTTTTCCATTTCCTTACAACTCATTAAAAACAGCATGATATTTCTTCAAGCTTCTTTTTATTGCAGATGACGATTCTGTCATTCATGTTTGGTGAACCATTTTGATATGATATTGGTGTCTCTTCCAAAAAACTCTTTTAACCTTTCAATTTCCTTAGACCACACACAGCCGTCTTGAATTGGAAAGTCGGTCACACTGCATGTGACCAGGTGAAGGTAAAAAGGTATTTTTTATATAGCGCGGTATCCAGACCTTGGGACTGCTCAAAGCGCTTTACACTTCACACCCTTGGCAGACCTGTTCATTCCAATGTCATTTCAACTACTCTGGGAAGCATTCAGCCACAAAACAATTATGTGCAAAGAATATTAGTTCAGATATCCTTATCTGACTATAGCCAGTTACTCATTTATACAGCTGAGTGAACTGTGGCAATGTGGGATGAACAAAATTGCCAAAGCTTCAAAATGGCAGCAAGAGGATTCAAACCTGGGTGTTCTCAATATAGCCCGGCTTTCTAACTACTGCACTACCACGCCCCACTGTGACAGGTTCTGATTGGTCCAAAGATAACAAATGTTGAATCACGATATGAAAGATCAGTATAGCCAACTCTGTCGAATCAGTGGTGCTTTTTCATCTTTTGTAGATTATATAAAAAGAAAAATCTTGATGAAACTATACATTTCTTAATACGAACACTTAACTTTACTAGCTCAAAACCCACATGTGAATGATAAAATAGTTAGTCTGTAAAATTTTTTATACATTTTGTTGCAAAATTAAAAATTACGCCACGATGATCCCTGACCATGTGTGGTCATATGTGGTCATATGTTGTACAACATGTTGTTGACTATTGCTGACGACACTGTCTAAATACAGCTATTCCAACACCAAAGATAACACTATGGACAACAGTTGTTCCAAGGCATTCTCAACATACCAGCCCATGGTGATGTTGGCATTGAGGATGGAAATACATCAAATTAATCAAAAGCATGCATCCACGGTGACCATTAACATCACATACGTGGAACACATTCCATGTATGTTTAATGAGCCTTGTGTAATCATGGACATATCATTTCTGAGATTGTCTGTATTTGTGAATAACACCTTCCACTACCATGTATATGACATTATCAGCCTTGTTCCATGCTGTGTTTGTGGTTCTGACGTCTATGAAACTGGAATGGGTCTCCAAATTAAACAGGGGATGGGGTAATAACCATACCCCACATATACCACCATGCCCCACATACATCACTACACCCCACATACATCACCACACCCCACATATACCACCACACCCCACATATACCACCACACCCCACATATACCACCACACCCCACATATACCACCACACCCTACATATACCATCGCACCCTACATATACCACCACACCCCACATATACCACCACACCCCACATATACCACCACACCCCACATATACCATCGCACCCCACATATAACACCATACCCCACATATACCACCACATCCCACATATACCACCACGCCCCACACACATCACCACGCCCCAAGTATGCCACCACACCCCACGTATGCCACCACACCCCACGTATGCCACCACGCCCCACATGACCCATTTACTGCTGCAGGTCACCTCACCTGCACCATTGACTTCAGTTTCCTCCGGATATAGCCCACTATACCCACAGGTCATTCTGTATTGTCATGTCTTGTAGCGCAAGTTTGTTGATCAGTGTGTCCTGGGACATGTGTGGCTTCAGAATGAGGAAAAGCATAAGTAACTAACTAGGTAATCTGCAGATTTCATTGTGGTTGGGTGGCAGTGATCCAGTGGTGTGTTCGTGGCCTCACACCTAACCTAAGAGTACTGGGCTAATGTGGTCGATTGCCTTCAACCTACAACAACGAGGTTGGCGCACACAGCAGCGACGAACTGAGAGACATTTTCTATATCAGTGCTACAAGTGGACGATTTGCATATCACATGTGGAGATATTGCCCGGCCAACTCTCAGCATTATAGATACAGAGATCTATACAATTTAGATTTCAGAAGATTAAAAAAGATGGCTCCAGATGGCAAGAGGACAAGGAAGCCATTGGTTTGTTGACAGTCCAATGATTGGTCATTGGTTTATTGAGAGCCTTTGGCTTATTGAGAGCCATTAGCTTACAAGAACCAGTTATAGAGAGCACGAAACATTCGCACTCGAGTAGGTTTTCATATCGCATGCGCTGCCAAATCTGATATTACCCGGAAATCAGGTCCTCCACAATAATGCTGAAGAAGAAGATTTGTAGCCTACCCTTGTGAGATAGCTGTCACATTTTGTTTTGTACCAAGCACAGGGTTTGTTCTGAGACTGTTCTTTTGACATTACACACGATGAAACTGAACCAGTCTGTCTCGATCATCTCTATTTAAAATGTACATAAATATATGCATCTCAAACTGCCCAATGTAAGAATGAGTGCAATATAGCAGATGACAATAATGTAAATCTCAAGCTAATCAACTGGGCTCTTGATACTTTGCTGGGTTAAACACTCTGAGGATCCCGACTGAAACGTACCCTGACCTGACACTTGAACAAACTCCTCAAGACACCTCAAGAAGAGCAATTCAGAAGGAATCACTAAAGTGTTCGTTGACCTATTTGTCTGTGTTGTGGTGCTACATCTGCCCCAGAGCCTTTCTTAGAGACATCAGTTAAATGGGCAATCATCTAGTGCTATACCCCTTGGAAATCAAAATGCCTAGTGTACACGTAATAAGTATAACAGACCCAGCCAGGATCAGTGAAGCATATCCTGATTCTAAAGACCAGGGCCCACATTCTCGAAAGACTTGCAAATTCGTAACTCAAGTTTTTCGTAAATATGGCGGCACAAGTATCACACAGAGGTTCACTCTTGGAATATGTGGATAAATATTATATGCATGTTAAATACTAAATATGCCTACTGAAGTATTACATAATCCATGTTAAATCTCTGTCAACACTCGCATGCTTGCATTATAATCTTAAATTCGACACTTCAGTTTGGTATTATATATTCCATGAGTGACCACCCTGAAGTCAGCTTTGCTGCCATTTTTAAGGAAAACTTGAGTTACAAATTCACAAGTCTCTCGAGAATACAGGCCCGGTGTATTATCGTCACAGTTGAGCGCACATGGCAATTCATCTCTGCTTACATAAATAGCAAAGACGTGGAAACATAAATAATGATAACACTAAAGGATGCTATTTAGGGAACTGTAGTGTCTACCATTCAGAGACAAGGCATACCTGTGACTCCAAGCCCAAAACCGTGTCCAGTATAAAGGAGTCGTTACTGGCCAATCATCCACAAGGGAGTGAAAAGTGCATTGCCTATTTACATGGCTCCATAGTATGAATGACCAGCTAATAGAACTATTAAAATTTTATCATCATTTTTGTCAATATCATAACAACTTATAACATGTCAACAACTTTAGCAGTTTAGTCTGATAAGTCAAGTGGTCAGGAAAACCCAAATGGCTAACGTTCCTAACCAATTAACCTACTAAGCCACTACTGACAAACAAAGTTTTCGTAAACAAACATGGATTTGGAGGACTTTCTACTGCATGTGTACAAACACATCGTACAGACACCCTGTAAACACGAATACCCAAACAACTCATTCAGCGACTAAATTTAACCTTGCATTAGTGAACACCAATAAAGGTAATCGAGCAGAACATAATTTTATATCATTACATATCTTGTTTTTGGTTCCGATTGCATCGTCCAAACAAAATGTAATTATGGAAAATTTATTACAATTACATCATTGTTTTACACATACATAATAATTATGGACACATGTATGTCCACACATTGCCTACATGCATGCTTGCGCATACACAACATTTAATATAGCATTAAGACATACATAATAACAAATAAACAATAATTTAAACCGTTTGATGATTTTAATAAAAGTATGTACTCTTTTATGAAACTGACTGCGCATTGCTTAAATTATTCACCCACAACAGACGTAAACATCAATAAATCAGGGGATTTTAAACTTACAACTGCCAGAAAGAAAAGGAGAACTGCCGTTACGATTGTTATTGCAACTGATGACCCTTGTAATCCAGCAACAGGATATGCCAGTCAGTTTTGATCAAAAACAATAGAGAAAGACAAGACGGACCCATTCAAGCAAAACGCTTTCATTTCTGGACAATGTTAAAACATTGATCGCAAGAAACCACGACAAGCATGACTACCCGAATAAGCAGACATTTCTACATAATTCATCCCGATTGATTTATCAATCAATGACATGTACGAACCTACCGTAAACCTGGATGGAACATGACACACAACCAAGTGCTCGTCCAGCTTGAACTAGAGGCACTTTAATCGTGCTTACATACAACGATTATTCCAATTAGTCCATGTAGATAAACTGTAGTTATCCAAATACAGTCCAACTCCAGTTGTTACAGCGGCTTCCTACTTAGTGCATGCACCCAAACCTTTCCCATGGGAAGTGGAATTTGAGACTTTGGGCAAATGATGCGACACTGAATGCACAGCAGGAAATTAGTTCCACGTACAGATGTGTAAAGAAAAGCATGGCAGCTATCTCTTTCTTACCAACTTTGACAGTGGCACTGGTGTCCCTGAAATACTCATGACTGTTTTGTATAATTTGTTATATAGTGTATGAAGATATATTGCAAATTTTACAAATGCAAAATTATTTAATTAATATTCACAAAATAACATTATTCACAATTTTAATATAAGTATTTGTGAAATAACTGAGGGAATACAGTTACTCCTCACAAATTACTCCTACTTTAATCAACTCATTCTTAGTTCTTACATACTTCATTTATTATCAGAAATAGCAATGGGACTCTGATGATGCTAATCGCAATGGTTCATTAATACAAATGCTTAATTAATGCAATGCAATGCAAACATATGGCATGAAATGGTACAAAATTTATATATGGGTGTGGATTTCATAATGGAATAATTACCCTGTGGTAAGGATTGTGTTTACATTTCTGTAGCAAGCTTTTTTACATGGTGGATTGGGGGATGAAACTTTGATCGCGCACACGGCAGACTGATAAGCAGATATCATGCACAATCAACTGTAACTCAAGTGCACTTTACGGAGCATATGTTACAGCTGATGGGTAACTCTAGCTGTGGCATCTGTGACAACACAAAGGATGAGCATTTGTCAGAGCAGGTAGATCTCCATGGAGGCTCAGGCTGGTGCAACGCGATGTTCTAAATCTTTTTATATGGGTCATCATGACAGCTGGACTCTAACAGCACATACACATACAAGTACAAGTATTTCAAATGAAATACTTCAGCAGACTCCTCCGCATTTCCTACACCAAACACAAAATAAACGAATACATGAGAGAGCACATGGATTCCCTTGCTGGAAAGCGAGAACTCTTGTTGTCAAAGATGAAACAACAAAAGCTCTCTTGGTTTAGCCACATCACCCAACACAACACTACATAAAAAAACAATCCTGCAAGGCACCACAGAGGGGCTACCAGAAAAAATTTACTGCATAGCATAGACTTGACTGGACCAAGTAACACTGACTGACCCTGGTGCACATGGCAGAAGACAGACCAAGCAAAGCTGACCAACCGTGCTGCAAATGGCAGAAGACAGACCAAGCAAAGCTGACCGACCGTGCTGCACATGGCAGAAGACAGACCAAGCAAAGCTGACCAACCCTGCTGCACATGGCAGAAGACAGACCAAGCAAAGCTGACCGACCCTGCTGCACATGGCAGAAGACAGACCAAGCAAAGCTGACCGACCCTGCTGCACATGGCAGAAGACAGACCAAGCAAAGCTGACCGACCCTGCTGCACATGGCAGAAGACAGACCAGGCAAAGCTGACCGACCCTGCTGCACATGGCAGAAGACAGACCAAGCAAAGCTGACCGACCCTGCTGCACATGGCAGAAGACAGACCAAGCAAAGCTGACCGACCCTGCTGCACATGGCAGAAGACAGGCCAGGCAAAGCTGACCGACCCTGCTGCACATGGCAGAAGACAGACCAGGCAAAGCTGACCGACCCTGCTGCACATGGCAGAACACAGACCAGGTAAAGCTGACCAACCCTGCTGCACATGGCAGAAGACAGACCAGCCAAAGCTGACCGACCCTGCTGCACATGGCAGAAGACAGACCAGGCTGGCAAAAACTGTGGAAGAGGCACCGTTACAACCATGCTGGTCAAGGGATGAAGGTGACACGTTCAGAACTGTCCCCTACTTGGAGATGAAACTCACAAATTTCTTGTCCAACACTCAGTCGTTCTGTGACATAAAACAGCCCATTTTTCTGCAAATATTAACAGCTTTAGCTTTTTATCGTTTTATATTGTTTTGCGTAAAATAAAAAATAGTTTTATGATGCACAGGGCAACAACTGTATGTGTATGTTTCAACTGCTATAGTTGCCATTTTAATAAAATTATTATTATTATTATAAATTATTATTATTACAAAAGCATGCTTTATATAGATCAGTTCCGAATACGACATTTGCTTCTGCAACCTCTTACATCACATCATGAAGTGTTTGGTCCCAGGAAGCAATGAACCTTAATCTACAGGGATGATTTTGATGGATATGGCTTTGATACTGACTGGGTCAGACAAGATTATATCCTACCATTCTAGACAAAGCCTGTGAGCCCAGTCCATTCATCTTAATAACAAATCCATGTTTCATACTACTGCAACACTCTATAATAGTACATGTACTAATTTCTGTCCATGTCGCACATGATAACAAAGAATGTATGTACACAAATTACACACATACACAGGTAAGCACTTGTGCGAACACAAACCACATCACAATAGACATCACATCTTAACACTGACTTCAGCACCACAAATAGTAGTTAACACCCTTTAGCATCCTCTGCTTTCTCTTCCATTTAATTATTCTGCCTGCACCCATTTCAACCCACATTTCGCTGGTACCTGTAACTGACAAATGTGGGTCACTGGAGTGTACAAACAGGGGGACACTCAACTGAGCTTTGGTATGGGTTCATCATTCATTAGTCATTGTATGCCATTGCTGGCACAGTTAATGTGTACTTTGTCACACAAATCTACACTTTTTCTTACCAAACACTGCCACTGTGGTATACATACAACAGGGACAGCAAAATGACAACAAACCAGAAATCGTGATAGCATCAACATTAGTTAACCATATTAAACTCAAAAGAACTGTGCGAAATACCAAAGCAATCCTCCATGTAGTCATTTCACAACATGGCAAACTTTTTGCTGACAGTAATATCCACAGTTAAGCAACTTCTTTGGTAACTTTATACTCCAAGTGTTACTGGAGGTGACAAGGGTGTTGAGTACTCCTCAAGGGGGAGACATTCCCATGAACACAGCGAGGGTTAATCGCGAGACTCACACTAAGCATCTAAACAAGTCTAGACTTTTTTTAAGTTGATAAATTCCACTAAAACTAAGGGCAGAAGCAAGTTGGGTACCAGTTGAAGAACAAAGTATGTTCACACTAATAAAATTAATCAGGGTTCATTGTCCATAAACGTAATATCAGTAATAAAGAGGGTCCCTGGCACATAGTTGCATCAACAAGAAACTACAATAGTTACCGAAATATCAGCAATACAGAGGGTCCCTGGCACATAGTTGCATCAACAAGAAACTACAATAGTTACCGAAATATCAGCAATACAGAGGGTCCCTGGCACTTAGTTGCATCAACCAGAAACTACAATAGTTACTGAAATATCAGTAATACAGAGGGTCCCTGGCACATAGTTGCATCAACAAGAAACTACAATAATAGTTACTGGAACAGCCATAATTATATCTGTTCATTAGTTGTGTACAGTGCAGGTCTGTATGATTTGCCACGTGACTGCAATAGAGTCCACTTATGTAAGTCTTTGTACAATTTGTCACGTGACTGCAATAGAGTCCACTTGCAAGTCTGTATAATTTGTCTTGTGACTGCAATAAAGGCCAGTTTCAAAGAAATCTAATTATATTTTGGCACGCAGGCATACAACCACAATTATAACACGTGACCCTGCATATGTTTGAATTAGGTGGCTGTTTGTGTGACAAATTGACAGTTGGGTTGATCATCGACTCCACAAGTCTTTGTATAATTTGCCATGTGACTGCAATAGAGTCCAGTTGTAAGTCTTTGAATAATTTGCCACATACGTGACTGCAATATAGACTCCACAAGTCTTTGTATAATTTGCCACGTGTCTGCAATAGAATCCACTTGTAAGTCTTTGAATAATTTGCCACATACGTTACTGCAATATAGACACCACATTTATATAATTTGCCACGTGACTGCAACAGAGTCCACTGGTAAGTCTTTGCATAATTTGCTACGTGACTGCAATAGAGTCCACTTGTAAGTCATTGTATAATTTGCCACGTGACTGCAATAGAGTCCACTTGCAAGTCTTTGTATAATTTGTCTTGTGACTGCAATAAAGGCCAGTTTCAAAGAAATCTAATTATATTTTGGCACACAGGCATACAACCACAATTATAACACGTGACCCTGCATGTTTGAATTAGGTGGCTGTCTGTGTGACAAATTGACAATTGGGTTGATCATATGGTGGATAGGCAGTTTTGTAGGAATTCTTTTCAAAATATGGGTGTAGACACCGCATGCAATCATGCCAGGAGTTTAAACATGCAAGCTTACTAACCAGCCACGTGTCAGTCGTCTCACCTGTACAGGTAATCATTTACGGCGTATTTATATGTTAATTATGTTGGAAATGTCACTGGCGTAGGTGCAACTCAACTGCAGCACACTGGATGGTGCAGTGTGTTTTCATTATATATGTTAATTTTACTTCTAAAAATGTCACAGGTACCCAACCACAATTGGATTAGCATTTATTTAAAAACATTGCTGATCACAGATGGGTCATGTTTAGGTGAGTCACCATTCACCAGTTGATGTTACCTACTTAGATTTACAATAAGCTTTCAATAGTGTGCAATACAATCAAATTAAGTTAATTACGAGAATTAAATAGCTAATTATGCCTATAAAGTGTTCAACAATAAGCCCCACTTCAAATACTGATGAATCAATGACGGCGTAGAAAGGCGTAAATAGACTGGAAAGAATATCAAGAACAATTAAACTCATCACAAAATTGAGGAATACACTATGAAAATCACCTACAATATGGGTTGACAACACTAGTAATTAAGTCTAAGAGGAGAACAAATCAAGTTATTTAAATAATGAAGTGGCTAGCACTCCGGACTCATAAGCACAACAGTAAATAAGTGTGTGCATGTGCACATGCAGACAATCAACATATCACTACTAAACTAGGTGCTAAGCAGTAATTTTAAGCACTAGAATGTTATCTGCACAAAGTTCATCCTCATACACATAGTGTAAATTAAAGTATATGTGAATTTGCATATGGAACTTCTGATTGTAGATCCTAGACCTAGTAGTGCCTAATGGGTAAAACCTTATAAACAAACAAACAAACAACCTGTCAAGCAAGCATACGTAAAGACAAACAAACAAACCAGAGCAGTTTGTTGACATCATAATTTCACGGAAGAAAACAGTCACCCCACCTGGAGAACAAGCGCTTCATTTTGTCGATGTCTGGCATAACTGGACGCAAACTACACTACGAAGACCCTTGCAAACATCTGACGCGAATGCCTCGTATCCTTTCATTCGTTCACCCGTGGTTGCCCCTAAGGCACCGTCACACGAAGCGGTCTAGATACATCGGTGTTGACGAGCGGTCTGTCACAACAAACGTAGCAGCCGTGAGCGCAGCGTGCTTGATCACCGTTCAAGACACGCGCCGTCGCTCCAGTGCCCCGTCTAGGAGGCCGCTGCATGCGGAACAGCAGGTGATTTTTATGTCAGCCGGCCAATCCTGGTCACTCGACGACCTAAACAAAACAGCTCACGTACTCCGTTCGGCGTTCCGGGATATCGACGTAAACGACCGTTGACGTTGTTCGCACTCTTTGCGTAAGTAAAGCAGAAACGACGATGTTCGATATTTGCCCTGTAATTGACGCTGTTCGACGGCGGTCTCGATCGCCTGATCCGATCGCGGCGCCCAATGAGTGAGCGCCGCTAGCGCTCAGGTCATTCAACGAGAACGGCCTACTCAGTCTCTGTCAAACCTGTTACCTGGCATGATCAGGATGCCGATTAATTAAAGCTGGAACGTATAACTGCGTCGCAGCGGGTCAACGGTGTTTTCATCATGACTGTGGCATGAGTCACGACTAAAAGTCGTACAGTTTTCATAATAATAAGGTAAATACTTTATAATGTGCTAATGCGTTTGCTTAACGTGGATGTTGTTAAACAACAAACGGCGCACAGCACCGCTATTGTGTCGACTCGATGCACATAACGGTTGAGCAAGTTCTTTTCGAGTAAATATTTACGAAAATTAAATTTGCCGACTGGTAAATTACGGAACCAGGCCGCTTTACATTGGACATATTTCCGTAAATATACCGGGAAGACTCGAAATATGGCAGGACGTGCTAGCAATACTCTGCGTAACCGAACCTAATTATTTAGCATAATATGATACTATGATAGGTTTTAAATGGCAATCAAGCACGATGTAAATGTGTCTGTATCACTTGTTAGCAAAATACGCCAGGGGCAGTAGGGCCTACACGTTGTCGTTCTTTTGAAGTTCTGATTATTAAAAATAAATCTGTGGACCGTGATGAGGGTGACTCGTGACGTTCAGTCATAGTGGAGAGAGTTTATTGATAGCTACAAAATCTCATACCTTCTCTTCCAACAAAGTTAGTTTACAAACGGACAGGTAATTAAACACTGTTTCTATAAATAGTCTGGTCAATTATCATAAATGCAACATTAAATCAGCATATAGCAACGGCTAGACTTTGCATCAGATAATACAGTGAATGCACACATAATAGGTATTATTAATAATTTATTATAATAATTCATTGACACATCTGAGGTTAAAGTAAAATAATATTTCCCTTTTGAAACCTTCATTTTCCAACTATGGCACAGCTGTTTCCACTGCAGTAAAATATGGGACAATTAGTCCCACCAATATGGTCACCTTATAATTCAGGTTAGTTTGGCCCAGTCCGGAAGGTGAGTTTCCACTGTACTGGTTCCCTCTCTGTGCTGTTAGACACACAATGCAAACTCATATATTATTAATAATCGGTCTGATGCACCCATTATTAATGTTCCTACAAACAGCTTTTTGATGCAGCATCGATTTTGGCACATCATTATGACACTGGCGTATTCTGTGTGAACATACTTCATCTGATAACCATTTGTGATTCTGATATCATTTAGAGAATGCATATGTTATGCATGAGTTATCTGTAAATTGATGCAAGCTTCATAGTAATTTGGGCTTCACTGATCAAAGGATACACAAGCCCTATGCTACCGCTCTTTCCATTTGTTGACCGTACTTTGCAGCCTCTACCTCTGTGCATGGTTTTTTCTAGGATGGAGACCATCTTTACAGGCTACATGCCAAGCAGCACAGGCTCTTGCTGCTGTTTTCAAAGTTTTGGGTTAATGGAAGTGTGGCATTTAAGGTGTCCATCCAGCGATTCCTTTGGCCATTGTAGAAGTGCTGGCCAAAACACAGTTTCATTTACAGTATTCACTCTATAAACATCACAAACTGGGAGGATCTGGCCAAGAATCACCCACTTTGGCACTGTACAATCCACCGTACAATGGCCTACTTCGAGACAGACTGCCTTCTGAATGAAGGGGAGAAGCTGCAGAGAAGTGACAGTAAAGGAGAGGAACCAAGTCCTGCAAACCTCACTTTCCACCCTGAACGTCCAGCTCCCACTGCCCAAAGATCTGTAGATGAAGAAGCAGGCTCCCGAGTCACCTCAGGAGCCACAATCGACTCTTGGCGGACTCGATCCCCACTTTGAAAGACTGCCAATGATGTCAGTATCTCACCACTCACTAGGCATCTGTCACACTGGACCAGTTCAATGAAAGCATGCACTGTGATTGCTGCAAACTACTGACCCTAATTTGCTGCTCTTTCTATGGCATCTGCAGGATGAAGTTCAACTTCTTGGTGAAAGCACTTGAGGGTCCTTATTCCCCCTGCAAGTCATTCATAATTCACAACCACACGTAAGTGTTGTCCCAACAGTGATGCCTTCACTTTGGTTATCTTGAGTCTATGGTTCAAGCACTGCTGCGGTGCTGGCATCTAAAGGTTATGGATGTCTTCTTTATTGGATTTGCAAAGCCATCATCATTGGTGGCATATTCCAGCAGGCAGGAGAAGTAGTCAACCAGTTGTTGAGCACCGCTGCATCTGGAGGAGAAATGAGTTGGCTGCATCGTGACCTTGATCTTGTTGACACAAAAAACTTCACAGGCATGCCCAAATGTTTGTGAGCAGTGACAAGCCAGCTCATTGTGACCCGAAGGTCTTTAATTTCAGTGTTAATCAGATACTATAGCAACTTGGTCATTGTTTCCAGTTTAACTTTGTCTTGAAGGTAGTATACTCTGGTTGAGGTGGCCCCCGAATGTGGAAGTGGATGGATATATCCAACATCAATCAACGTGGAAGTGAATGAAGATATCCAAAACCAATCAATGTGGAAGTGAATGAAGATATCCAAAACCAATCATTGTGGAAGTGGATGGAGATATCCAATGTCAATCACTGTGGTAGTGGATGGAGATATCCAACACCAATCAATGTGGAAGTGGATGGAGATATCAAATATCAGTCACTGGGGTCATAGTCAGACAATCAAAGGTTGGTAACCACCAGAGTTCAGTCTATGTGAAAGTTCTGGTAATCAAGTTATTAATGCAATACTGACGAATACCTTAATTCTTTCACAAACAATAATGAAGTCCTGTAATGTTGACAAAGCCCTGTCATAATCCTTTCTAACGTCAATATATGTACTGAGGACATAGAAGAAGAAGAAGAAGAGGAAGACTGCTACTGAGATGGGAGGACTGTGTGAAAAGAAATTTTGTGGCATTGGGAGGGGCTGGAGAATAGGGGGAGTGGAGATGAAGCTGGGCCAGTGATGGAAGAAAACAAAAAATCGAGGACTAGTGCTGATGCCAGCCTCACCGGTGACCCTGGACTTCAGAAAAAAAAGAGGAGAGCAACAACCATATATGGTTGGACACGACACAACGCTGGCCTTGCCTTGATGATGGAAAAGTCCACCTATTGATCTGTAAAGTATTGACAAGACCCAAACAAATGTCGAACTGGAACCACGTTGATATGCTTCGATGACAGTTTCAAAGTTAGACCTGACGGGTAATGTGGGGAAGTGTTTGCACATGTGAACACAATCTGCAGTGATTAACAGAAGATAACTAGAATATACATCAGTCATATATAAATATATATATATATATATATATATATATATATATATATATATATATATATATATATATATATATATACATACATATATAAGTCATCAGTCTATGAATACTTGCGAAATCTCAATATTTTCTTTTCTGTTAGTATAGTTGTTTTGTATAACATGGCATACAATAGCACTTCTGACAAATATGTATATTCTAGTTATCTTTTATATATATATATATATATATATATATATATATATATATATATATATATATATACACACACAAAAGTCATCAGTCTTGCTGTGTGTTTTTCACATCTTTTGTTTGTTAGAACTGCTGAAATGAATATATTATATACTTATAATGTGACTGCATGGAACTCAATTATAGAAGCCACAACAGGAAATTAAGTTGTGAGTTAATAATTAATAGAGCTGTACCTGGAATCATTAATTCTAGTAAGCATTTCTGCTGATGGCCAGATGTGATGCAACCACAAAATGTTGTTGCGGAGGTGATGTCATCTGATTTATCTGAACTGGTTCGCCTTCTTCACCACATGCACATAGCTCTCTGGCTGGCTCAGCCATCCGCAGGGAGATGTCTGCACGGGGCATTCACTTAGCAGTATGCGCACAGAGTGACTACCCAGCTGCCACCACAGTAAAACATAACTCGGTGGACATAGCAATAAACATGCTGCCCGCAGTGAGTGTGAAAACATGACATGCATAAAACACAAGGTGGATTAGCATTGCAATAATTATGGTCTACTTCTTGTAAGCATAAGCGAGATGAACCCCTGTACATCAGGCGGACGAGCAAGACAATGCGTTGAATAATGGAAATCTGTTGAAAAAGCTTCAAGTAATGGACATTTCTATAGCATGTGGTGATAGAAAAACATGGCGCTAGTGACGGATTAATGACAGTTTCTGTTGCCATTGGTGGAGATGATTTTCTGTTGTCTTGTCAACCTTGGGCAACTGTTTGGCGTGTCACTGAATCATGAGACTGATGGTACTGTGTCAGTGTGATGTCATAGGTGAAGATGATTCTCCTGTCTTATCAAGGGCAACTGTTACTGATCAGGCTTTGAGTTTGATTTTCATGGGAGTCTGTGAGTCCGATACTCCTTGTTTCAACTATCCCTCCTTATATGTCCCTTGGTATGAGTCTATGTGATTCCCTTATTTTAAAAGATGATAAATCCAGTGTTAAAGTGGCCAATTTCAATGATCAATCTTGAATTGGCTTCGGCCTGTAACAAACGGTCAAACTGTCAGTTCAAAAATATTCGTGAGCACGGCGCATCATGCTGCTTTCGGATCCGAGATAGGCGCAGCCATCTCGGGTTACGGGATACACATAGGTGTTCGCTTGTTGTAAATCGCTAGCCCGGTCCTGCGCATGATGCGTACGTGCACAGATTGGAGCGCCATACGTAATATGTAGTCTAAATCGTAGATGAATGAGACTATTCAATAAAATAAAACATTATTTGGATTGAATCTGTTTAAGTTATTATTTGATTTGTTGAAAAAGTGAGGACTCCCAAATGTGAGTCCATTGGACTTCCACCAGTTTCCCATGAAAATCAATGCCTGCTGATGTGTCCTCTCACATCGAAGACAACTTGTGCCAAAATGTGCTCAAACATTACTTAACGATGATGCTTGATTTCTTCTGAAGACCTCCTTGTTGATGGTAGCATCATGGACCAGTGTACATCCAATCAGGTGAAATCTAATTAATTTGTGACCGCTGTGGCCTCTTCATTTGCCCTGCACGTAACTTTCTAACCATTTATGGAAACATTCTAGTTTCTACGGTGAGTATCTTCTAACCTAGTATTTGCTTTCCTCCTCTTCCTCTCGGGCTGGTGATACGTTCCTCACCTGGTTTAGATGGACTTCCATCGAGAAGAACCATATTATACTGATTTTACTGACCAAGAATTATTAATTTTCAGTGGTGTCAACAGCTTTTACCGAGTCATGTTTAATGGTGTCAGCACACACTATTAGATCATGTTTTAGTAAGCACACTATTGGATCATGTGTTAGTGGTGTCAGAACACTATTGGATCATGTTTTAGTGGTGTCAGCACACTATTTGGACCTGTTTTGGTGGTGTCAGTGCACTTTATTGTATCATGTTTTAGTCATGTCAGCAGATTCTAGTGGTGTCAACAGACTCTAGTGAGTCATGTTTAGTGGTGTCAGCAGACTGTAGCGAGTCATGTTTAGTGGTGTCAGCAGACTCTAGTGAGTCATGTTTAGTGGTGTCAGCAGACTCTAGTGGGTCATGTTTAGTGGTGTCAGCAGTCTCGTGAAGTTGTGAGTAATGTTTTAGTGGCGTCAGCAATCTAAAACATGTTTCAGTGGGGTCAGCCGTCTCTAGTGAGTCATATTTTAGAGTTGCAGCAAATGGGCAGCCATTTCTGTTTGAACTATTAATTTATCTGGCTATGTAATAAGATAAAATAGGACTGCTTCTATTGAAGTCCAAATCTTCATTTTCACACATATCTTTGGTGTGATTGGAGTAAATGAGAACATAACATAATCACTAAGAATAAGAAGTGAATATTTTTTAATATCAACTGGTTATGACTTCACTCTTATAATTGCCTCAACAATTTTTGTTAACATCCACTAAGTGTGTTAACAGAACAGCTAGTCGTGTTTAGTCGTGTTTAGCCTCCACTAACTTCAAACCAAGACACTAGTGATTAAGTAGTAAAACAATATGGCTTCTTGTGCATTGCATCACTTTGCATTGGATTATTTATGGTATACTACTATACTTAAAGAAGGCTGTGTGATCATGCCTGTACACGCAGTAATTGCCTGTTTAACTTAACAGGTGTCAAAGTTTTATGTATATTTAGTTGATAGTTCATTCACCAGATGGCTGCACTAGACAAGCCCAAGTGGCTGTACTGTGGAGTCAATACACTTATAAGTACGTGTAAGACTGTCAAACTAGATGGGAAGGTTGTATGCCTGCACATGGATGCACAATTAGATTGCCATTAGTGACTGCTGTAAAATATATTACATTAGTTCACGTATTCTATACGATAACATTAGCACCATTTTACAGTGTTGTCAACAAAAATAAGCACCTCCATTCACACATGTACATAAAAACAACTGTTAAGAGATTGGATGTTTTATAGCAACCAGCTGTTTTGCAGCTAAGTAATAAATAAATTTATTGTTTCAATTAACATCTGGCATGTATAGGTTTGCAAAAATTTTTCACTCATATATTCCATGCACCTGTATTAAAATATGCATCATCCAGCCAGGTGTTGATGCTAGGTAGATGATAGATGATCACAACACAAGTTGACAGTCAGCTATATAGATGGAGTGGGTAAACTAAATCAGTGGAAATTATGGGACGGCAACGGTACAAATGTTAATAAACACATATCTGTCATATGCAGCCGGCACGACAGGTGATTTTTTACCCAGATGTTGCACGATTTCTGTAATTTAGATCAATAGTGCTGCAGCGGGGTCAGCAACTTTTACACCAGCCAGTTCCCATTAACCAGGCTAGCAGCTGGGAACTAAACTGCTTCAGAGAATACCCAGCAACTGATGCCTAATTAGCAATTTAATAGTGACGTACATCATCTGGTACACTGTGTTACGCAGTGCTACAGATACATGTAGGCACATTTAACAGGATTGCCATCCAAAGCGAAAACTGCAGATGGCACATGGACAAGAAAGTCTTTGGTTTATTGAGAGTCCAACGATTATTCAGAAGAGTATTTATCTATGAGTAACCTGCCATTATAAGATATTATTTATCTATGTGTAACCTGCCATTATAAGATATTATTTATCTATGTGTAACCTGCCATTATAAGATATTATTTATCTATGTGTAACCTGCCATTATAAGATATTATTTATCTATGTGTAACCTGCCATTATAAGATATTTGCTTTTATTACTGAATATTCAGCATCATCAGTACTGATGAAGTCGACTTGATAAGTTGACGAAAGCCTCTACCAGGTAAATTAAACACACTCTGGATATGTAAAATAAAAGTTCTCTGATTAGATATTTGCTTTGTTTTTAAACATATTCACACTGCTAGCAATTTACACAATCAATAAATAATGTTTTCCATTCATTTATTGTCCTCTGTAAGAATGAGTACTTTCTGATGTCTAGTTTACACTGTTCTTCTAGTTTTTTCTATCCTCCTTAGAAATAACAAATACTGACTAAGTATACAACATGAAGATATATTTATAATTAGATATTATATCATCTCATATTTTTTTATAATGCAATAATGTGATGATGTTAATGTTCACAGGTATTTCAATGTAAAACCATTATCTTTTTTAAATGCTTGTACACAATCTGTGGTTATTAATGTACAGTGTGCATGTAGTATATATATATATATATATACATATACTAATAATGGTAATAATAATGATAATAGGAAGAACCTGTCAGTGTATAATAATGATCAGTAATAAAAACTAATACTGGTTGTTATATATATATATATATATATATATATATATATATATATATATATATATATATATATATATATATATATATATATATATATATACCCGGTATTAGTATATACTACTGATCATTATTATACTCTGACAGGTTCTTCCTATTATCCATGCAGATGTAGATCATCAGTTCTTATTTTACAAGTACAACTTATGCCGAGACAAACCAATATTATGTATCTTAACGCGTGCACTCACTACACTGTACTTACTCTGATTTGGGTGAAATTAATCTTATCACACATTCCTGCTATTCACTTCTCCTGTTACTATAATTATCTACAGTTACTGACGTGCAAGGCTGGCAGAATCCCTACAAGCAGGCTCAGACCAGTGGAACCTGCTGAGCTAGCAAGCTGGGCGTGCCAACTGTTATACCATAGTTTACCATTAACTAACTTATATATATTTTCTAAAATGTTGATGGTCTTACTCGTACAAGCGTAGGGGACATACCTTGTGGTTAAATAGTGCATTTTAAATAAGGCTTTTTTGTATCATATGTTATGATACAGCCAGGGCCGGGTCCATTTACACAAAATCAAACCAATTACAACTACGTTTCACTTTTCATTTCAATTACATTACTAAAATATTAAAGTCAGTTACAATTAAACCATTACAATTATAGACATTATGCAGAACCAAGTGTATATTCACCATTTGTTAATTGTACGTGATGAACTTTTATATTTTGCATACAATTGAAATGTATGCAAAATATAAAATTTCATTGATAAACAAATATTTTCAACATGTGTGAGAGAGTTACTCTGAGAATATTGATATTTTTGTTAATAGTTTTTTCCAGGTAGCTTGTGATATGAAACATAGGGGCCTATTTCTATAATTATTGTAACTGAAATAATTGTGGCAATTACACAACACATTGCAATTACACCATAATTTCAAAATTGTAATCAATTACAACATTTAATCAATTACACTAATGTAATTGGATTCAGCTGTGTATATGGTCCGTGTTTGTGAAATGGCTTGAAAATAAATGATCATGTGTTCAAAACATGTTATCTGATCTTCGAGTAACTCCCAAAGCCTCAAGAGATCCAATCAATATATCTCAATATATCATACCACATGACGAACTACTTTAACTTAGGCATAGCATATCGGCGGATGTAGATAATCATAAGGGTTTGTCTGAGTCCTTACAGATTTCTGTTACCATTACCAGTCTTACAGCCAAAGTTACAGATGTGCACCACTAGGCTTGGCACCTACGTGTAAACTAACATGGAAAGTACACTTGAAGGTGCAGCTAAACTAGCAAGCCACCCTGCCAACACCTGATTTGGCTTTTTGCTGAGGCACCATGATCGTAGCTATACACTTCAACGAAGTAGTCTTTCAACATTCCAGCTGCAGTTACTGGATATCGGCGGATGTAGATAATCATAAGGGTTTGTCTGAGTCCTTACAGATTTCTGTTACCATTACCAGTCTTACAGCCAAAGTTACAGATGTGCACCACTAGGCTTGGCACCTACGTGTAAACTAACATGGAAAGTACACTTGAAGGTGCAGCTAAACTAGCAAGCCACCCTGCCAACACCTGATTTGGCTTTTTGCTGAGGCACCATGATCGTAGCTATACACTTCAACGAATTAGTCTTTCAACATTCCAGCTGCAGTTACTGGGGACGGATCATTAAATTTGTTTTTCCATAGGCAACCAGATTTTATTACAATGGTACAAGGTGTTGCATATCATGTCACTGACCTGCTGTGGAGTTTTCATCAAATCATACAATTTAATCCTTGAGAAAATCAACACAGAAGATTTTGTCTACATACGCAGAGGACCCTTCCGTCACTGACACGTCCATATATACTACTAAACAGCAGCTAGAAATGTAATCCTGTGCACAACAGAAATGTCGTAATCTGACTTTGTCACGGACTCACCAGTTGGCCGCACATGAGTTAGTCAAATACAGACCAATGACCAACACTTGACTTTGTATAATTCAGCTTAGCTAAATGGTCAAAGACCTCCTCCGTTAGGTTATGTGACCTGTCAATGTTGCAGTTCAGCATGTACACGCACACAATGGGCATGTGCCTGTGAATTCAAACTGACCAGTTGCAGGTGGTTAGTAATTGATAACATCCTGTTGAGTGCGCCACTATCCGTTCACACAGAGCAGTGCAGGAAATAAATTATTTCATTTACAATATATTTATTTATATTTACAGCCATGGCAACTTAATTAACAACTTAGCATACAACCATGGCAACGTAATTAACAACTTAACATACAACATGCCAGCAACTAATTGCCAGCCCTCCGGAATGTACCCTTTGGTGGCACCCTTCAGAGTTTGCTAGCACACTCCGGTCAGTGGTTTCTAATGGCAACCAAGTGAGAGTACATATATGCATTCTACTGTAAGTGGGATGATATTCATTAATTGTTTATTATGCATCCATGCTGACAATAGGAACACCCAATTAGTGCATGAACATGCGGGCACAACGTAAGCAACATTATTTCAATGTAACAACAACGCTAGAAGAAATTGTATTATTAAACTAAGTGTGTATAGCCCACTTCACGCTCTCACCCACAAGGCCCTGAACTTTGCAGCCATGGGTGTAGCACGCCCTGCTTCACGTTTCCCGACCATGCACCCTGCCATTGTGGGTGCGACATAGACATTGTAGTTTTAGTCATAGCTAGTTTTTTTTACCTTAGTCACTCATATCTTGTACAGAGGGAGACCTTTTCATCTGTATTTAATTGTATGTTTTTATTTTTTCAAATAAAATAATGTTTTGGTGAAGTGGTTAAAGCAAAACAAGTCATGATTTTGGGGCAATGAACCTAAATGATTTAATAAAACAAATCACGGGACTAACGGTATGGCACGGCCCATGAAATAAAAATGCTATACAACTGTTCAACAAGGTTTTCCTTTCGCTGGCATGATATTCTTGATTGTAGAACTTTGCAAATGATTATGTTTTATTAACTCTTATACCAGGTGCATAGACCCAAAACCACGACTTTAGTTTCATTTTAAAAGGATACTCTTTATGCTCAAGGATTCCAGATGCCCACATATACTAATCATAGGTTTTCTTTTTACAAGTATATAACATTTGAGATAAATCATGGTTTAAATAATTCCAGCCAACAACTGTTCAAGAACATAACTTACGAGACATCTATTGGAGTTTATTGATGGGGGGAGGTCAAATGAGGACAAGTAATTGCTTGGGTTGGTGTAGCGAATAGCCTTACAGCTCGGATGAATGGTAGGCACACTAAGTGCAATTTTATAATGCTCTATGCCTTGTGAATAACCAACAATTTTCCCTCAATTCTGAATAGCAAGCCCATTTAATAGGATCGCTCTCGCTGTTGCTGTCTCTCTCTCTCTCACACAGATAGATCTGCATCCATGCACAACTAGTCATCAGGGATGGATCCAATTATGTAATTGTAATTGATTACAGCAAAATTGTGTAATTGTAATTGATTATGGTTTCAAAATGTTGCTGTAATTGTAATTGTTACATTTTGTATAATTGAAATTTTATTTCAATTACAATCAATTACAGTACGTTTCATAACACAAACTACCTGAACGAATTGTCAATAAAAATATAATTTAAGTCTCACATGAGTTGAAAATCCAGACTAATAATAACACTTATATATTTAAGTCTCAGTATTCACTGTCTGGTGGGTACTGGTCAGTGGTGCTAGTGGTGGGTAGCCTTAGCAATTAGCATTTTCAGTAAGTTGGTAACAGCCAGGAAGCAATAAACAATGCACAGACATTGTCAGACAAAGGCTAAGCTGGTATTCAAACAACATGGAAAGACCTGTAGCCTGATATTGCTTCAGAAAATATCAGCTCAGTGAAACGTTGCAGAGTTAGCAAGCCAATTACACCCCTTGTGTTGTGGTGGGTTGGAGACAGGTCAGGTGGCAAGGACCGTTTATATGACCTCTCTTCCCATTCCAAACTCACACAAAGCAAAGGGCAGACCAATTAAAAATGTCAGCTTAGAGCAGGAGCTACAACCTCAAAGTAAACACATCAAACCCTATTATTAGTATTTTCCAAAGAAAAATTTAAGAAATGCGCACAGATAAATGTCTGCATTTGAATGTCCTGTAGGATTATGTCTGGATATTGCATTGTATTTTTATATAATAAAAATATGTTTTAAACAGCTATCTTTTTATTTAGTATAATTCAAAGTCACAATTCAACAAATTGTACAAACGTTACCGTTATATCTGTTTATCAATTGTGTACAAAATATTGAAATTCAGCAAAACGCGCAAAAATACATAATTAACAAATGCTGAATATATTTGGTTCCGCATAATGTAATTGTAATTGAAACAGTGTAATTGATTTGGAAAATTATGACTGTAATTGTAATTGAAATAAAAAATAATGTAATTGTAATTGATATAATTTCGTGTAACTGGACCCAGCCCTGCTAGTCATAGTCATGAAAAGCATTTACCTATCAGAGACAGTAAATTACATTCAAATAATCTAGTTTGTACACTATATCAGAAATTGTCCACATCAGATCAGACGTATGCAGTCTCCCTGGGCTAGTGTAGATTCTTGTGAATAGCTTCCAGTATTCAGATTCTTTTGTTTTTATAAACTTTGTTAACTCCAATTAAATTGTGCATGAGTTTAGATAAGTAATTTTTAATTTTCCATTTTTCTTAATTTGATCATTTGTATTATAACACTGACCACTGTATTAATAGCATGGACAGTAACAGCCCACGGTACGTTTGTGTGTTGTCACAGCCTGGGTCGATTACCACTGTCACAGTCTCACAGACAGTCTGTGTCTGTCTACGACCGAGTCTGACGTCAATTGAACTGGTGGGAAATCTATTATTTTGCGGGGGCGTAGACGTCACACAAAGCCAATGCACAATGAAATATCACTTACGTGGTCGAATAGTGTACGCAGGACATTCCCACCATACTTGGTCCTGGAGTGGAGTCTGTAGACAATTCCGATTGAGAATTCATGTATTCTGTTTCATCGATAACGCCGATCGCATCTTCCAAACAGACGTCGTCATCAAAGCCGACGGAGGTAGAAGCGCAGTCAGCTGCCTCATCAGACAACTTCTTGCTTACGCAACTCATTTTAACGGGTCCAGTTAGACGTGCAGATTGTTCTATAATGCGCACATAATAAAGAAACAATGTTAATGTAAACAGCTCATTAATGATACATAAATTTAATGTGCCTATGCTTAATGTTGATGTTGCGGCCAGTGCAGTGCCAGTGCAGTGGCTGTGCCCCAGCTGTCGTAGCGTTTCGCATTTTCAGTGACTGTGGCATATTCTAACAATAATAAGTACTTAGAAATTTATTTTAGAATTAATTTGTGCTAAAGTCCTCAAATATGTACAGTAACACGTACATTTCGAAATGAATGATACGATTTTTTTTTAAAGAGGCTAGCTTCGCGAGAAAGTTTTACCCACAATGCCACAGCGACATTCCTTCCTGCAACAAAACGCCGTGGTTCGATGGACGAAGTGTCAGACGAAGATCGCCACAAAGTACGCGTTTTGTGCATTGTATATTAATTATCATAATGATATGTGTTTTGTATAATGTCATGGTGTACTTTAATCAATAATAGTTACACTGTTTAAATAGATGGATGTTAAGAAACCGCCGGGCCCGTGGCGTTGGGAAATTGTCATGACGCGGTTGTCACAACAACGGCGACGCTAGTGCGAGTGGCATCCCACACTCTTGCATCCGAATACTTCAGATCCACTCTCAAGTATTTAAGTAACCGTTAATCATTCTATTTGGCCGGCACTTGTCTAGAATCCGGGCCCACCCCAATTTCGCCATTATAAAGACACAGTACGTACAGAAACCATGCACAACTAATATTTAATTGAGGAATGTGTAAATTATTAAACATAAATTATTATTAACCATGTAAAAATGCGTTCCATCACCTTTTCCGACGCTTGAATGTAATTCATATGTGATATTACATGGGCCAAAAGGGCTCAAAATACTTGATGACACCGCAAAAATTTGCCACAGTGCCCTAATCATCTGCCGTAATGGTTAATCATATATTCTGCATAACAGTTAATCATGTATTCTGCATGCTTTTCAGCGAAAACGCTGGTGGCCAAATTGGCTGAAATGGGTAACTTTTGTTTAGCCAAATCCAATGCCATGTGGCCTATAGCCCAAATGGCCATCAGCAACACTAGCCTAGCCTGTGATGTACGATGGTCATGTGGTAGAGCTTTAGGCTTTCGGTCTAGGGGGCCAGGGTTCAAAACCACCTGCTGCCATTTTGAAACCTGGACAATTTTGTTCACCCCACTTTCCTGTGTCTTTCGGAACAAACGCTAAAAAAACTGTTGGTCCCTTCTTATCTGGTGTCTATGCCAAGGGAAGTGAAATATCCCACACAGGTAAATGGGAAAACCTGTTGTGGACTCAATCTCTAAACTCAGTTTTTGTTTAATTTTTTTGTAAATTTTTTATCATTATATTGAATCCAAGCAATGTATGTGTGGCTGCCTGTGTTACTGACTGCAGTTGGACTGGGTTCTACAGATTGATGACATCAGCATAGTATCCACTACTGGTACTGTCAGCACATCATCCTCTTTCAAAGATATTTTGGCACCAGGATAGCCAATCTTCTCTGGGTCGCAGTTGAAGCAAGTTTGTGCTTCATCGGTTTGAAGGCTACGTTTTAACGAGGCATTTTTCTTAGCAACGTTGGCTGCATAGGGAACTTAAACGAACATGTTACTCTATTGTGAATACAGTTTGCTTTACAGCTGCATGCCGTGCAGTAAACCATTCTGACGCTTGCTTTGAAACAATCGCTATCACTGTAAACATGTATGAATGAATGGAAAGTCCCAGTCTCACAGCTCCTTCATGTCACTTCGAAGCTTGTCGATAACCGTGGGAAAATATGCATAATTGAGACAGGTCAGTAGGACGGTATTTTTTTAAACTATTAATTTAATTCTAATGCAATTTCGGTGTTGTGGAAATGTGAATTTCCTGCAATATGTAATATAATGTGATTTCAAGCAATCAGTATTTTTATACCCTTTCATGCAGTATCTCACTGTGACTTTGAAGGATCTATGTGAATCAAGAATGGCAAAAATTTTCACCCAGTGAACAATCAACATATTACATAGTTTACTAAAATGGCCTTGGTGCCTTTTTCATCAAAAGGCCTTGGTGCCGCCTGGCCTGCCCTTGGTGCCCCCTAGCCTGGCCTTGGTGCCCCCTAGCCTGGCCTTGGTTCCCCCTAGTCTGGCCTTGGTGCCCCCTAGCCTGGCCTTGGTGCCCCCTAGCCTAGCATTGGTGCCATTAAAAATGGATGTTACCCAATAGCCACTTTGGCCTTGCTCTTTTTTTTGTATTTCGGGGCCTGATGTTCAAAAAGTAAGTAATCGTTTTACTGCATCAAGTGTTTGTTTTGCAATAAATGATTTACAACACCCTAAAATACATGACTTTAAGTTAATTTTGATCTGTTATTTCATTATGACAACACGAAAGGAGAAAGTTAAAATCTGCACATTTGAGTATCAGAAATAATGATAAAGAATTTTTTATACACGCACAATGTTTATTTACACATTCCTCCGATAACTATGCATTGACCATTGTTTACGGTTGTTGTACATGTCGTGTCTTTATAATGGTGAACATGAGGTGGGCTAGGATTCTAGACAAGTGTCATTCACCCAAATACAAAATTTAAGTACAAGTGATATTGATTATTGTGGGAGGTCACAAACTCGCTAACTCCTGCGTTAGCACAAGATTCAGAATCTTGATAAACCAAGTTTAGTAATTGGACTCTCAACCTCATCTTGATTGGCTTCCTTGCCAACTAGCTATCTGGAGCTTATCGTTTTGGGTGGCAATCTTGTTAAATACTAAAATACTACAGTATAGCCGCCAAACTTCTGGATTATGATAATTTAGATACATACTATCACAATATGCATGTCACAATAGAAAATGACATATATATATATATCTTTTTCTATTGTGACATGATATATGTATATATATAATTATACATATATATATAATATATATATACATGATCAAAATGCATGTCACAATAAAAATTTACACGCACACATGGCCGTGTTGACTCTAGAGTCAGGGATATATATATATACAGTCGCGCCTCGTTATAACGCGGTAGTCGGGGTCCACGACTTCGGACCGCGTTGTAAGCGAGGCGCATTAGGTGTTCTCATATCTGCCACCAGGGAGCTACTAAACAACAGCGACCGCCGCCGGCTGCTCCAAGTCCATGAACCCTGTCGAAGCCCCGTGTGCTTGCAGCATTGTCTTATACGGCAATATGCAGTTTATGGAACTTATTAAACGCGTATACTAGCATCAACGTGTATTATTTTTAAATGTCACACCCTCTTGACTCTTGAACTGAATGAAACACATGTACGAATCGAAAATAATAACCTGGACCTGAGCAGCCGAAAACGTATATGATTTGACAAACGTAGTATGGAAGCTGATAAAACACAGAAAAAGACAATAGGTAGAATTAATAATTGTTTCACTTCGTCTTTCAACCGATCTCGACCGAAGCATAAATTTATTACGCACCACTTAACATCGATTCATCATTTCATGTGCGGATGACGAATTCGTATTTTCGCCACCGGTAGCGCCTTGGGTTAGGAATTTGGCATGTTGGTTTCGCGTCGCGAAAACGATTAAATTTACGATGTAACGGAAGCATGTAATTTCACCCAAGTGTTATGTTGGTGCTGCTTGTTAAATGCATTTAAAACGGTTGATCTTATTCTTACGCGAGGCATATTTGTGAATCTCGATTGCAATTTACAAACCGTCGAAGCGAAGCCAGCGACAGCAATTGATGTCGGCGGCAGCGCAACACAAACAACACGTTGATACTCGTTCATTGACATTGTTCACCTAATGTTTCTTGAGAATTGTCAAAGCAATTCTAAGTAGGTTTAAGCGGGCCCATTTGACATTTTCCCCTGGCGGCAGAAATTCGGGGTCCACGACCGACCACATTATATCCGAATCCGCGTAATAACGGGGCGCGTTATAACGAGGCGCGACTGTATATATATATTCCTATGACACAGCACAGGTGTACCTTTTCTTTAATAGACTTCACCTTAATATACAGATCCTCATCCTAGATTGGAGAACAGAAGTTGAGAGGGGAAAGATTAGTCATAGAGCAACCTAAAATATATTTAAATTGTAAGCGAGTAGTATGTCTAATTTCAGTCTAAATGTATAATGATATTGTATGTTTCCATAAATTTATGTGAAGCCAGTATATCTTGATACTTTGTTGAAACGAATGATTATGAATTGCCTGGTTGGTGCACTGTGTTTGCATGTGTTCACATTTGGTGTGTTTGGTTTATAATGCTAAAAAACATGTATGTTATAGAATATAGAACACATTATGTACATTAACAGTGGAAAAATCCATCTCATGTATGGCTGTGCATTTCGGATATCCCAGTCTGATAGACAGATACTGTACAGTACTAATGGCAAATTGGGGAGTAGAAACAAGTTGTTTGCTTTATTGCATATAAAACATTTGATCTCAGACTAGAATAATTTTTTAGGCTTACAAGGCAATTGGTACTGAATTTGACTGATCCGCTACTTATCTCTCATTGGTACACAAATAATTCATATCTTTGAAGTTGAAGTCAATTCATATTAACAAGACTGCCATCCAAAGCAAACTAATCCAGATGCCGAGTGGCCAAGGAAGCCATCAATTGGCGTATCGAGACCCAATATGGAAATCTCTCGATCATACCTAAGTCACATCGTACCAAAGTAAAGCAATGGATGGCCACAACTATAACACATAATGACTAACCAGTGACGCATGCTATCCTGCAGTTATGCACAGGTCTTTAGAACATATTTCAATTGAAATATAAGTTTTTATATAACAAGCTTCATATGAAACAAATTTAATCGGTTTTGATATTTCCGGACACAACACCCAGAAGTAGGAATATCTGGCAAGAAAATGCCTTAAGCAGTTTAAGTGCATGTTGCATTTTCAGGGCAGCCTTCACCAGAATCAACCATATGATGAATCTCTTGATGTTCCTGATGCTGAAAGTCAGTGCACCCCCTCTCCTAGGGTATTGAACTCCCTGAAAGGTACCAGCTACCAGGGTAGCTGTGAGCATGCCCCCTCAGACTCCGACCACTCTGCTCCATGTCCTGCCTGCTTACTCACTTATGTTGCACATTTTATTCTGGTTTCATTTTATTTTAGTGACCTTCAATCTGACACCTGTCATCTATGTGGATGTGAATCCCAGTGGGCGTTGGGGGCACATCAGTGTTTCTAGTACCTTATAGTAAATCAATAATAGTAATTAATACACTTCTAAATCCTTATTTTTCTTTTTAAAAGATGCTTTGTATGGTATGGCACTTTTGTTGAGAAGTAGACACATTTGAAGCATGGTGTATGAAACAACTGAATGGTGCCTTGTCGTTCCCCCTCCTTCACCAAGAGGGATGCGGGTGCCCTACCATGCCCCTTTCCCCGCCCCTTCCCCACCAGGAGGGATGAGGTGCCCTCCCATGGCCCCTCCGCCACCAAACAACAGAATTCAGGGTCCAACTGGTTGTGGCCATGTTCAGTCGTGTTGTGTTCTCCTGGACTGTGATGTGGTATCATGGTTTTGTGCCACACAAGGCCCACAGGAGAAGGACCTCAGTGAAAGTAATGGACCATTCCGACTATCGGTCTGACATGGGCTGCCTGAAGTCTCCACAGTAGATATTAGATATATTCAAAATATGTCATAGTTAAGTGCGTATTATTTAGCATTAGTTATTACTCCGTCCTATGGTTCCCACCCAATATATCTGATTCTACTAAGGAGCTGATTCTGTTATCAGCGATTGTGTTAAGCAGAGTCCAATGTGCCAAGTGTAGTGTTTTGAAAGAAAGCATTTACTGTGGATGACTTCAAGCGGGAAAATGTTTCTTTTCGTGATTCTGTTAATGTGAGACAGTATGGTTCCCAGATCTTCTTTAAACGTTTGTCTTGACATGCATCTGTCAAGTTGTTGGGCAAATTCCGTCAGCCAGTTGGCCATACATGTATCCATGCTGTTATAAATAAAATTATCACCTTTTTTGTGAAGAAATTCAGACTTGTGATTGTAATCTTTTGATTGTTTTTCTTTTTTAGTCAATGTTACCTTTTTTGTAACGAGAGCTGTTGAAATGTTAGAAAGAAAATAGTAAAATTCACTGTGAAAAACCAGTTTTTAAAATAAATCAACACAAAAATGCAAAATTTTCTTCATGCTTGTCTACCCAACTGCCAGTGGTAACTGTCAAGATTTGCACGTCCTGAGACCTGGGAGCTGTGTTGTCTCCCAATGCTTATGCACATACATGCTGCAGCTTAGCATGAACTGGTATATTTAACTACGGTATGCATTGCTGCAGTTTAGCACTTGCAGGTTGCTTCCGATTGGCACATGGCTTGTTCACGTCTTTGTTGTAGGGACATGTTTACAATAATCAGCCGTATGATGAGTCTTTAGACGTGGCAGACACTGAAGACATTGCTAGTTTATACACACCCACTCCCCGGGTGGCTCGCCACACAGGAGGTAGATGTTAATCAACAATTTCCACAATCATATCATTTTTCGGTGAAATTGGGTTCTGGGATATAATTACCTTACTATGAAGTAGTGTCAGACAGTATGCTGTGATGTTAGTCGGTATGGAGTAATGTCAGATGGTGTGGAGTAGTGTCAAGAAGTTTGGAGTAATGTCAGACGGTGTGGAGTAGTGTCAGGAAGTATGGAGTAGTGTTAGGCAGTATGGGGTAGTGTCAGACGGTGTGGAGTAGTGTGGAGTTGGGAAGTATAGAGCAGTGTCAAGCTGTATGGGGTAGTGTCAGATGGTGTGGAGTAGTGTCAGGAAGTATGGAGCAGTGTCATGTTGTGTGGGGTAGTGTCAGACGGTGTGTAGTCATGTCAGGAAGTATGGAGCAGTGTCAGGCGGTATGGGGTACCTCCATTGGTATGGAGTAGTCACATGTGTTATAAAATAATTTCAGGAAGTCTGTATATTGAGAAAGGGGCTAGTACTGGCATTGAGTTGAATGTGTGGTTGATCTGTCAGTACTAAACCCAGAACACACAGAAGAAGCCTGTTATGTCGTAGTTGGACTGGTTGATGCGAAACTCCTCCAAGGTTTGATACAAGTCACACAGGTTCTACATGGAAGATCTACAGAATTAATAGAAATCGACATTACATTGTGTGGCCAGTGTCTCATTCACCATGTCATGGAGGATGCCAACACAGAACATCTTCCGGACAAAGATGCACTTTTACTGAAATTTTCAGAAGCCGTGAAGCATCTTGCAGCTATTAGACTGCATCGTTGCCAACCCGTCTCAACAGTGGACATTTTCTTGAGGGCGCAGTGTTCTAACACACTCCGGTGACATGGCTGTCGTTGCAGGCTACAAAGGTCTATCACAATCAGCCGTACGACGAGTCGCTGGAAGTGCACGACTCAGAAGACGTAGCCAGCCTCTCCACCTCGAGTCCCGTGCCAGCCACTGCTGTGGCTGCACGGCCTGCAAACGTAGCTCCAACAACTCACAAGGCTGCTGAAGGTAGTCAGTTGTTGGTTCATGTTAATATCAGACTTGGAGTTGAAACGCCAATTTTGAAATTGGAATTGATGTTTTTTTTTAAGTAATTGAAATTGGTGAAAAGGTAATTGGTATTTTCAGTTACTTTTTCAATTATATCATGTAACTTTTTAACTTAAATTATTCACTATAACTAATTAATAAAATATAATATGTTGCATACATCATGTTTGTAGATGTGTAAATGTTGTTGAATCGGAATTGATGTACTGTAATGTAATTGACCCCAAATCAGATTATTTTACAGTGTTACTGTTGCATGTCTGTCTGGCCTCCCTGTTATGTGCATCTGCATGACACAGTTTAGTCATTTTTGACATCGTCTTACCTCTCAAGAAACTGGTTCTCTCTTTGAATAACTCGGCCGAATCTCTCGGGCTTCATCAGCGGACTGACGTTGCTACCGGCATGTCACATGACCGAGATCATGTGACTGGAGAAGGAGGGGTAGCGCCAGCCTGTCGATGAAGGCCAATAAATTTGGCCTAAATATTCAAAGAGAGAATCACAGTTGTAAAAATTCACATACCAAGAAACCGGATTTTCAATCCATTTGGATTTTTTCGATTTCATAAGGAATGAAGCATGTAAACATTTGTTGCTTCATTGCTTCGATTTGTTGTTAATATTTTTCTGAAGATAAGTCCAAATTCTATCTAAAGTGGGGCTGCCAGTTTTCTGGTTAGCTTCCCTTGATGTGTGTTACAAGTAGTGATGAAGTAATGGTGGTGAAATTAGCATAATTACGGCTGATCAGACAGTTGTGTATACTTTCTAACTGTGTGCATTTTAATAATTATAATAATTACTAACAGGTGTGCATGGTTAACTTTGTGTTGGTTCTTGAAAACATTAACGTTAAGACTCACAAGGTTACAGTTAGTCTTAGGCTGTTGTGTAGGACAGTGATCTACATTCTCTGAAACCTACTAATTAATTTATAGAAATTTGTTGTGGTTTTTGTAATAATGCCAAGTATATGCTGACAGTATCGCCACAGATGCTATGTCTACATCTAAGAAGGTTTTTCAAACTGTGGTATGTGTGCTCCAAGGGTACATAAACATCCATCAGGGAGTGTGCAATTAAAATCCTGTAATAACGGACCAAAAACGCTATTGTTATTCGCAAACTCTGGCATGGTAATGGGATGCTTACTGTAAAATGTGTAAATAACCACCTGAACACCTGTCAAAGACATCAGCAAATTATACTTTGTTTTAAATATATAGTAATTATTATTAATGATGTTTTTGTTTTACTTATTGATTCTAAATATTTGAATTGACGATTAACACTGTTTCTTTGCATGCAGTTGCAACATTTTAATATATTGTATTGTGTAAATTATAAGTGTTTGGTTGTCTATCTATCAACTTGTCTATCTATCAGTTGTATAATAGTCTGATACATGTGTACTTATAAATCAGCGTAATACAGACAGTAGATTACAAACTTTTTCATAGCATTTAACTGTCCCACACCCTCCCTCATGCGGCATCCTGCCACGCTGTTGGTCCATGTTGAAATCGGGAAAGGGGATCCACAGCTACTAAATATGTTCTCCTAAGGGGTACAGTTTCACAAACGTTTGAAAACCCTTGATTTTTGTCTGTGCATTTGATGGTGCTTTATTGTGTGCAAACTGAGACCTCAGACAAAATCGATACTGTGTGAAAGGTCTGTGTATGCGTGCATGCATGCAGCACGTTATGTTATATCATTTAAGTCGCTGTATAAAGAACAAAAACCCTAACCCTATTTTGAAATCAAGATCATTTATAAAGAGTAATATGTTGAGCACTAAAACTGGTAATTTTGTCTCATAAACATTACAGTGTTGTATATATGTGTTTGGTTCATTGACTACTTGTGTTGTTAAAGTTGAACTAACTCAACCAGTGTGACTTGGCTGTTGTTGGTCACCAATGTAGTGGATCATTCGTTAAATTAAAACACATGGTTTAAATCAACTTTTAAAAAGCAATTTCTATACAGCTAGACGTTATGTTATTAATAAAAATGGAATTATCATGTAAATTTAGGTCCATCGTTTTTTTTTTGCTTCTCTCGAATGTACTGTGGGCAAGTTGTACAATTTGCCCAATGCTATTTACAATTTGTCCGATGCTATTGACCACCAACATTGCTTAGTCAGACATTAAGTCAAGATAAATGTTGTTTGACACAACATCTGCTGTTTTCTATAGTTATGAGGCAGATTTATCTCATTTATTGGTTTGCAGTGATGTTTAATTGCATTTTCACAGCTGTTACTACCTAATATATCGAAGGGCAAAGGTTTATGTTGTCTTTCTGTGAAACCACATTGCCATCTGTACTCTTGCATGGAGTCAAATTCAGGTCAAGGTCAAACCGAAGTGTCAAACTAATTGTTGAACGGCTGAATAGATGAGTGATTATTTTGTCATTAATGGCTTTGTAAGCCTGCACATTTTATAATTTTTGCAAACCACTACATGAACATGTGTGTTATTTTTATTTGTGAGACAAGAATCTATTCTGCGTTTATCTCCCGGGGAAGCCAGGACACCTCTCGAAATGGCACAGATTGTAAAAACCCTCAACTTTCTCACCCCTTTTAAGGGCGACAGTAGTAACTTTATTAGGATTCAAAGTTTTGTTTAATATTCCTGTCACTTGTTTATATGTGGACTTTCCAACAAGTGAAATACTGTGTGTTCTGATGGTGTCCTTTGGCTTCACAAGACTAACAATTAAGTGTCATGTCTCGGGTGTCTTTGTAGCAGATGTGCTCACTAGACAAGTCCTGACAACTTGACTAAATTAGTGTTACAGCCGATATTGGGTGGGTGGGTGTATAGCTAGTTGTCCATCAACTGACTTATCCCACCGATTTTGCTTTTTTTAACTAATTTGTTCACCCACAGTTCTTTAATTTTATTTTTCGTATCACTCTTTGCAAACACACTTGGATTGCATAACAACTCATTTCACAGTTTGCTGATGATTATCTGTTACATGTAAATAAGACGTTATATAAAAATGTTGTGTGACACCACTGTTTTAATATGTGCCAATAATATGTTATTTATTCTGCACTTTTAACATGATTTAATATGTCATCTTCACATGTAATTTGTTTTTGGCGTCTGTAGTTTTATGACTTATTTTAACACTAAACAAAGACGTAAGCAGTTAAATATTTACAATTAATTGTACGTTTTAAATATATTTGTACATTTTAAAAAGGCATAACTTGTTGATTGTAAACTGAGCTGTATAATTGGCAGACCACCGACGGAGCCGGGGTGATACTCCCCCCGAGTCGAGAATGTCCAACCAGTCAGACGATGAGTTTGAGACAGGTGGTGGTGGTGTCGGAGGTCCCGGGCAGCTGGGCAGCCTAGGGGGCCCCGGCGGCCCCAGCGGGCTACCGGGCCCCTTAGGTTTAGATGGAGGACAAATACCACCAGGCAAAGTAAGGAGAAATGCTGTCTGGAAAGACAATTTCACATTATTGGCACATGGCTTAATTTAATGTTGTATTATGTCACTAAGCTTATTTAAATCGACATAAAGCTATGCTTGTAGCAAAGTTGACAAAAAGTTGAAATCTTTGTAAAGGGTTGGGACTAAAAAGACTGAACCTCTGTGATTATTAATAAACTGTAGCAAAGTTGTAAGCACACACATGGCGTATTTGTTTAAGGTTTGTGTCCGTAAATCTCTGTCTTTTGGTAATGCATCAGAATTGCAATACAGTCATTTGCAAAAGTTTAAGACCAGGCACGATTTTTAAGCATTTTACGGTATGGCATCAGAGTGCATCAGATAATGTCTGGATTGCATCACCCTATTTGGGCCTTGAAGCAGTAGCCTAGTCAGTACTTCCAGGTCATTTGTCTGCTACTGTCAGTATCAATTAGGTGTTTTTCAGTTTTGTCTTCATCCCTAAAATGGGCAAAAAATCATCTTTGACAGAGGTTCTAAGAGCACAAATAGTGACTCTTCATGGAGAAGGATATACCTCACCTCCATAAGGCCAAAGTGAATCTCCTCCATCTTGTTCTGTCAGCTGCTACACGTCTGGCTTCATTCCAGCTATTCCACCCCAGTATACGTCTTTCATTTTCAATAGTTGATCTCCACGTTGTCTTTTGTCGCCCAACCTTTCTTCTACCTTCAGGTGTCCAGGTCAGTGCAGTCTCACATTTGCTGTTCTTGTCCATGCGTAGGATATGTCCTACCCACTTCCATCTTCTTAACTTGACCTCAGTGCTGATTGTCTTCAATTTTGGTTTTGCCAGAATATCTCGATTTGATACAACGTATGGCCATCGAATATGTAGGATTCATCTTAAGCACTTGAAAAAAAATGTATCTAACTTTCTGTTGATTCCTTCGTTAATTTTCCATGTTTGACTTCCATACAACAACACTGGTTTAAAAAGTATGTTAAAAAGCCTCAATTTATATCTCAATGTGTATATATTTGAACTCCATATCTGCTTTAGTTTCATGAAGGATACCCTCGCTTTACGAATTCTGTTAACAATGTCATCGCCGCCTCCTCCTTGCTTACTAACGTTCGCACCAAGGTAGTTATACTTGTCCACTTCCTTTAGCTCTTGATCATCGATTAGTATTCTGATTTCGCACTTGCTGTTTATCCTCAGTATTTATATCAAGAAGATAAATCCAGACATTACATCTCCTTGTTTAACTCCAGTTTTGACCTTGAACCACTCAGATTCCTCACCTTCGTCTAACACTGCACATTCACTATCTTCGTATAACATCTGTACCATGTGGATTATCTTGCATGGAATTCCATAGCTCTCCACTCTCTCGGTGCACTGATTCAAATGCTCTTTCAAAGTCCACAAACGTGATGTATAGAGTTGCCTGCCATTCCACTACCTGTTCTATAATATTTCGTAAAATAAATATCTGTTCTACTGTGCCTTTCCCACTTCTGAAACCTGCTTGTTCGTCTCTCAACTTGCTGTTAACTCCATCTCTTATTCTATCTATGTGTACTCTTCCGAATACTTAACTAGGAACAGATATCAAAGTAATTCCTCTCCAATTCCCGCACTCTGTGAGGACACCTTTCTTCGGTATTTTAACGATCAGTCCCTGCTTCCACGTTTTTGGCACTTTCTCTTGTTCCCAAAATGTTCTGAATAATTTGACAAGCCATTTCTCTGTTGTATTCATGTATGCTTTTAATAATTCTGCTGTAATTTCGTCCTTGCCCTCTGCTTTCCTGTTTTTCATCTTCTTTAGCGCTGTTCTAATTTCTGCCTTTGTTATTGGGTCAGTGCTGATTTCATTTAAGATCGGATCTATCTCCACATCTGTTACAGGGTCATCAGGTATAGGTCTATTAAGGATTTCCTCAAAGTATTCTTTCCATCGCTTCCTTCTGGCCAATCCTTCCGTTATTAAATTTCCACATTTGTCTTTCACTGCATTTGTTGTCTTACGTTTGTCATTACTGAGGGTTTTTGTAATATCACACACTTCTTTCATTCTTCCATTACGTGCTGCTTCCTCTGCTTCCATGGCAAGGTGGTCGACCCACTTCCTCTTGTCTTGTCTCTTCACTTCTTTGTCTGTACACCTATATTTATCCATGTAATTCTGCTTAATCCTGTCTGACTTTGTCTGCTCGATGTTGTTCTTCAGTCGTCTTCTCTCTTTTACTAACTCCCACGACTCCTTGCTGATCCATGGTTTTTGCCCTTTCTTTTTGTACCCCAGTACTTCTTGAGCTGTTTCTTTGTATGCATCTTCAAAGTCTTGCCATTGTTTCTCAACTTCTTCGTCGTCTGTTTCTTCGTAGTCTTGTAATATATCATATTTGTTGCGTAACTTCAGTGAGAATTGGGCTTTAATAGCTGGTTGCTGTAACTTAATTATATCAAATTTCTTTCTGACCGCCTTGTTCTTTTGTTTTCTCTTTAGTTTCAGCTTGATTTTTGATCGCACTAATTGGTGATCGCTCACAATGTCGGCTCCTCTCATGGCCCTAGTGTCCATTACTGATGTCCGGTGTTGCCTGTTCACTAACACATGGTCTATTTGATTCTTTGTCTTTCCTCCTGGAGATGTCCATGTCTGTTTATGTATCAGTTTATGTGGGAAAATGGTACCTGTTGCCACAAGGTTATTGAGTCCGCAGAAGTCAACAAGTCTTTCTCCATTGTCATTTCTTTCACCTACTCCATGGCTTCCTATTATGTTTTCATATCCGGCGTTGTCTTCGCCAACTTTGGCATTTAAATCCCCCATTACTAAGAGTATGTCATGCTTATGAACACTGTCCACAACTGTCTGGAGCTGTTCGTAGAAATTGTCTTTATCTTCGACGTTGGCTTCATTTGTTGGTGCATAGACTTGTATGATCGATAGCTTTACATACCTGGAGAAGAATCTAGCATAAATAATTCTATCGCTGATAGGTTTCCATTCCAGCAATGCTTGTTCTGCTTTCTTCGTCATCATTATTGCCACTCCGTGTCTGTGTATGTTGTCTTCTCTCCCTGAAAAACTTACGCTCTCTCCAGTGTTCATCTTGACTTTTCCTTGTCCCATCCATCTGCATTCACTAATGCCAATGACATTTATTTTATATTTATCCATTTCTCTTGCAAGCTGGTCTGATTTCCCTATAGAGTACAACGTTCTCACATTCCACCATCCTATATTTACATTAACTTTTGGCTTGGTTAACGACGTTGTCAGCCTCCGAACTTCCATTTGGCTTTGATCCGGAAGCGTCATACTGTCCAAATAAATGATGTCATCATCCGCTGGTATCTGGGCCGTCGCCTTCCTGTAGCACAGCACAAGCTGGCTTTTGAAATTCACTTCTGGTTTCTGTAGCATCATTTGAGCTGGGAGGGTTGTTGGCCCTCCGCAGTAGGTTTATTTTCGGGGTTTTCCTTCCCTAAGCCATATCCTCGTTTGCCCAGCACAATGTACTGGTTACCAGGGTGCACCACGGGGAGGTGAGGTTGACTTGAGTGTCTTTACGGTTGAGCGCATAAACACCCCTTACACCCCAAGGATATACAGAAAGAGACATTAGTGCTAAATTACGTTATTCCAAGACAGCCGTGCACAACGCCATCGTCAAATTCAATACTAATGGCACTTTTCGTGACAGTAAAAGGAGTGGTCGCCCACGGAAAACTATGCTCAGGGATGACCACGCAATGAGACGCATCGTGATGCGCTCACCAATGAGCTCATGCCAGAAAATTCAGGCTGCTTTATGCTTAAAAGGTACGGAAATAAGTCTCAGTACTGTTTCGAGATGTCTCAGCTAGGAATTTGGTTTCAAGTCCCGCAAGCCGGCCCGGAATCCACGCCTGACACCTGTGATGAAAAAAAAGAGGCTGGGCTTTGCCAGACAACATCGCCACTGGACTCTTGCGCAGTGGAAGAAAGTGTTGTTCTTGGATGAATTGACCATGCAACAGTTTATACCTCACAAGAGGCACGTTAGGCAGCCAGTAGGTAAGCGATTTGATGAGAAATATACAGCAGCCACAATGAAACACCAGCCAAGTCAGATGATTTGGGTTGCCATGTCATCTTTTGTCCCTTCTGGTCTGTATTTTATTCCACCTAACACCACTATGAATGGACCTAGGTACGTGGAGTTGCTGAAGGAGAAGCTGAAACTGCGTATGGACATCCACAAATGTACGATTTTCATGCAAGATGGCGCTCCTTGTCACCGATCCAAGGTAGCCACTGATTTCCTCAAGAAGAACAAAATCTGTGCTGGAATGGTCTGGGAACAGCCCAGATCTAAATCCCATTGAGAACCTGTGGACTTTAATGAACGATAAGGTGGCAGACAAACAACCACCAAGCGCTCAAAACTTGAAACGAGCTATCAAGGACGTTTGGGTCACCGAAATCACCCAGGAGTACTGCGAATCTCTGGTTTCTAGCATGCCACATCGCATCCAGGCGGTTATTGACAGCAAAGGAGGCCACACTAAATACTAAAAAGTAGAGACACTGACACTTTTGGATGACATAAAGTTTCATATTATGTTGTACTACGGTTATTTGGCGAAATAAACTGATATAATGTTATGTGAAGGCTAAAAAATCATAGTCTTGTCAAATTTCTTTAAAAAATCGTGCCTGGTTTTAAACTTTTGCAAATGACTGTACTTACTAATAATAATTATTGTCAAATTTGATTGAATTCAGGACTTATTTGGGGTTGTAGTAAATACATTTTGTAACATCAAATGTTTCATTAACATTCGTTTTATCTGTTAGCAATGTAACTTTACTAATTAAGATTAGTTATAAGATGTTATAAGATAGTTATAAGATGGCATGCTTGTTTAAGCAGATTTAATAATACTTAACCTGCAACAGTTCTATTTATGTATTCCTTTCTACTCTAGAAACACCCAAATCAGCAGACTGATGATGAAGACGAAGATGGATCAGATTCTTCAGATGAAGATGATGAGGATGATGATGATGACAATGGCCCCACCGTGGAAGGGTAGGTTGTCAGGGGGAGAGGGGGGACTCTATTGAACTAGCTGACTACTGTACATAAATGCCCATTACAATGGTTAAGGCAAAAACTCCAGAAAAATTTTGCAATAGTCCATGCCCCGGTCTAATCATAACCTTAAATTTGCATTAATAATAACATTTTCAATTACACATATGTAAATAATCGTGTAGTTCAGTCAGTTGTAACATTTGATTTACACCAAAAAATAAGCAACCTTTTTGGACAGAAATAGCAATTTATGCAATTCAGATAATGTAGTTTTTAAAAAATTGGGAAAGCTGATGTCTTTAACATACAATGTCAGGTAAAATGGTTGTTGGTTTTAAAGTTTTCCTACAACATGGTAACTTCACAACTCTTGGCAAATGTCTCTCATGTAGAGATGATTTCTGTTTTCAGGGCCTACGACCCTGCAGACTACGAACACATATCTGCCAGCACAGAGATCAAAGAACTCTTCCAATACATCACCAGGTAAGCATGTTTCTAACGTTGATTAGTGTCCCTGATGTCACTGAGTACTTCAGTACTATTCTTCACTTTAGGCAATCTTGTGAAAGGCACTGTTATTTGTGTTATTCAATAAATGAATGAATCTCAAGAAACTTTGGGTTTTTCCCCCTGGTACAAAGGTAGAAAGGACCTGCAGATTATGTCTCATCTGAAAGACACACATTTCCAACTTTCTACAGCTGTAAGCCTGATATTAGGTGAGTCAACAAGTTATACCCAATATGTCCAAGTACACGTACCTTCTGGTCATGGGGTGGGTGCCAAACCTTGAACCAGTGCACCAGTTATAACTTTCTAAGTGCTATGTTTTGCTGAGCTGACCACTGGTGGATTACCTTGCAGGTACACCCCTCAGACAATTGAGTTGGAGACGAAACTAAAGCCTTTCATTCCGGACTTCATTCCTGCTGTCGGTGACATTGACGCCTTCCTAAAGGTGACCCACGTCACCAGTTTTATTCACGTTCATAACAATCAAAACTTAATTCCTGAGACAGGTTATTTTTCTGCACCCCATATACTACAGTACAGATCATTTCATGTTGATGCACTATTGTACAAAATGTGTCACTCTTGAAGCATAATCGTGTTTACAGTTTCTTTCGATGTGTACTTTAATTAAAATAACCAGTTTTGGACAGGATATTTCAACGTAATATTTATTTTTTTCTACACCCCATAAATAGCAGTACAAATCATCTGTCTTTTTTGCACTACTATTCAAAATATGCCAATTTTTAAACATCATGTTTACAGTTTCTTTCAATGTGTAGTTTATTAAACTAATACTTGGGATTTTATTCAGATTTTCTGGGCAACATTTTGGACAGGACATTTCAACATTACACGTGGTTACTGATTAGCATCACAATATTTATTGACAAAAGAATTATTATGGTTAGGCAGCTAAAGGGCAGTTTTTGACCTAACCTCTTTTCATTGTTGACTGTTCATCTCTATATAATAATATCTAGGTGGGTGTGGAGTTCCCGCGCTTGGGGCAATTGAAAAGTGAGAAAATCCCAGATGGCCACCACATAAAATCAACTTATTCTAATCTCTTTGCAATTAGATAAGATATAACATGACTAAGCTATTGCCTTTTTATATGTTTTCAGATATGGGGAATCCAGTGCCACCATTTTACCCCCCCCATCGGGTCCCCAACTATTATTAGAACATAAATATTTGCGTGTAAGTTTGCAGACCCTAGTGTCCACTGTCCTCTAACCCTGCCTTATTGCTCTCTGTTTTTAAGGTTGCAAGGCCAGACAGCAAACCCGAAATGCTTGGATTGACCCTACTGGACGAACCGTGTGCCAAACAGTCAGACCCAACTGTCCTTGACCTTCAGCTGAGAGCGTTCTCGAAACAGACCAACCTCAAGCAAGTTGTACGTGACATGTTGTCGATCAAATATGCAGCAATTCATTAAATTTATGCTGTTTTATATTGCGATACAGGTACAAATTCTGATCATTTTGTTATTGAAATTTCCATTTAAAATTGTGCTATATGGTATAAACTATATTCTATAACATCTACACCACCTAAATGTGTTTTAATAAACCACAATTTTTTTATATAACTTGACCATTATCTGAACTCCTCATCACTTTGAAAACATCTGAAACTATAGCTACCTTCCATAAAAAACGCCAGACATATTATTCGTAATTGCTTTTCTACCTTAAATCTTCAATGGTTCCATGTTATTATGATGACTTGCGCATCTCTGTCAGACATGGGGTCATTTATATTTTGATTAAAACGCTAATTCCAGAATTGGAATTTTGTTTTTAAAAGTAATTGGAATTGGTGAAAATGTAATTGGTATTTTCAGTTACATCATGTAACTTTTTTACTCAAATTATTCCCTACATATAATCAGTAAAATATTATATGTTGTGTATATTGTATTTATTTACCATTATGTATCGTAATATGACGAAATTAAACAAAGCTGCTATGAAATATGTTATTTTTGGCATTGAATATATCTGTGGTTGCTCTGTTCACATACTTTTATTCTGATATGGAATTGATAATTGGAATTGGAATTTTTCAGAAGTAATTGGTGTATATAATTGGTGTGTGTAATTGGAATTGATACAATGTAATTGAACCATCTCTCTTCCTCTGTTCACGATGATGCTTAATGATTCTGGTTTGTTGCGCCTCTGAACTTGGTTCCTGATGATATAGGTGGATGTTTACTACTACATTTATATTGATATCTTTTATCGGTATTAACACAAGAAAGTCTGTCTTTACTACGACATCTCTAACGATGTTTCTTATTACTGTGGATATAAGAAGGTATGTTTCTTGCGACGTTTCTGATGGTATTTCCAATTGTTTCTTAGAATGTCCGCAGCATCAGTGGGGCGGAACGCAATCCGAAGGCGGTTGACAACTGGATCGAGAGTATCAGCGAACTCCATCGCACAAAGCCACCTCCAAATGTCCACTACACAAAGTAGGTCAATGGACATTTGTAAACACTCGGCAGTATGTGGGGTTTGTGTAGGAGAACTCAACAAATGCCTGATGTAGAAACAGTTCAGTAACTGGCACTCTTCATAGGACTGAATAAGAAAGACAGCAGTAAAAAATAATCACAGTGACATGTTTATGATAAAAAATAAATATGCATTACAAATAAAATATATTAAACAGTAATATAATCACACTGCAACGTTTACATTTTAAAATATATATATTACAAATACAAAATAAACGTGATATTGTGTAGGGGGTGCATGCAATAGGGTTAGTGTCTGAGCACATGTATATATTATAAAATACAAAATAAACCTGATATTGTGTAGGGGGTGCGTGCAATAGGGTTAGTGTCTGAGCACATGTATATATTATAAAATACAAAATAAACGTGATATTGTGTAGGGGGTGCATGCAATAGGGTTAGTGTCTGAGCACTAGTGTTGCTTCGTGGTTGCTGCAGGAACATGCCTGACGTTGACGCCCTCATGGAGGAGTGGCCCCCAGAGTTTGAGGAACTTCTCAAAGAGGTAGGTTCTTGCATTTCATCTTGCCATTATGATGGTAAGAATATCTCCAGTAATCCCACGAAAATAGTAATGTCTTTATTTAATGATTATGATGTATCTCCTTGACTTGCTTTGACCTAACCCTTCACTCCCTGGTGGAGCATAGGCCATTAACGACTACTTTCCACCATACATGTTTGATTGTGCTTCCTACGTCCTGCTTTTGCCATCTCTGTTTCCACTGCTCGGTGCTAGGTGTTTTTTGGCCTTTTCCTTTTGCCCTGGGGTTCCATGTGGGCGCCTGCCTTGTGATATGTTGTGTTGGCTTCCTGAGAGGCCTATCCCACCTCAATTCCTCTTAATTAATGATGATCGTATGATGTGGTACTTCATTCTGCCTGCAGGCGTCACTACCAGCAGCCGACCTTGACTGTTCATTGAGCGATTACGTTGACATCATTTGTGGTAAGTTAGCCTGCATGATCAAAACAGAATATCTGACAACAGTGTAAATGTTACGGTCCTTTAAATGCATCGTTCACAAATTGTTTCAATATTTAGTGTCGGTGAAACATCATATATTTAATTTTATGAAACTATGACACAAACTGTATTACAACAATCGATTTATTAATACCTATGTTTGCTGCTTCACCCGATATGCTTTTCAACCTGTTGGAGAAAGATGGAAACAGTGGGTGAATTGAGTGGTGAACCACTCTCCAAAGGGCGTCACTGGCTTCTCTACCAGAAAATATTGCATGTAAGCTAGTGAAAGTGGTAGTGTGGTGCAACCAAAGACAATATATAGTAATGTTCAACATTACTTACAAATTGTTTAATGTTATGAAAATAGGAATTTGTTGTTGGTTCCCAGATAGTGACAGAAGTGTGTGTTTCAGCACTCTTGGACATTCCCATCTACAAGTCAAAGGTGCAGTCTCTTCACCTTCTCTTCACTGTCTATTCCGAGTTCAAGAACTCGCAGGTAGGTGTCGCTACAGTCCAGTGTTGTCAAAGCAGAAGTGCTGCCACCTGTGTTTCACAAATGTTACAAAATGAGTATATTTTGTAAGCCGACTTTGTGGATTGTAGACGATTCTGCCTGGTTTAGTACAGAAACATGTTGGATATAACTAACTAAGCACTTCCCCAATATCTGATTGTGAGAGAACTTTGCCTTGTAAATGAAACTTATTTTTGTACAGTTTATGCTGCATAATTTATCTGTAATTTTAATTGAAATTATGTAGTAATTTATTTTTAAATGTTAGAAGTGTAACTGAAATGAAAATAATTGATTTGATTTTGTGTAATTGGATAAAAAATTACTTGATGTAAATTTAGGTATTTTGTATGTTTTTTATTGCAGCATTTCCGATCCCTGGCAGAAGGCCACAAGCTGGACAATGCCTTGAAAGGTGATAGGTCAGCAAATGACGCTGATCAGCTGATACTCTAGGATGGACGAACACCAAAGTCCTCAAAATCTCAATTCACATGTCTGTTCGGATGTCACTTCACAAAGATCTACCGTATTGTTACCAGGAAATATGTGCATTGAATCGGCTTCTCTAAGTTTTTAAGAAAATATACAGGCTGTATTTGAATTATTCCATCAGTTATAATTATCACTTGTATTCCTTATGCACAAAGTAATTATGTGTATTACTTAAGGCTTTGTTTGGAGGTTTGGGAATACCTGCTGTACCGTGTTCAAAATGGTGAACATTTATTGGCATTCGTTCAGTTCGATGTTTGTGGCCATGTGACATTTATTCCGTCCATATTTATTCTTTGTTGTAAGGCGTTGTATTTTTATATTGAATATGTTAGAAATAGCTGGTTCTACATTCCTGTAATATTGTATATGTTGTCACTCTTCGTGAGTATTAAATTATACTTGTGCAACGTAATGAAAGTTGTTTTAATTGCCAGAATCAGCTGGTATAGTCATTTATAGCAATAGTAGCTACAGTGATAACTGTGCAACCAGATGTTGTATGATGTCACGACTAACCAGAGGTGTCACATTTTTATTTAATAGTCCCCTGCCCTTGTAGCAGTGAGCGCTGTGTTTTCTCACTGTTCGTGAAATTGGAAATAGCTTCTAAAAATTGTTCTGCAGGACAGTATTGACAATTTGAAATCAGACCATCCCCAATAGCCAGGGCTGGTACAAGTACTACACTACCCCCTGGCAGATTGACCTATTAAAACGTGGATTTATTTTTTTGGGTTTATCCCACGCGATGTGAGGGAAACATTTTGACTCGCGATAAACCAGTGGCTTCCTTGTCCACTTTGTTTGTTTGACAATCTACCTTTTAAATCGATCTAATGAGAATTGTTGGGGCGTCACTATACTGCAGTAGATTGCAACTATCCGCCAGAGGGCGACGTTGATTTGACCACTCGCTACCACTAGCTGATCTCCACGAATAACGTTATTATTAATAATTTTATTATAGAGGTTAGTACTGCTGCTCTACGTCATGCAGCCAGAAAACTGGAAGCCCGGAAAGCGGGTGTTGACCTATTATTGCTACTGATTACTCCACACGCTTGGCTTTGAACAATTCAACTTACGCTTAGAATAGAACATATAAAACCCAGAGGCGTATTTAGGGGGAGTCCACTGGGTTTAGGGGGAGGCCATTGGGCCATGCCCCCCTTCGCCCGCCCCCCCCGCTAGGTCCTAGATACGCCACTGTATAAATATATACATATTTGTGTACATCTGCATATCACGGAGGGGGGCAAGTTTAATCACCCATTAGTTTGCCAAGTTACCAAGTAGTGGCGCAACAGGTTATGCACGAAAAACTCATCACAAAGCCAAAGGGGTATCATGGCCCAATGCCCCCCAAATGTGCCACTGGTTTTAAAGAGTCTGTATAATTGTTCTGGGGTAACAGCAGCGCACGCACAGTCGGGCGGTCGATCAAAGTTGCCACCACGTGACCAAATTCATACCGGATGTGACGGAAATTACGGCGCTACGACGGCGGGAACCTAACCCGTAAACCTCCATAAATGCAGTGCGTCAGATCCCCGCGATTTTTCGGACAATGCTAATGCACAACTCAATACAGTGTCGCGCGGCATTTGCTTTGAGGTTTGCGGTAGTTCAAGTAGCCAACTTCCGCCGGATCAGACAACGGAAGCTAAGTCGGCGCGGAGTATTTTGGGAAATGTCGGAGCTGCGAACGGGGGCCAGTAATATTGACCCAGGGTGTAACCATAGTGACGTCGATAGTTTCGCTCGTTTCTATTATCTACCTCTCCTTAGATTGTGCAATTGATGCAAACTGTAACGTTTCATGTGTGAAAAAAAACAATATAAGCCCTAACAAATTTTTTTTCAGTTTTATTTTTCACGGAATGGTAGGCCTACATCGAATGATGGAAAAAGGCACCGTCAGCAATCATCGAGTCGTTTTCTTTAGATAGAAACAATATCCGACTTTGAAAATTACTTGCAATTTACTCTCCTCCCGACCATGGTTACCTAAGATAAATTACAGCGACCCAAACGTAATGAAACCTTTCACTGTCTGTTTCAGCACAGTACTAAATTTAACGTCCAGTAATTATGAATAATGTCACAGTCCCCATACGTCGTAGCTTCGTTAACGCGGACTTGTCCGACATTTCGTCTCTTTCCGTCGAAGTCCGCGAACATTACTTCCCGTCAGTCGCTTTGTAGCAGGCCATACACATTTCGAAGTCCTTACTGAAATAACCGATAAGAAACACGCCCATCCACGTCGACGTTGTCTGGACAACTGTTTGTTTAGAAATAAAGCACGTCACGTGATGAAACCGCATCGTTTGATTGGTTAACAAGTCAAACTATCATAACAACCAAGAAGATGTAGCTACAAATGTAATGGACGACCTCTTACCAGGAAAGAAGACATTAAAAACAACTAAAGTATTTTTAATCACAGAACAATTTAATAAACTATACAAATGTCTTCTGCGATGTCGTGCCAGTTACGCATGCGCCAATTGCAATCGCCTTCAGTTCACGACCAAACATCCTCGCAAGCCAGTGGTAATGTTACTACCCCTGGCATATGCTACACAATAACGGAAGTGCACCAGATCATGCTGTGTGTCGTCCCACCTGCTCTCTTGGTCAGACTTGGCGCAACAACCTTCGGGTTCTTGCCGATCATCATATATCCGTAGATATTGTTTCAAGAAAATTGCCTGTCATTACCTGTCCGAGCAGCGGGGACCGGTCCACAGCCAATACAAGTTAACTTCCCGTACGTGGGCCTCAGAAATCCGTGCTCGTAATCTCATTGGTTAACACAACAACTGAAAAATCATCAATCAGCAGCCCCTAGCGGCGAGAATGCTACCAGGAGGAGACAAAGGGGAGTGGTGGCGAACTTAGTCACAAATGAATTTATCCTATTATGTAGGGGAGACCGGGGCAAGTTGTTAAAATTTTCAGTTAAAGTCACTTTTTGTGAAAAGTATGATAGATGCATTATTTATGTCAACGTATACATTAAGTGTATTATCCGTGTTAATAAACGGTGCCATACTATTGTTATTCCATATTGTAGTTAGGTAGATATGTGAAGTTTTCCAGGCGCGATCGACTGTAACAACTAGCCCCGTAAGCGGGGCAAGTTGTTACATCATACGGGGCACGTTGTTACAGCAAACAACGCGTGGTTCGCAAAGCAAGTGTCACTCGTACATGTTACTGTTATTATATTAATAGGAAAATACACACGTATACATCTTATACACAGTGTGCATAAAATGTAGATGTTCACAGCTTCATATATTAAGCTTTCATTTTTAGTTACCAAAGGGAACTCATTCCCCGAGTTCTTACATAACAAACAATTGTGAATGAAATGTGAATTATTGAATTGAGTAGGAAATAGTAAATAGAAATATATATGTAATGCGACTTCTACTTGATTGAATGATACACGCACGTGCGCACACACACACACGCGCACAATCATCCACATTTCAATGAATCGTGCAATATTTATTAATTGCTTAAATAGGGATGTGCTATAACAATTTAACAACATTTAACAAGATTGTCATCCAACACAAAACACCCATATGGCAAGTGGACAAGGAAGCCATTGGCTTATTGGGAGTCCAACCATTTGTCATCTATGACTATGTGTAACCCGCCTTTCTGAGATACTTGTTAATTTTGTTTGAGGCTGCTAGCATTAACAGTACTGTTTATAAACCAATACGGTAGGCTTCACAAGTGAAATAAAGCGTGGTTAAATAAGTTTTGTTCTTTCAGTCATTGTCAGCACACAACTCGCTGGCTGGGCCATTGGTGACGCCCGAACGTTGTTACAGTTGTAACAACTTGCCCCAATACAGTTGCCCTAAACAATTTTTTTTGCAGTTGAACGCACGTGGACAATAATAAATCTTTTTATTACTTTAACTTCTACTTAACATAACCCCTTATACTATAATATAATATATAGTAGACATGTTTCGAGTTTCATTCACGAAACTTAAAAGTGGCTCTCTGATATGAAAATTTTTTGGCATACCCAAGCAAGCTTTATGTGATTAAAAAGTTATTTTTGTCCACACATCGTTAATTTTGTCTTCTTAACTCCCGATTTTTGGACAGTGTGTCTGTTGGTGGACTTCCAACCAACTACTGTGGACGGTATCTGCAGTATTATATGTGCTATGTTTCCTTTAAACGACTCTGGAACAACTTGCTCCTGTATACAACTAGCCCCGGTCTCCCCTATTGGAGCAACAGGTTATTCACGAAAATTCTGACCCAAAGCCAAGGGGCAAGGCCCAACGCCCCCCCCCCATAAGCCATTATTTCTCTTTTTGTCAAAACGTTTTCGTTATTGCCGGCATGTACCTATTATGCAAAGACCTTAACTATCACACAGTCCCACGGTGTGTTTTTATTATTAAAACACATAATTTGAATGTCAGCCTGCGTTGATCCGCAACGATATGTCATACAGACGTCGTTCTAAAAACATCGACCTATCAGATTGGCCCCAGGAGAACATCCGGACATTACAGTCGATACCAACTTTTGGCGTCGTTGTCGTGACATAGTTTACATTAATCAAGCTAGGCCTGTTGCAGGGAACAATCCACGATGAATCAGCGTTGATTGTTAACCTGTGAGATTCCTTTGCTGTACAATATTCACATTCGGGTCTTATACCAGTGTGGGCGGAATTAAAACGCCAAGCTTGGCTGCTTTTGGTCGCGGCGTGAAAAGGTGTCTTCGTGCGGAGGCTGCTTTGGCTCAGCGGGTAACTCTATAGCATGTGGTGTTTTACATTTACGGCTGGCGTTTGTAAATTTATGTGTTAAGTTCTCGTGATTTATGATTTACTTGCCGCGGTTTTTGCTTCAACAGACCGGCCAACTACGCCACACGGGGTGCCATCGGGTCAACGCTGAGAGCCGTGGTTTTTGTTATAAATGGGTGTATGATATAATCTTGGACTTGTCCTAATATAACGCTAAACCGATGTGAGTCATATCGATATGCGTCATAGTGTGGGGTCGCTAACTAAGACGTTAAGTATACGTATAAATGTATAAACTATAGACATAATAATATAGGCGTATGTGGTTAGAATGACTCATATTGTTCACGTCCTACTCAGTCTTTGTTCGTTCTTTGTTGGTCCTCACTGGAAGTTCGTTGGTTCTACGTTGATTCCATGTTAATTCACAGGGGACCATTTTACCATGCAAAAGCTCTCTTGATGTCCTTAAGGTTTTTGACCCCGCTCGATATTTTCCCAAATGGTCTCTTTGTATGGATTTGCCTGTGTCTTTTTACTATTGAAAGTGCCGTTTTGTGATATCGACACAATGGAAACTCAATAAAATGGTCCTGACGCTGGGTTTTCGTTGGTTATGTTTTGCAGTTGGTTCGCATATTAATTTGTTCTGTAGGGGGTTCCAAGAGCTACATTTGTTCTGTAGGGGGTTCTAAGAGCTACATTTGTTCTGTAGGGGGTTCCAAGAGCTACATTTGTTCTGTAGGGGGTTCCAAAAGCTACATTTGTTCTGTAGGGGGTTCCAAAAGCTACATTCTAGTGTTTAAGGATAGTAACAGTTAGTTGACCATACATGGTATCAAATGGAAATAAAGTAAAGCGGAGATCGAACTATATTGGGCACATCCTGACAATGGATGAAGACAGCAACTCTCTGACAGCTTTAACGTGGACGCATGAAAGCAGACGGAAAGTCGGTCGGCCAAAGAAAACGTGGCGAAAACTGTAGAAAAAAAAGATAACTGAGGTTGAAGTCTTGGAATGAAGCAAAACAAGTCATAAGACTGGGTGAGCTGGAGAAAGTGTTGGCAGTTTATGTACGACTAGGTCCGATGAGGGTAGATGAAGGAGTGGTTCGAATGTACCAATTGTTTCCTCGGTCCTACTCCCGGTTCCACACTGAAGCTTGGCTGAGTAATTGCTTTTGTAAAAGCCAGACTAGGTAGAAACGGCCGATGATTGGACAACCGGGATATTACCGGCATGGTTGAAGATGTCCAACCTACCTAGTTGCGCGTTACGATCGCGCCAAACTAGTCACGCTGTTTATCAGCTGATATGTCAGATCTTAGAGATTGTCAGCACAGTTCTCATACCGTACGTCGCATCCAGTTGGCAAAACTACTTGTCTTCTTTTGACCGCGTTTCAAAAGTTTTTTGTTTAGTTATGCTCACCAGGTGTGTGCACATATCAGCGCCTAGTGTGGTTGGAAGAGAACCAAGCACATGCCGAAACGTCATTGCTGTGAACTCAAATGCGAATTTAGTGTCACGTCACTGATCATTTGTCATGGTACAGTTGGGTGAAGTTGGATACGCGCGGACACGTTCTGTGGGTCGTCGGTAAGGTTGAGAGAAGTTATCGTCTATTCAATGATATCAACTATTCAATGATATCATCTATTCAGTGATATCAACCATTCAATTATATCAACCATTCAATGATATCAACCATTAAATTATATCAACCATTCAATGATATCAACCATTCAATGATATCAATCATTCAATGATATCAACCATTCAATGATATCAACCATTCAATGATATAAATCATTCAATGATATCAACCATTCAATGATATCGGGCCAGTACTACGCTGCTAAAGTTATCTGTAGAAATGTTGATGATGAGTGAATGAAAACGGCACTCGATATTACGTGGCAGCTGCTATTGCTAATATGAATCGTCAGTATTGTTACCATGCGATAACACCATACTGCGTACTAATTTCACATCGGTTAGAGTTCAAGAACGACGTTGGAAGATCGTGATCTCGTCTGCTGGAGACGTCATTAATCAAGTTGTTATTAAGTCGTTAAGCAAGTTGTCATTAAGTCGTTATTATTGTTGTAGGTGAGCCGGGTGCGTATATCGCCGAGACACGTTGCAATTTCATGTTATTAGATAGCGCTTTCGTCAACCACAATGAATGAACTAAATGCATGTGACATATCAACAACGTTACGTTTATTATATATGTATATATTACAAGTACCGAATGCTGTTATTAGTACGAGAGTCGTTACTACGTATACAATATACAATATCTGGTTACATTACATGCACTCGTCGTCGTTTATACCCGAAGAAAACGACTCTGTAAAAATAGTTTAAAGGTAACGCAAACACTGACCCCTGTTAGAGATGTTTCTACCAACGAGGAAAGATCATTACAAAAACCGCATATAGCACATTTAAAAAAACAAATTTGTTCTCGCATGACATACGCCAATGTACAATGGCAAATCTCAGTGGAAATAATTAATCGTTATGTTATAACGCTCTCTAGCTGTTCCCAATCAACTGAAACTGCAAACCAACATGTTGCCAATCTTCAACGATGACGAACGTTAAGTTGGACCAGTAAATAGGGCCATGTGCCCAATTATGATTCATTTAATGACACCCTCGAGACTCGTACGCAAATCTGTATTTGTACCAAATGATAACAGTCCGACCATTGAAATGCACTCGCTAGTTGAATGGAGGGGTTATCGACGCCAGTGCTAACATGGCGGCGCTGTGCTGCTGTTTTCGCCTCGGGAGCTTAGGCGGCAGCCGTAGCGGATTGTCCCGACTGCGGGTCGCCCGATCACGTCCGAGGCTACGTGTTGGTCGACCGAATCGTAATGAGTGTATTGTTCGTGTTGCCACTGGCCAAATTGATAAGAATCCACGGAACTTTTGAACTTATGATGTTAGGCTAAGTGTACGATGCGGCGAATACAGGCGAGTCTATAGTCAAGCCATTTGGTGTTGCGTTTAAGATCAGTTAGTTTCTAATAGAAACACGGCCGTACGGCGTCGTGTTAAAGAGTAGCTTTTCTCCGTTGAAGACATCGTTGAATTTATATACACAAGGTATTGCTTGCAACAGTTTCGCTCACCCATCGGATGAGTCCGTCATAAGCTTCAAGATACGCCCGGGTAATAGTTTGGAGACGTAGCGTGTGGGTGTTGCTCGCATATTGCGATTCAAGCGAGTCGTGGTCTACCTTACAGACGAAATAGAATCTACAAGGTTGTACAACTGTGGTCCAACAGTTGCGTCTCTCCACAAGAGCTCGACCAGATTAATCAATGATTATTTTGGACACATGTCGGTAACGATATACTGTTGTCTTGACATATAAAAAGTAGTAAATTAACTAGACATTTTGTACCGTGCTTTCATGATTTAGAGGATTGTTGTGTAGGTATTACAAAACAAATGTTTGAATGACATAAGTAATCACTGGAAATCAGTGAGTGTTCCAGCGTTGTTGTCATCAGAATCAGTCATACCTGACACCAGAATCAGTCATACCTGTCACCAGAAACATTCATACCTCTCTCATCAGAATCCGTCATTGCTGTCACCAGAATCAGTCAAATCTGTCGCCAGAATCAGCCATACCCTTTAAAAGATTATGGGCAGGCACATAATATTAGCCCTTGATACATAGGAATACAAGTCCTTCCCGTGTCGATTTGGCAAGTAGAACGAAACAAACGGCGTTGTCGGTCGCTCTCAGAATAGGACAAGAAGTTGCCGGTCGTGGTTCATTCTCATCAAGTCCGTCAACAGTCGGTTCTGACTGTTGGGTGGGTGTTTAGCATGCGTGGCCGTTCGGCTATGCACATTTTCGGAGCGATCGTGCGGTTTCCGCGTTACCGGCTTACCCGCCGGTTGGAAGTTCGTGGCGCGACACGAGAGCTTCTCCGACATGTCCAAATCGTCGCTCTCTTCCGCGCTCGCTGTCGCCGCTTTGTGGGGAAAGTCCGGCAGTCGATAATATTCAACCGGTTTCGTTCGCCGTGTTTTCCTCGCATCGGCGAAACTTACGGTTTTCGTCTTCCGTTGCTTCGGCGCATCGGACGCCACGGACGGTCTTCCGCGAGGTGGCGCTTCGCTCTTTGCGGTGTGCGACCGCCGTCGGGTTTTGTTGGCAACGTCCGTGTGCGGTGGTGCGCGGCGAGATTCTCGTTCGTCCGTGATCGAGATTCCCGACAGGCTCGTGATGCTCGTAAGCGACACGATGTCGTCGCTCGTGTCATTTCCGTCGCCGCTGATGGCACTCGAGTTCGTCTCATAGTCGCTGCTTTCCGACAACCGGATGTGACGTTGCACTTCCGCCTCGAGTGTGAGGTTATGACGCACTCGCGACAGAAAGTAGTCGTAGTCGCTCGGTTGACGGAACAGCGAGTCGTCGCTGCGTACGTCATACTCGCTATATGTGTCGTTGCTGCTGTCGCTACTGTTATTGCCGCCGCAACGACTACCGGAAGTGACGATATGTATTCCACCAGCCCGATCACCGTCGCTGAGGCTCGCCGGGTAAATGCTCGAGCCGCCGTCGCTCTCGGTTGACGTCATATCCGGCTGACCGCGCCTCGTTCTGGGCGACGCGTTGACCGATACACCACAGCGGAAGTCAAAGTCGTTATACGAGTCCGTGCTCTCGTCGGTCACATGATCACGATGATATGAACACGTGGCGTCCCCGTCTACAGCGAAGTGCTGCTGCAGGAGATCGCGATAGGGGAGCGTCGGTCGTACCGTCGCGGTGTTCGCAGATCTCGGAGGTCGCGCGAAGTCTCGCTCGACGACCTCACCGTCGTGGTGTGTGAACGGCACGCCGTCGTACATGCCGTGCGGCCGGCAGCAGCGCGTGCAGTGCACGTGCGCGCCGTCGAGCGAGTTCTCCACGGACACACCCGAGTCGCTCGAAGACGTCTTGCGAGAGCAGCACGAGTCGTCCAGGCAGTCTGTTCTGCCGCCGGTGTGGCCCGGTCGGTTCATCGTTGTGCCTGGGTGGACGGGTCGTTCCACGGTCGCAGCAACCGACAAACGATGGTCGGCGGGGACGTGTGACTCTGCACCGCCCGTGCCGGTTAATCTGTCCTTCATCGGTACGACCAGGTACGACCCGAAAGTCTTCGCCTGGTCGAACGCCAAATTGTCAATGTCAACATCGTGAGACCCGTTGCTGTCCTTGCCGCTAGGTTTATCACCAGAAAGATCTCCCGAGTTCGCGTTCACTTCGCGTTTGCGACGATCTTCTTCCTTCGGCGGGATCTCTTCGTAAATGTGCGCTGGCGAGTCGGTGAAGTATCGCGAGACATCCGGGTATCTCGATTCAAACTGTTTCGGGATGGGAGGCAGTTTCATGGAGGCGCGACATGGGTTGAACCAGTCGCTGTCGTCTTTACCTCTGCGACTTGAAAGGTCCTTCAGCCAGACGAGCAGTTGCTGCATGGTCGCCATGTTGGGTCGTCTGCTAATTCACGGGAACATCTGCAACGCACGGAAGATTCGTAATTAGTTTGAAGTGTTGAGAACATAGGTGAATATTGTGGGAGTGTAAAGAGTAGACAAGCGAAGAACGGAGGAGCTGAGGGAGGAGGTTGGTGGGGAAGAGAGTTTCAGGAGGAAGCTGGTGAGGAGTCGGTTAAAGTGGGCTGGACACGTGGAAAGAATGGAAGGGGTGCGGTTGACCAAGAGAGCGGATAGAGAGTAGAAGGAAAGGAGGAAGACCGAGACTGTGGGACTGAGTGAAGAGATATTTGGTGGGAGCGGGAGGGGATTGAAGAGGAGCGAGGGATGCGGGTGGGGGGGGGGGGCGGGTGCCGGAGAAAGCAGTGAAACGGGTTCGGTGACGGAAGAAGATGGGAAATAAAAATCGACAACCGGTATCGTTGCCAGCCTCACCCCGGACTACAGGGGTAAAGAGGAGAGCAACGTTATCGTTGTAAGACAGTGACCCTGTTGTTAGAACGACGGACTCTCAGTCGACGTGACCGGGGTGCAAATCTTCTTGCTGCTGTTTCGAACATTTGGCTATTTCGTTTACTCCCCGTTGCCTCAGTTGACTCAGCTGTATGAACGAGTGTCTGGCTATAGACAGAGGTGGATCAGCTGTGTGAACGAGTGTCTGGCTATAGACAGAGGTGGATCAGCTGTGTGAACGAGTGTCTGGCTATAGACAGAGATGGATCAGCTGTGTGAACGAGTGTCTGGCTATAGACAGAGGTGGATCAGCTGTGTGAACGAGTGTCTGGCTATGGACAGAGGTGGATCAGCTGTGTGAACGAGTGTCTGGCTATAGACAGAGGTGGATCAGCTGTGTGAACGAGTGTCTGGCTATAGACAGAGGTGGATCAGCTGTGTGAACGAGTGTCTGGCTATAGACAGAGGTGGGTCAGCTGTGTGAACGAGTGTCTGGCTATAGACAGAGGTGGGTCAGCTGTGTGAACGAGTGTCTGGCTATAGACAGAGGTGGATCAGCTGTATGAACGAGTGTCTGGCTATAGACAGAGGTGGATCAGCTGTATGAACGAGTGTCTGGCTATAGACAGAGGTGGATCAGCTGTATGAACGAGTGTCTGGCTATAGACAGAGGTGGATCAGCTGTATGAACGAGTGTCTGGCTATAGACAGAGGTGGATCAGCTGTATGAACGAGTGTCTGGCTATAGACAGAGATGGATCAGCTGTATGAACGAGTATCTGGCTATAGACAGAGATGGATCAGCTGTATGAACGAGTATCTGGCTATAGACAGAGATGGATACATATATAAGAATAGTCTTCACGCAGGGTCGATTACGAAAAGTCGGTGATGGAATAGACAAGTCTGCCAGGGGTTGGAGTGTAAGAACAAGTGTATAAGTCAACACAGGACAAGTGTAAGACAACACAGGACAAGTGTAAGACAACACATGACAAGCCGCCGGATCTGATGTTGGATTGCGCAGTAACAACCATGAAACAAGACCAGATTTATTTTCTGTGTCCGGCGACAGGAAACAGGCGGAATGCCAACTCAATGTCCAAAACGGCGTCACTGCCACAGGGTGTGAACAACGGCGCCAGAAAGCTGGTGCATATGTACAAAGAATGCTGCGCTGAGCTTGGACAATTACCTCGTCGACCTCGCGACAGCTGGCTCCAAATTACGCCGTATCCATGTCCAGTAATATTGTTTGTATCGATCATAGATCAGCGGCGACGCTTTGAAGGCAGCCGGGAGGCGAAACCCGACCTCGCCGGCAATGCACTTGTGGTCACTAGTCGTATATACGTACGTGCGTTTCAGGACTACGTGGCGGGTAGAACGTCAGTCGAAAAGATCGAGGGGGAAGGCGTTCGAGTCCACCTACTGCAGATTTAGACAACTTCGTTCAACCCGCTTTGCCTGTGTTTTTTCGCATGAGTCACTAAAAGCCTTTAGTCCCTTCTACCTTCTCACAAACCCTCTTTGCCAGGGTAAATCAAATATCCCACACAGTGTAATGTTGTGGGCTCCATCTCTCAACCATAACAATCGTGATTAGTGTTCCACGCTCCATATAAGGAAGGAGCCACTAAACCGACCTCCGACCGGTCGTGTTCTCTCAGTTCTCCAGACATCCATTCGCAACGCGTCACCACCTGTCAATCATTAGGCGTTATCTTTGTCACGGCCGCCGCCATTTTCATCACTAAATCGCCCAGCTTTGTGCGCGGTAATAGGCGTTAATTGCGGGGAAGGAATGGACGCTCTGCTGGAACGGACGCTCAGCCCACGGCGGGGAACGGCGCCTCGCCACCAGTCATCCGTGAACCCGAAGACGGACAATGATGAAGATTATAATCGGACGCCGATCGACAAAACTGCTGCGTCGAAAAATTTATAGTATCAAAAATACAAATTACGCACTATATGAAGCAGCGCATTGCATACATCTAGAGAGCAGGTACTTGCTCATACCACTGACTATTCACGCTATAGACTCGCACGAGTCTACATGGTAAAAATGCAGACACTGTCGATGAAGCCAGAACGACTGGTTTCACCTCGACCCAGCTGGAATTGGAACAGCGAGACTGGAAAATCGAATCAGTGCAGTATTCGCAGGTGAACAAACAACGCACCTGGTCGCGGTTAACGAGACACAAGGCGGCGATGTGTAGCGGCGGCCGGGGACATTAACCGTCAGGAGACCCCGGTTACGGCGGGCCCGTTACGTAAGGTCGTCTCGACTAGACGGCCAACGACGTCTTTGTTGACCCGACCTCTTTTCGCTAGCATGCACATGCACGCACTGGGACTCACGGTGGAATGCACACAACACGCGCGCGTACCCACCCCCACCCCCCCTCCAACACACACACACACGCAGGCACGCACGCACACACACACACACACACACTCGTACGTACGTACGTACGTACGCACACACTCGTATGTACGCACGAACTAACGCATGCACGCACGCATTGAGAAATCGCATTAGCTAACGACGACGTTCCTTGTACTTCAGCGTAACTGTTTTTGCAAAAACTATCTTAGTCTTCATATGATTTCTTCAACTCCGCATTCTCTTTTATTTTATCCTGCCACATATCGGCAATCTGGAATTCAGACCAATGTTCAGCGATGCATGCACAGCTTTACACAGTGCGTGCATGGTGAAAACGTATGCTACGATTCCTGCGTCACGAACACTTACGTAGTATAATAATAGGCCCTTTAATACGAGAGTACGACCTACAGAAAGATACATTGTCGATCTCTGGCGACCGCGTCAGAAGCGAATAGGGGGTGTGTAATTTAGGCGAGAAAAACCGCCTAGTAACAATATGCGGTAATGGCCAAGGCGGGAGAGAATCATACGAGTGCCGACTGTTCTTTGTCAGACGTGCTAAGTTACACACGGTTCGATGGCAGCGACACAACAAGTGCGCGATTGTGCCCTTTGCTCCAACGACGACTCTAATGTCTTCTTCGGCCGAAACAGTTTGATATAAACGCTGCATTCAGACTGCATCTGACGGATTATATTTCGTCGCCAGAACACGCGGCGGGCCGTACTTGTTCATGGGTTACACGGCAAGGGCTATACGTTAAATGACGACACCATCAACGCTCGTGACATTCGATCGACTGCTTCGTCGCAATGGAAACTACACGGAGGCAGTTATTTGCGTAGGCTATGTTAGAGACATTACGGAGACGTAGTTAGTGTCTGACTGCGTGTTACTGGAACATTACGAACACTGTCTAACGTAGATGATCTATTAACTGGAAAGGTCAACGCCCTTTCACCTGCGTCGACGAAGGAGGTAAAAACGCAGGTGAAAGGAGCATATATTTAACAAAGGCATGATTATTGTACGTTAAACAGACACCTGCATGATGGTGGTGCTACAGACGATGGCATTGGTGTCAGAAGTTGGAAGGCCTTACTGGTTGCCAACTGTTGCCCAGGAATACCATAGTGGCGTTTATGTCTTGCGGGATAGGCCCACGTCACTTAAAAGTGTGTTCTACCCTCTCGACGAATTGTCTCCATCCGTCTCGATCTTCTGCCTTTTCCTCCCACTCTTGGATGTTCACCTCTGCCCTATTGATATCTCTCTTAAACAATGCCCCTCTTAACTTCGGTCTTCCTCTTTCCCTTCTACCAGCCTCTTCTGTTTCCCACGTGTGTCCTGCCCATCGCATTCTCGTCCCCACCATCTTCATCCTCGCATTTTTCTTCATTCGGATATCTTTTCTTCATTCCCCCATCTTCCTTCTGTCTTATCGTTTCACGACACATATTCTCCCTAACACATTTCACTGTAAACACAATGGACTGTGCTTAACATAATCACTCCGAGGCCGAACAATGTGATTCTGTTAAGCGGCTGATTCATAAAACGGCGTGCTTGAATACAGTGAGAATAGGGAATGATTCCGTCCCAGCAAATACAACAGGAATAGGAAATGATTCCGTCCCAGCAAATACAGCGAGAATAGGGAATGATTCCGTCCCAGCAAATACAGCGAGAATAGGGAATGATTCCGTCCCAGCAAATATATTTGATTCTACTATAAACAGCTAATTCTGCAACCACCGATTCTGTTAAGCGGAATCCACTGCACCGCCAGCCACACACACTTCGCCTCGCGCGTGACGGAGCAGACGTTTTTGGATAATGACAACTGACAAACGACCGAGTAGGTAACACAACCACCGAACAACGCGTTAACGATTGAATTCGAAAGCAGCTTTTAATTCTAAAATTAAACCGAGCGACTGCCTGTTTTGCGACCACACGGGGTGCCATGCATATTAAAGACATCACCACGACAACAGCGGGACATGGTAGCTGTGCGGTTAGAGAGCCGGACTGTCAATCACGGGGTCCGCGGCTCGAGTCCACCTGTTGCTGTTTTGAAAAGTGTGCAAGTTCGTTCACTCCACATTGTCTCCCAGAAGAGAAACTAGAATGAAGGCATTGGTCCCTTCTACCTGGTGTCTATGCCATGGGAAGTAAAATATCCAACACAGAGGGTAATTGTGTAACCTTTCGTGGCCTCACTGATGCTAACGCGACGACAGAATCTTCTTCAGCAAGATGAAGGTGGTCAACTAGAAGAATAGTCAGAATTTAAAACCAGTTTGCTACTGCAGAGACATGTGGGCTGGCCGTGGTAAACATGTTGTAGGCTGGTGATATGCCCATTCGGCACACAATAACGATATGTTGAAACAGTGACGCTAGACGGTATTGTGTTCTGTCTGGTAGGGCGGCCGTCTCGGTATCTCATTATGGATACAACTGTGTATAATAAGTGGGTTGTCGGTGGCAGCGTGTGATCTACCCGGCGCAGCAACGACACGCTCCGATCCGTCATCCAACTGTACCTCCTAGTATCGTACGCGCCGGAGTCACCCGACCGTGGCTAAACGGCAAAAACAATTCTGCAGAATTTACGATGTTTTCTGTGAAACGTCCCACACCTCTCATAATGTAGGCCCTTTCCGGATGAACGCAGCCGCAGATAAAGCGCGCGGGGTTGGTAGAGTCACCGGGCCGTTGCGTAGTAGAAAGCGACGGCAACTTGACGGACGAAAACAGCGCCGTGGCCGGCGTGATTTACTCTGGTGGAAATGATTCGGCGAACGGTGTACCCAATCAACGGTGTTCTTCGCGTTAGATGGCCAACAGTCCGGTGAATTTCTTGCGGATCGGTCGCTGATCGAGGGTGTATATGTGCTGTACGCCAGGCTGTCAGTTTTTTAACGCACCGCTTGAGACTGCACGTCTTGTCGTGCGGCCTGCCAACGAGACGACGCCTGACTTTTTGTGTGACTGCGCCACGGCGGTCCCGGTGGGGCACACGAGATTGTCAAAGAACACCGGAAACTATTTGTCTGTTGGATGTTTTTACGCCGTCCACTTCCCCGACAACAGACTCTTCATACGAAATAGGAAACAATAAATGGTGGATGTGTCCACGTCATCCGTTCGGATGCCCAACAAACGCACGTATGTTTGATTATATTCAGTTAGCAACACTGACTATGCCAATGCTGGCTCTAAAAAACATGATTCGTCCAATGATAGTTGTCATTGGTTCAACTGACATTGGCTTGCCATGAAACAGACATGATTGGGGCAATGATCACTGTCAATCATTGGCCCAATCAGGTTTTGTTAGCTGGGGCCAGCAAATTATGTTTTCATTGGCTTTTGGCATGGCCTGGTGTGCACATTCCCATTGGGCCAATGAAAAACAGCCAACGATGGGCCAAAGAAAAGGGTACGTTTGTATTTCATTGGCCCAGTGAGGTTTTGCTAGCTGGGTAACGCACTCAGAAAACAATTACTAAACCAGATGGTCACGAATGCACCACCGTGAATCGTGATGTTCTCGCAATGTTTGTAAGACTGTTTCTCCCGCAGTAATGGTGGCTTCAGGAACGAAATCAATGTCATGGTTGGCCATATCGAGTACACGAGCATATTCCCGGCTCCAATGTCTATAAGGAAATTATGTATATGTGTATGTATACGTACGTATACGCATACATATACATAATGCGTAAAATTATATATATATATATATATATATATATATATATATATATATATATATATATATATATATATATATATATATATATATATATATATATATGTATATATATGTATATATATCCCTGACTCTCGAGTCAACACGGCCAGCGCACAGACATGCTGTGCTTCGTGTCCTATAAGTCCAGTGGCGTATTTATTTTTGGGGGGGAGCATTGGGCCATGGCCCTCCTTTGCTTAATGTTTTGATGTTTTCTCGTATGTTACCTGTTGAGCCAATACACAGTAAGATAGTCAACTGGCGGATGACTAAGTGTGCCCTCCTTTGGCCTCTCCCTTTGCAGGATCCTAGATACGCCATCGAAAGAGTCATATCATAAGCTATCCACATTTTGACTGGACAGAGTTGTTTGCAGTATATAACAGATAATGTAAACAATTACTAAACTCCGTGCCAGTGCGTTTCCACGGAAAGTTGCGTGTTTGCATGTTCACGAATGCGTCTGAGATAGCACGATGTTGTCGCGTCGTTTTTCAGCAAGGCGTGATTGCAGCAGTCGACATTGAAACGTAAGACGCGCATAAAGCAAACCAGCAATAAAACACAATGCCCCGTTTGTTCAGGGTCACAGAGGCGTGGGGCACGCCAGCGCTGACGCCGTCGGGCTAACCACAGATATTAATCTGTGCGAGCGTATGTCATTAAATTTGTGTCGTTCGTGGTCCGTTGGCCAGGTGCACGCGTTGACACTTCTGTCGTGTCAACGACGTCATCGAACCGCAGTTGGCAACATTTGTGGCGATTGTAAGGTATTGGTTACTTACAGTTCCGGTCACAATGTCGAACAGACACTACACGGGGCGTTTATAGGTTTAATTATTATGGTCCAACTACAATAATAACAACATTGTTATTGTTGTTGTTGTTGTATTAGTGTGAACTTATGTAGCAGACTGTCGCCGTTACTAAGGAACATGTGGCAGAAATGGAGGGAAGTGTGGATGAAGCCGAGGAGAACTAGAAAGAAATATCTGGCGAGAAACGAGAAAGTAGGTTGGAAAAAATATATTAATAGAGACTCATGCGGAGTGGCATATGGAGAATCCAAACAGGGAGAGGGAGAGGGAGAGGTAGGAGCGGGAGGCGAGGAGGAGAGGGAGAGAGAGTGGTAGATGGGAGAGAGGATATGGAGATAGAGAGAGCGGGAAAGAGGGAGAGAGGGGGAGAGAGGGAGAGACGGAGAGAGGGGGAGAGTGGGAGAGAGGGGGAGAGAGGGAGAGAGGGAGAGAGGGAGAGAGGGAGAGATAGGGAGAGCGGGAGACAGGGAGAGAGGGGGAGAGAGGGAGAGATGGATAGAGGGAGAGAGAGATTGGAGAGGACACAGGAAAGGGAGAGAGACACAGAGTAAGGGATGGACGAAGGGAAGGAGAGATGAGATAGGGAAAGAGAGGGAGTGGGAGAAGTTGAGAGGGGAAAGGGACGCAGAGAAAACATTTACCTGCTGTACTATAAACTTTCGTCGCGTCATCTTCGATATTTTTCGCCCTGTTCGCCGCTCGAGTAACGTGTCATGTTGTATGAGATCCCGTCTCCTGTCTTCGTCTTGTTACGTTCTGCAAGAGAGATCGTAACATCGTAACATCGTAACATCATGGTTTACCCCCTATAGGCGTAGCGACTGCAAATGCCCACAAATAGCCTGATAATGCCTACATGTCTTATGAATGCAAAAGAGTGACTGACATGAATATAGGTTTCAGTCCCTGGTCGGGCCAGCGGCCCTGGCAGGTGTAAAGCATCGCTCGGGCCAAACCTATATTCAACGATTATGTCGCCCGCATACGTAAATACAGTGTAATACCATGGACATATATTTACAAAATATATAAATATCCATGGTAATACGCAAATCACGCAAATCTAAATATCACATAGTCGCATAGTTAGAATGTGATTCGCTGTGATATACACCACAATGTTGGTTGGTACCCCCGATTTATAGAGGAAATGGCTCTGACGTAGTAAATCCATGACATCATCCAGTGGCGTATCTAGGACGTCACAAAGGGGGATGCCGAAGGGGCAAGTGTAGTCACCCATTAGTTTACGATGCTACCACGTAGCGGAGCAACAGGTTACATACGAAAAAAGCCCCAAAGTCAAAGCCCCCCCCCGAAATACCCCACTGACATCATCATCTATACGGGGTAATCCAATTTCATTCCTTTAAACATTTTGCCGACTCACTATTGATTTAAAATATGATAAAACAATAAAACGGATAGATGGGGTGAATGCTAGTAAAAAAAACGTTCGTTGCTTCCTAAAAAGGATAGTTTCTTCCTTTACAAAACAAGAAGACACCCACAAGGGTTACTCATGTTAAAATAGAAGCATCATTATTTTAAGGTGTCCATCACCAATATCGGGACTTGACGAGATCACAATCAATATATAACTGTCGAAACTCGTCAATGTTTATTTGCTCCGTCTTTGTTGCAGTAGTCAGAATTAACTCAGCAACAATTGCACTAGTTACGTTTGGTAGTTGCTAAGAAGCGACTAACCCAATTCGTTGATTATGAAAAATACGTCTCCGTTTTCAAGATATCACGGACTACCATACAGTCATTTTTAACAGTCCCTCACAAATGTCCCTGTGCCAGCTCTAATGTTGTAAACTGTTTAGCCATTTAGCTAAAGCCCCCATTTTTTTTAGCCAAATATAAATTGCTTTAGCCAAATTAACGCTCGTGTATTCTGCATGCTTTTCAACGAAAATGCTGGTGCCCAAATTGGCTCAAACGGATAACTTTTGTTTAGCCAAATCCGATGCCATGTGGGCTATGGCCCAAATGGCCACTGGTAGGGCTAGCCTAGTGTCCCCACTATGCCTGTGGAACTGGTTGGTTCTCTCCCTTTTTGTAGTACCGAAGTGCTGACATGTCGCGCTGCTCTGTATACTACAGGCGTCAACAAAAAATACGATTTGACACAGGCTGATGTCTAATGTAAGCACAACTCCACGGGTATTCATATCCAACCCGTAGACTGGTGTGATGTTACAAAAACACCCAGCAGACGAAAACAGTTCTGATAACCGAATTCTCGATGCATCTGTACTTATAAAAAAAACGCCTCCTGGTGTAATTGGGACGGCCGGCTTGCCCTGGTGACAAGAACCAGCAGGCATGGTGCGGCTGGCGACCCGTTCTATAGGACAGATTGATAGCGCACAGTCACGCCTTGATATAATCAGTCATGTAGCGAAGTCTCGCGCACCGGTGAAACGATACGGTCTGGCCTAGTTGGTGGAGACACACGCAGCCGTAGGCGCGAACTGCGGTCGTTTCATCTCGTGGTCGATGACAGAGACTGGGACATCGATTATTGCTATCGCTGGACAATGGTATGTCATCAGTCGATAAGTGAATAAGGTCGCCATCCACAAAGTTCAACAAAATACGTGTAACGTCACGAATGGGTGGTTTGATAAAATCCCTTACTAGGCCAAACAGGTGTTAACCCTTACGTCACACGACTTGGATAGATAGTATGATGTTCTTATAAACGATTGCAGTGACGTGCTACAATGTAGGAACATGCGAAAACATAAAAAATGTAAGCCATGGCCCAGCCCAACAAACCCCAAATACGGCACAGAAGGATAGCCTCGGGTGGCGGGTGCGTGGAACCTTTTTTTTTAATCACGGATAGATGGTAAACGCGAAACGTGCGTATTGTGCGGTCCAAAATAAATGTGCGTAATAAATATGTTTCCATAATTACCTACAACTATTGTTAATAAATACATCGGCGTCTGGATCTAGTGAACATGTGATATTATACTATGGCCGCCGTTTAATTATGAAAGGTACACATTCTGGCTATGCAAATACACAGTAATGAGTTGAATCGATTTCGATTAATAATAAGAAATGTACACTCGGCCGTCCTGCCTCATTCAACTGCAATGAAGCCCGACTGACTTAAGCCGTAGTAACAGTTTTTGTAGTATTTTGATATTCATTAATTTCTCATCATCATATACTCCTATATTAGCCAATTTAGGAGTTGTATGGAATAAGTAGACTTACATATTCTGAATGCTATTCATGTTTTATCTATCTATGAGTAATAATGTTGAACAGAATGGAAAAAGTCGTTTCTCGTCAAAGCATCTAGACAAGGCGCATGTTGTTAATAGTTACGTACAAAACATATTTCTATGGACACAATGTGAGTGTGTATTGTTGAATAGTTTACCTACCTTCCCGGACGATGGAGATGACCCTCAAATTAAGGCTCTCTAGCTGATTGGTGGCAGCTCAATTGTGTTGGTAGGAAGGTTATTCCTGTCTATGGCAGTCCAAGACAAGACGCCAGGGATTCGTATTTATAGCTACCACGACTTGATCCAATGCCAATAAAACGATGTTTGCAGTAACCTCTGGTTTGGTCATGTTTTGGTTTTAGCGACAGTCGATAAAATGTTACTAAACTTTTGGAACACACGGCGACGATGGATACGCCTGGACCCCCTATGTAGAACGTCACGAACAAATGGATCTACTGAATCTTAATTCATTAGACGAATACATAATACAGCCGAAGTGCGCCGTTAAGCAAAGTAACACTTAACACCGTTGTTTATGTTGCTCGGCGGTAGGTTTCGAAATGGGCGTCGTAAAACCGACATGAAAGACACCAGGGTTGTGTGTGTATGCATAGTCATAGACCTACCTGTGTAAACATTCAAGGCACTCTTTCTTGTGAGGAACCGCATTCAACATGGGTGGCTCCACCGTAACGTGTGCCAAGTTGTCTACGCAGCAGTTAGAATAACGCGACTAAATAGTGCCTGATAATAGTAGTTGTATCACTCAATGTAATCCAAGCTGCAAGCGGCGTTATCTGCTCGGGTTTCTGGGACCGGCAATATACATCCACTTCTGCTACGTGTACCGCCTGAGTTTACCACGTACCGTGGCTGCATCCATGTCGGATACACACATTTAATCGGCAGTACTCCTCGTATAGTCCGTACTGCATTCCGCTAGTCCGCAACGCGTACCTTCCAATTCGTGCGCACTCTACGCCACTGCTCGGCCGACTGAACGCTGGAGTCGCTGCTGCTGAACGCCGCCGCCCGCCAAACGTTGACGTCACCGGTCGTCTGCCAGTGAGCGCGCGCGGGCTCTCGCTTAGTTTGCGGTCGACCGGCCTGGTATCAGACGCAACGCTGATAACCATCAGTAGATCGGCTCTGATTCGCTCCAGTCACCCCGCCGATTCCCTGCGGGTGAATATTTTTTGCCAGGCGAATAAATAAACAGGGTGCAGTAGCGCAGTAGCTTGGAGACATAAAAGTAAACGGCAGCGATACTCTTGGCGCGGTTCTTTCTGTCTCGGCGAATTAACTCCATATGGGTTTCGCACGAAACATACAACCTACAAATTCGGGTAATTCGACGACAAAGAACTGATACCGCCGACCCCTGAAGCTAGTCGGTGTGGGGTTAGCAATCCGCAGTGACCCGCTTCGTTTATTCAGGCTTAAAGATGTTATCGCAGTGGCCATAGTATTAACTTTGTTGTTCTCATTGAACTGTGTGGGTTACCAGAGTCAAATCTGGTACCTTGCAAACGTGGATGCGTTCTTGTGATCACTGCTAGTTCAACTTCAACAAATTCCCGTCGGCATTTTAGACAAAAAAAATTTATAATGTGCTTAAAGCTAGACCGTTGGTCGCAAATTAGACTAAATGCAAGCTTACGGAGACGTCGACATTGCAAATACGTTATACTTATAAATTGCATGTGAACAAAACACATATGTTGATAGTTGTCTACGGTGTTCTTATTGGAGTTCCGTACTTAATGTTTCATAATAATCGCTGTGGTGAGATAATCTTCACAATGTTACGGTTTTGAAAGCGTATACGCTATAAAATATGTCAAGTTAATTACGTGTGTGTTTAAGATTTACGCATAGTGTGTCGATAAAGGTGTGCCTGGGTAGAACGTCACCGGCATAGATGTCACCAAGTGTATTTTAAGGAATTTAAGTGAGTCTACAGTCTGATGAACTGCCCAAAACAACTTCTTCGTTGGTTTTAAACAATTTGTAAGTAACCTGAAATAGCTTGGTGGTTTCATTGTTTTGCACGAATATGATCTAGGATGGGGGTTCACCATAAATTCACTACATGTGCAATAATGAAACGTCACAGAACCAAACCTCCCGCAGGCCACCGCATTAGACGGAAGTACCAGTCCCCCAGAACCAACAATACTAACAAGCTGCGGCCAGCTGTACAAAGAATGCTTCAAAGCCAACCATCGCTCAAATGGTTCTTCTACGTGGGACCAGACACAACATTGGAACGATGCAGTCAATGTCGAATTACTTAACTAGAAATGTGAACTCTCTAAGTTGAGTTTGTTTTGTAAATACATGCACCATGCCGTTAATAGAAACAACAGTGAATTGTAAAGTTCCTGTTTTCGATTTTTGTCACATTGCTTTCTGATGATGCGTTCAGCATTTAACATACAATATTTATAATCCCTTCAACACAAGTTAATCGAATATGCAAACTAATTAAGTTTTTTCATAAATTATATATATTTTTTTTAACTTGGTAATATTATAGCCAGTAACAACATGTCCTGAAATCACCCTGGTTGTTTGTTTCATAGCTTTACAGCAAACTGTTATGCTTTAATTTTATATAAACCTATCTATGCAAATGTATCATCATTGCATAATCGAAATCTGAAACATTTCAATTCGAAAGCAATTAGCCCATCAGCTCGAGACATCTGAAACATTTCAATTCGAAAGCAATTAGCCCATCAGCTCGAGACGCCATTCCGTATAAACGGTCCGTATGGACGGGACGTCGCCATGTGAAATCCATGAAACAAATTAGCCAAATTGGGCAAAACACGCACTTTCCCACACTGTAACTGACGCTTTGCTGGTCGTATACTCTTTCACCGTGCTGAACGCGATGTTGCTTTACAACTGTAGAACCTGTCCATCAAAACACGATCTGGCAAACGCTGATTGCTAATTGGCGAGTGAACAGCAGGAGAGGTCGTCTATGGAGACGCTCGCATTGTCGCGAAGCCATAAAACCGGTCGCGATGCATATCTAGTATGACTGATGAGCCAACCCGAACAGTGAATTGAGTGTAATATTAGGCTTTAATGCGGCTTTGTGCAACTGGAGGGGAACAAAACCTAATTGATTTCACCGCGTCGTTTGTCAGTTGAACAGCTCGACCAATCGCTCGATCGCTCGCTCGCCTGCCTGTCGCAACTGGCTGGCTGGCTGGCTGCAGTTGGGTTGCCCACCCACCCGGCTACCCCTACCCACCAGACTAACCACAAGCTACCCGCCCCACAACCTACCCGACTACACCCCCACCGACTACTGCCCGCTCCTCGCACCCCAAACAAGCCCCACGTGAGCCCAACCCCGATTCAACCGCTGCGACTATATCTGCGTCACCACAACTTTGATTCGATTCAATCTCCGTTACGTTCACCGCGTTCCCGCTGACAATGAGTTGTTTTGCGATGCTTCGCACAGTACCTGGTGTCGGCAGATGTGGCGTGCGATAAACCACCACCAGTGCCATTGTATGTCGATTAGACGGATGGTAACCCGTTCGCTCGATCACAGTTGTTCATTTTACGACACTGCTGCCGGCTGCAGCTGTTAATCACTTATACTGCTGTCGCATAATCCCGCACTCCGCAATCAATTCTACCGTAACTCGCTTTGGGTAATAATTCCGCGGTATTTTGAACATTGGCGTGCACGATACTGCACGCTTCTGTAAATATAAGACACCCACACGTACATAGCTAATAACATCAAGACGTCCTAACCCACATATATATGTTAGCTTTGCAAAATATATTTCTAATAACAATTCTTTCATCATCTCTTCTAAGCTCTTGTTTCGTATGTAATGCTGCGCGGGTGATTGTGTGGCAGCGGGTCGGACTTTCGGTTCAAAATCGCATGCTGCCCGTTTCGTAATTTGGGGAATTTCGTTCGTTTGTCCCACATTGCCCGTCTCTTGGGAGAGACTCTAAAAACTACTGATCCCTTTTCCCTGCCAGTGGAAGTAGAATATCCTACACAGGGCAATGGAAAAAAACTGTCGTGGACCCACAGAGATGGTGATATTTGTATCTGAACTACCATTGGCATCAACATTCTGACACAAAGCCTCTGCCAGTGTCTGAGTAGAGGTATACATGTTATCAGAATTTGATCATTGCTAGAAGAAATAATCATACGATTGCGAAGCCTGTTTGTCATCAGACCGATCTCCAGTGGACCAAGTAAGGAGTGACCAAACGTGTAATCACTTGTACCTGTCAGTCATTATCTAACATTTCCAACACACGGTGCCCCGGCCACCAAAGGCTTTGTTCCGCTACGTCAGTCGGGTGGATAAAAATGCTAACATGTCGACATTAATGTTATCACCTCTTGTGCCACGTAGATAACAAAGGTTACACCGCAGACAAGGTCATTAATGATTCACGATGGAGTATTCCCAGCAAAGTCATGACAATAATTGGAAATCGTATCAGCTGCACCACAACCTAAAATCTGATTATTACAGAAACGTGGTTTGTAGCTTTGGATATAATATAATATTATATGGATTTTTTCATTGGCAAAAACCACTGTGCACATAAAGCAGTTAACATGTATCTAAGCGTGGAACCAATTTCAATGCTCTCTTGTTTGTTTTAGACAGGCAGTCAAATGTCTGAACATCATATTAATGGTTTTTTAATAAAATATTAGCCAAGCTAGAAGAACCTTATGTCAGATAAGGCTTCGTCGTGACGTCATTGTTGCCGTAGTTAATGGTTCTCACTGTCGAGCTTAGCCAATCACAAAGGGACAGGGTAATGTCCTCTTTCAGGACTTCGTCCATTTAAAGATTGTGTCAATCTATATGACCACACAGCTTTGGTGGTTGCGTTATCACATGTCTTGTTGGCAGTTATGAATTGTACACATGCCAAATGTCCTTGGTTTATTTTTTCTCAAGGGATCAAAAGTGGAACGTTTTACTTACTGGTGTTTCTAATCTTGTACAATAACACCTTATTATGTTGCAATGCAGATTCCTTGTTTAACACCAGCATACATTTAATGTGTACAATTTCAGGCGGTCCACACGATAATACAGGCTCTAATATGAATTCCAGTATTATATATATATATATATATATATATATATATATATATATATATATATATATATATATATATATATATATATATATATATATATATATATATATATATATATATATATATATATATATATATATATATATATATATATATATATATATATATATATATATATATATATATATATATATATATATATATATATATATATTTGTATACAGCAGATTTCATTCAGAATGAATGGTCCGAGCGTATCAGAGTATCCCATCAAAACATTTTATATTTTTACTGCATGGTTGACTTGACGCCTATATCTACCACGCGTATCTTACTTTAACAGACGTCTTACATTGGTTTAGTCGGATTGAATTACCGCCTATTCGGCATGCATATTTTGCTATATTAAACCATGCTAGCTTTTTTATTATCGGGATTCACTTGCTATCTATCTAATAGTTAAGCGCTCTAACTTACTAAGCTACAAAGAATGCCACACATTTTATTGTAAATCATTGCACCATTATATATAACAGCGGTGGTCCTTTGAGTACTCAAGACTGGCTAAATCGTCGGACTCTGAAGTCGAGAGGACCGTTTCGTTTACTCCGTCTTGCCTCGTTTCACCGAGCTGTACACATGGTTACTTACAGATGGTGTCGCTGAGAGGGCTAACCTGCGATACGCTGGCGAATTATCCAGGGGACGTAAATATGTCCACCTGCTTACGTCAAGGGAACCGTGATTAAGCGAATAAGAAAGGGTCTACCTTTTTATACGTAAAATAGTATTTTAAAATTACGTATGAAAAAGATTTAAAATATAAAAAGAAAGTACAATATACAATAACATAATATAAATTGGTCACTACTTCGTAACTACTAATATTAATGACCTGCAATTATATGAAGCCAACCTTTGTGGAAATATACATATGACTGAATTAAGATACGTGACAGAATGAGATATTGCCACGAGTACGCCCACGTGAGGCGGTCAAGGATTAAGAAGAACCAGCTGCTATATAGATACGCTATCGTGACGTCATCTGCGCACACATCCGATATTGGAATAGGTGTCAGAGATAATCCACAGCAACGTGACGTTGAACAAATATCTGGCGACAACAGCGCCGAATAATGTTTGTCTGTGACGGTCTTCACACAAAGACCTAATTAAATGTGGATCCAACGATTGTACAGAGATCAGCAGTCGTCTCAACGCTGACGGCAATCACATAAGCACACGTGTTATGGGGACTGTTACCGTAAGCAGCTTTTAATATCAGAAGATTTAGAGAAGACGTCGATAAGTTTCATTAACAAAGAGACGCATTCTCAAAAGCAGATATATCTACCACATTGTTAAATGCAAGAAGTTGGACTGAATTGAAATGATTAGTTATACGCTACACAATAATATCGTTATATTAATGTATCTATATAATGCGTATAATAAATGTTTTATTATTTTATACCATGAAAAACATTGTTTTCATATGGATGTCATAGTTACCTGCATGTATGTTGCGTAGATTTGACAATATGTCTTCACTTCAGTTTGCTACATGTACCACAATACATTATGCGGTTTGCTAGTCGGGCGATGCAGTTCTACGCAACTTTACAGAGCTTTGCCACGCTGTTAAGATCTAGACGGTCATGCTAACGTCGGTTCGTCTCGTTTTTTGTGGGCGTAAAAGAAACACTGGGGAAACATGCACCCTGGCAGTGACCAACCTGGCATGTGACCACCCTGGCAGTGACCACCCTTAGTGCCAGCATAGACAGGTCTGCTTGGATAATGTTCTGAAAAGTTCGGCTATAGTTCAATGAGACATCATCAAATCCATTCCATCAGATTATATCTGCTAACCACAACGCATATATACAGACTAGTCAGTACCGACTATTGGAAATGAAGACAATGTGAATAAAAATGGTAATATCTCAAACGGAGATATACTTCTCGCGCTGCCCGCGTCGTTGTGCGATGTTCCTGCTCGACGTGTGGGCGCCGGTTATGGCGTGTCTACAGTTGCACACAACGCAACAATGACGGTCTACTTACCCAATTAGTGAGCGAACCAACAACAAATGCGGTACATCAGTCGACAAACAGAACTAAACACGTGATGCGCGTTTACAGACATCGCGGCGACATCGCGTGATGTTCGCCATATTGTCTTATGTTCGCGCTCCGATCGTGGCGCAGGAGGTCTGTGAAGACTCCAGTCAAGCACGAGTTTTAATTTGTAAGCCAAAAGGAACCACACGACGCATTAGAACCGGACAAATGGGGCGTAATAGCTGCTGGACACAATGTACTGTTCTAAGGCTTCACGGCAACAATACCGATAACCATTTGTGGACTGAACGCAGCGGTTAATGGCAGACCGGGCATTTCCGGTATTCAATTTCCGGTTGCTTGCCAGAAGAGCATTATAATCGTGACACATTGAATCACAGGCTGTAAATGCGTTCCAGCGGCTCACATAAAACCGCGTGAGACCCGTATTGTTGGACGTGCACGTGCTTAATTTTATTATGACCTAAGTGTCCGACAAAATTAGTTGAACTATATGGAAAGTTGGCATATACAGGTAGGAGATAGATAGAGCTCGACTATTATAACTGATGTATTATTACATAAAGTCTACAGCAGTTATTTGCATGATCTAGATTTGATTAGCAATATCCAAACACCAAATTACTAAGCATTAGTGTTCCCATCCCGACGGTGTCTCGTTACGGTGTCTCGTTACGGTGTCTCGTTAAGATGGAAGCTGAAAAACGTAATGTGAACATAGTGTTGGAAAAGAGTAATAGTTATCCCTTGTGATGAAAATATAAAGAAATGCAATAACCCACAATTGTGTGCCATGTTTAGGTACAATGTCGTTGTTATCTTGAACTGTTTTTAATGTATTATGTATATTATTTGTGGTGCATTCTAAACATTCTAAACAAGGCTGACGAAGAATGTTTCCGTTACAGAAATAACTGGTAATAATATCTTGATGAAGTTGCCGCAACAAGAACACAGCGTTGTCGGGACGTACACGAGACATGTCGTGACACTCGCGGGAGTGACACATGAGGCAAATTACGAAAGTGGCAGTGTCATTTTCCTGAAGCTATTGCGTCTGTTCATGGATCGTGAATCTTTTGTACCAGGTGTCATTAAACTGTTCTCACCCTGTCTTTATGCAATAGACATGAGACCGCAGGTCTGACAACAAGAAACTAGTCATGTACCATTATATTCTCTAAATAGACGTAGTAATTGTCAATGAATTCCTTCGTCGGGAGCAATGTTATTCAGGTGGTGACACCATCTTTAGTAATGATGACAACGGAGAGGCGAATTAGGAAAGAGTGGACGGTGTGTATAATTGGAAAATGTAAATAAACACAATCCTTATGATTCGTGAAGCAATCGTTAACGATTCGCTATGTCACCCAGAGAGAACAATTATGTGGCTTGAAGAGAGGCCGCAGGAGAGAAAGGTCAGGGACTCTCACAACTGTCACCCGGGCAAAACACATTATATCGCGAGACAGGTGGATGCCAATGACGTCAAATACAATACGTAATGAAACGATGACCCGTTACGTCACTGTAAACAAGTCCGCGAATGTAACAAACATGACCGCCCCTGTCGGACACTCCGTCGTATTTTTCGGTGCATTTCTGGCCGAAACATACAATATGTAATAAAATGACGTGCCTGTACCCTATGCTTGCCAATTGTTTGATAAGTTACGTCACTATTTGCCTAGTAACCAGGTCCGCCAAGGTAACAAAGATGGCCGCCGCTGTCTGACATTCCGGCGTATTTTTCGGTGCATTTCTGGCCCAAACATTTGTCTTTGCGACAAAAACAGTGGGCAACGTTGCTTCAGCTAGAATAGTATATGGGAAGTTGATATGGCAGATGTATGTCATACTAGTAATGTCTATTGATAATTAGGATAATTAGGATTGTGACGTCAGGCTCTGGATATGTGTATTCATTAGAAAACTGGAAGAACTGGATGAAGTACGATTGGAACCATCTCTCACTAAGACGGCGCCTCGTCGACGGTTGATTGAATATGGCGAATCAACAAATGTCTAAGACGGTCAATTAAGCACCACTCGGAAGACATCCGTTGCACAGCTCTCACCTTCAGGCGCCTGCATGGAGTCCAATACCTTGGGTAAACATACCATAGAGCCGCTGGCCTCGCTAGATGTATAGGACGTCGTCCCTCGAGTCTGGACAAGGATTGGGATGTCTTGGTTGTCAACAGGTCAACAATAGGGCTGGACAGGACGTTGTTTACCGACAGATTACGTCGGTGTTTCGCGCGCTGCGGCCAATAATTGATTCCTAAACATACGCGCAGATGTTACGAAACCCATCGGACTTGACAGAGGTTGACACACGCGTGTGACAGGTCTACTTTCACCGGGTCCCCAGTTACGTCATACGACCTAAATGTACCGGTGAGTTGATATAAAGTATCCCGGGTCTAAAGTCATCGGAAAAATCACCAAAATATGTTATTAATAGCAAATACATTTTCCGGAAATTAAATTAACGGAATTAAGATAATTAATAATGCGTGTGAAATTGTTATTATTATTGTTTCTGTAAGTTTAAACGGTTTTAAGGGCCCGATTTTCTTATAAAAATTGCATGTTTTCTGTGTGTTATTTTGTGAGCATTTTCCTATAACGTTCATCTCCTATAAACAACACTCTTGATGATTAGATGCTTTAAAGATTGGGTAAATGTTAATATATTCTGGTGACGTATTCATGAGTGGGCGTAATTGTCACAGTCTATCATTGTTAGGGGGGAGGGCGGCGGAAAAAAAATTAACGTAACGGATATAGTCAAAATGGTTATGGCGTCTGTATATACGTTTAACAATCACAATAATTCACAGGAAATCAAGTTATACATTTACATTAACAAAGTACGTCTACGTTACATATAAGACAATGCACACCCTTCAATGTTTGTAGAACATCGACAGATAGCGAGACATCTGGTGATGTTCTTTGATTCTTTCCTATCGTTTGTGGGGCCCGGTTACCGTTTAATGCTCGTTTGATGTCGTGTCTGCGTTACCCGTAACGCCTGCCTCCCAAACCGTCATTTAACACGTGTTTCGCCGGGCGTCATGGCGCTTTTATGAGAAATGTGAAACTACTTCATGGGATGTAAAACTTGAATAAGTGTCCGACCTGAGACGTACACATAAAAGCCGTTGCAGCTGTGCCTACAATATCATACAAAGCAATAACACCAGAGATAATATTTCTAAAGCGCAGAAATCCTCTGGACCATAGCACAGCGGATCATTAACCCCAGAGAGTGGGCAAGCTGAATACTTGATCTATAATTCCAAGTTTTCTAAAGCTTGGTGGGTATGCCGAGGGGTTAACTGGAAGTCTGGGTGAAAAGGATACCCCGCTAATGAAATGGTAATGGTAATCTCAACTCACCAGTCATTACAACGTGTCTATCTGTCTAAACGACACCGATGTCAATCTCCATCAGTACAGACATACGTGTTAATGGTACAACGTCTCATTGTTGCATCACAAAACCATATTATATAGTATAAACTATATTTAGTGAGCAGCTGTGGCCAACTTCCAATAGGGCCCAAACGTGTAAACCTTTATTGGGTCAAACGTTCACGAGATCACATGATTGGCATGTCAGCAACAGCCCGTAAAATGACGTTCCACCCACACGCAATGTAAACAAGACATTCGGACCGAAACACTGAAATTAAACTGGTAACGGTTCTTTAAAAGACACATGGTCGGTCAATATAGTACAGTAGTTTATACGGTATAACATGCTTTTGCGACAAAAACAGCCAGCCGCTGTACGGTAAAACGTTAAGTTGTGTTTAGGGAGAAGTACCTTAAAAGTTTTTTCGTATCTTTTCTTGCACAGTGTCAATGCGCTAATCTATAATACATGTGCACTGTTTAGAGTTTTGTCCATCCGCCGCCGTTACAAAACTATGCTTGTACTATTTACATTTGTGGATTGTGCATTTAATATAAGTGTAGAAGTGTAGCACTTTCATGAAGTGAAATACTGAAACTGTGCTTATCTTCTATCAACTGGACACGAACGTTTGACACTGAAACAACGTTTTCATGTTATTAGATACAGGGAAGACTTGCAACTGTTGCCCGACCCTAACGTCTGTGAAAGTCGGGAGAGAAAACGCCACCAGGCTGCTTTGTACGTCGCGACGTCACGTGATGTCGTCAACGTCGTAGCTAATTCAAGTCATTTGTTTGGCGCAGTTTGAATCGAGTCGCCCGCCTGCACGGCCTTGCAATCCCTTGCTTATAATCATAACATTCCACTCGTCTGCATTCCACACATCGATTGTTGGCGTTGTTGATGTTGCGTCTCGAATTGTTGCTGTTTCCGTCGTTGTGCGCCAGACGTCGGCGTTAGCAATCTAATGTGACCACTCGCGAGGCGAGTCTGGCACGCAGAATTTGATACGCATCCGTGCGCGTATATAGTGCACCGTACAATTGCCGACTTAACGCTCGGCGCTCATAACACCAGACATTGCAGGTGTCCCCAGTGACACAATCTGTGTTTACTTGCGGTCGCAGAGTCGCTATTGCGTCGTCGCCAGCTAGACAGTCTACCATACACGGTAGCTCATAAAACACGAGTCTGACCACGATTCATTGCGCGAGTCCTGACCGGGTTTTGAGTTGTTTTGCTTGACAATCCTTATATACCGGTCCACCTGTTGTCTAAAGGCGCTTAATCATGTTTGGAGGAGAGGCAGTTTTTCTCTTACGCCTGCAGTACGGCCATTGTTTATGCTATGTTTGACCGGAATATTTCTAATGCGGCCGAACTGTGGGCGACCGAGTGTGTGTGTGTGTGTGTGTGTGTGTGTGTGTGTGTGTGTGTGTGTGTGTGTGTGTGTGTGTGTGTGTGTGTGTGTGTGTGTGTGTGTGTGTGTGTGTGTGTGTGTGTGTGTGTGTGTGTGTGTGTGTGTGTGTGTGTGTGTGTGTGTGTGTGTGTGTGTGTGTGTGTGTGTGTGTGTGTGTGTGTGTGTGTGTGTGTGTGTGTGTGTGTGTGTGTCTGTGTGTCTGTGTGTCTGTGTGTCTGTGTGTCTGTGTACACGTGTGTAATTTTCGAGTCCTTTTTTATGTCATATTCCTTACTAACTAATCAAACACTTTCCCGCTTTTGCCGAAGCAAAGCCATCATTCCAGCAAACATGTCACGAAACATGCGAGTTAATTCTTCATGTTGAACTTTGTTCCACCAGGAAATCTACATTCAGTCGTACTTGTTGGGAAGTTCACGGCTATATTAAGATTCGGTTGGTTTCCAGTAAGACGGTTCGATTTGGTCGGAAAAGTTTGATACCCGAAAAGTGAACACTTACCTGTTTCTGTTTTGTAGGGCGAAGCTTTTCCGCGAACGTAATAACAGGAATCGTCAGGTTAGCACAGAAATACACCTGTGTATCAGCATATGCATCAAGTATTTAACGTGTCAGCGTTCTCACTATCCCACGCGAGCAGCCGATGACAGAAGCAGACCGTGATAAGCCAACTCCATTTGACGGAGCAAAAACAGGCGTCGGTCGACGCGGGCGACTCACAGAAGACAATGATGTCCAGTCGTGTGTCCGGCAGCCGGACACACGTAACGCGGATCTAACCTGCCGACACCGCGCCTGGTCCCGTCTACTAAGGCGCTAATGACCATAGAGGAACCAGACAATGCACGAGAGGCGGTCAAGTCCGCGTGGGGGCGTTGCCGGCTTTTAAGTCAAACTAACTAAGTAGTGCTCGCCGCAAGAATTTGTTTTCACGCTTCGTGCTTGCAACGGCAAAGCCGCCGTCGGAATAGCTCGCCAGAACAACGCCTCAATGTGGTACAGGAGATGTCTGGAGGCAGTTCTTCAACGGGGTCTTCTTTGTTGGCAGAATGCACACTTTGATACCAGAACTGAGTTCGACTTTACGCAGAACGCCTCTCTTTAAATAGCTGTACTGAAGGTTCTATTGCCTACACGCAAACACCTGAACACACGATTGATTAATAAGAGTGATTCCACTGCAGTAAAGGCATTCTTTTGAAGTGTGTTATTGAATTCATTATTCGATTCGTGCCAATCACCCAGGAGCTTGCGTGATAGCATTGAGCTATCCGTTATCGCACCGTTAACGTTCAACCCCTGGGAGGATTTCACCGATATCGTAACTATCATCTTTGCAATGAGACCGATGAAATGTTCGTGCGCAGTGAACCAGAACGGCACAGGTCAACTTGTCAGGTCACGCTTGTCATCTTTATCTCTACAGGGTAAATACAATTCACTGCCCACATCCAAGTCCCTTGGAGTTTAAAGGTCCCCCTAAATTCAATTGTTTCCCTCGTCTTCTTTTACAACCATTTCGCGATAAATTAAATATATTTAATATCTACTACGACATGTTAGCCGGCTTGTGTAAACATGTATTATTTCATAATTTTGATGACATTTTCGCATAAACTGTTACTTATTGTATCCGGATCCGGTCAGAATTCGGCGAAAATCGCAAATGTGGTGCGGCTCTGCTTGCTATGGCATATATAGGGCTGCTCACACTATCGCAAGTTATCCGATTTAACGGGAAAAGTAATTTCTGTCGATAATGTTAACAAAAATACGGACTCTTTTATTAAACCGACTGTGGGTATTACTGTTCACATCCTACATATTACTGTTCACATCTTACATATTACTGTTCACACCCTACATATTACTGTTCACACCCTACATATTACTGTTCACATCCTACATATTACTGTTCACACCCTACATATTACTGTTCATACCCTACATATTACTGTTCACACCCTACATATTACTGTTCACACACTACATATTACTGTTCACATCCTACATATTACTGTTCACATCCTACATATTACTGTTCACACCCTACATATTACTGTTCACACCCTACAAATTACTGTTCATATCCTACATATTACTGTTCACATACTACATATTACTGTTCACATCCTACAATTACAGTTCACATCCTACATATTACTGTTCACATCCTACATATTACTGTTCACATCCTACATATTACAGTTCACACCCTACATATTACTGTTCACACCCTACATATTACTGTTCACACCCTACATATTACTGTTCACACCCTACATATTACTGTTCACACCCTACATATTACTGTTCACATCCTACATATTACTGTTCACACCCTACATATTACTGTTCACACCCTACATATTACTGTTCACACCCTACATATTACTGTTCACATCCTACATATTACTGTTCACATCCTACATATTACTGTTCACACCCTACATATTACTGTTCACACCCTGCATATTACTGTTCACACCCTGCATATTACTGTTCACACCCTACACATTACTATTCACACCCTACATATTACTGTTCACACCTTACATATCTAAATTTCAACGAACCTGATTCGTGATTGGCTAAATTAACTGAAGAGGGAGCTTGAAGCCATACTTCTCTTGTTGTTTTACCGGCTGAGTCCGCCCACAAATCAACTACACTCGTGGCCGCGTCATTTCGGGGATAATTGCAAACACGTTGCATCACATTCTTCGACGAACTGACAGGCTCAAGGTTTAGCTGAGCTGAGCGTCTTGTAAATGCACGCAGTAAACATGCCGTGTTTGCTTACATGAAGCCACACAAAAGGTTAAGCCTTCCTGTCGCTCTACCGCGATGAATCAGGTATATCAACATCCACCGGCTTCTGGTCGTATTTTAAAGATCACGAACATAAACATTTATTTATTCATCCCAAACATACACCTACACACACACACGCACACGCACACGCACACGCACACGCACACGCACACGCACACGCACACGCACACGCACACGCACACATACACACACGCACGCACATACACATATACACATACACACGCACGCACACACCTACACATGTACACCTACCTACACACGCACGCACAACTTGACTTGAGCACTTCGCGAATACTGTGATGCAAAAACGGTTTGAATGTACCGCACATGAGTACCGACCGCCCTATTAACTCTGAGATTTTGCACCAACGAGTGACGTCACAAAATACCCTTTTCCCGGAGGCGGCTGATGACGCTACAGGGAATGTAGTCCCTCGACACTCGTTAGCCAATTCCAGTGATGTTATTCACCATGAAGTAAATGTATTTAACCAGCAGCTTTTTGAAATGTCGAACTTTTACTTTTGGCAGTGAGGTGGGGCATTAGGCCTGTGCATGAGGCAGATGTTAAGATGTGCGTGGATTTTGGTGGTGATATTCCAGAAACACTGGTGGACGTATTATTTTGTACCACGTGTCATGTTGTGTCATTTTGTCGTGTGGGAATGTGCCATTGTGTACACACTGTGGGAACGTATATGATTACGTGGTATTTCTGCCTGGACACGTTTTCGTGATACTGGCCGGCACCTGTCATATCCAGTAACCCGCGTGTTTATGGCATGTCATAGACGTAGCGCAAGTGTTGTTTACCTGTGTGTACGCTTCACAATACATGCCACCAACTCTGTGTTTCCAGTGTCATTTGGGGTCTTCTGTTCCTGAGACAAACCAGCCGATACCGTCCGCCCACTCCGACGTGCGTGCTGTTGTGTGGTTAGTCTCCATTTCAAGGCACAACCAAAACCTACGCGTTTCGATTATTATAATGACACATTAACATTCGACTTCAATAAAAGGTTCGCAAGCACCCCATTAAACATGCGATAAATGTCGTCAGCATGAACAGGAAGTTTGTTCACGCTCAACAACAGAAGAGTTGTATACATGAGTCATGGACTTTAATATATACGTTTTCGTTAATGATAAACAGGATATAGTTGTTATTGCACCATAAACGTATTTGTGGTTGTAGACACGTGACCAAAGACTGGTGCATGCGCATCATTCAACGCGCGAATCCATCTCGTGATTGGGGAGCTGGCACTAGAGGTATAGATAGATCCTAGTTCCAACGAAACAACGTCGTTTGAATGGCATAATAGACAAACTTGGGGTTATTTGGTGGGCATGTGACAGTGAATGTTTCTCGCGCAGAAGCGACAGGCGTTCCACGCAACAATTTACGCCACACCGGACTCGTTAAACGCACGATTCCGTCGCGTGATCGGGAGAATTCCTCACTCGCACCACAGTTGGGCAGGTGAAATGCTTCAATAAAGCACACGAACCGATAACAGCTGGCGAGCTACTGCCACCGGCTGTAGCTGTTGTCTTCGGACATGTTTCTATTATGCACGAACAAAGCTGTTTTCATTACACGACACAATGGACACATTGCTTTCGCGTGTCATGTAAAACATTGTAACATGATACACGTACAATCAACGATTATATATACGGTAAAACCGCATGATCGATAGCTGATTGTTGGACGAGTTATTTCAACCACAGTTATTAGTTTTGTAACACTTTATCTGTTACTTATAACACTGCACGCATTATATGTTTAATATGGAGTTCACTGCAAGTACTGGGTGAACTTACAGCGTGGCATTTATCTTAGGCACTAGTTGGCTTGTTTGTTCATAGACTATTGAACAAATAATTGTTTGGTTTTGAATTTGCACAGGGACATTATGTACTGGTAACATTTTAATAAAAACATGCAGTAGAACTCCTCTAAATTGGCCACCCAAGTGACTGAGATAAAGTGGCCTGATTAAAGATGGCCGAATTACAGAGGCCAGATATATGTTCAAGTAAGTCCTCCCCATTTACGACAGTGGATCAATTTTGACGATATTCCTTAACTATATCCGTTGATAATCTGCCAGTTGCTATTATAATACGGACACAAGCTATCACAATACAGAGTAGGCGAAGTGGGAGAGCTATCACAATACAGAGTAGGCGAAGTGGAAGAGCTATCACAATACAGAGTAGGCGAAGTGGGAGAGCTATCCTAATACAGAGTAGGCGAAGTGGGAGAGCTATCACAATACAGAGTAGGCGAAGTGGGAGAGCTATCACAATACAGAGTAGGCGAAGTGGGAGAGCTATCACAATACAGAGTAGGCGAAGTGGGAGAGCTATCACAATACAGAGTAGGCGAAGTGGAAGAGCTATCACAATACAAAGCAGGCGAAGTGCGAGAGCTATCACAATACAGAGTAGGCGAAGTGGAAGAGCTATCACAATACAGAGTAGGCGAAGTGGGAGAGCTATCACAATACAGAGTAGGCGAAGTGTGAGAGCTATCGCAATACAGAGTAGGCGAATTGGGAGAACTATCCTAATGCAGAGTAGGCGAAGTCGAAATAATAGCAGTAGGCACAGTAAGAGTAGGCGAAGGAATAATACCAGTCGGCAAAATGGAAGTAGGCGAAGTGGGATACCTAATGCAGAGTAGGCGAAGTCGAAATAATAGCAGTAGGCACAGTAAGAGTAGGCGAAGGAATAATACCAGTCGGCAAAATGGAAGTAGGCGAAGTGGGATACCTCATATTTATGAAGACGTAGCAATGTCATCTCACTTGAGCAGTGTTGTCAGGAGCCTATACGGTGCACATCACGCCATCCAGTCTGGCAGGTTTCACGCGAACGTCATCAGCAGCGCCTTGCGAGAATGACACACAATAAATACAAATTAATAATACAAATATTTTGCTTAGTTGATCCTATAAAATGCAAATATAAAAATGCGTGCAAGGAGACAGATTATAGTTTGGAGATTGCACCCGGGGGGCATTCGACTGGGGGGGGGCTTGGTCTTAAATCCGCCAATATGTTCCGTGACAATCTGGTTCCTTGACGACAATCTGACACTGTTTGGCTGGTCGTTTGTTTAGCAGTGTCGCCGAGTATACTGGTTGTAAACCTTAATTGTCCTCTCTATAAAATGTCCTTTAGTAGTTTTTATCTATACTGAAGTCGCCGTGTAACAAGATAAACCACAGAACATGCCTCGTTGTGGATTATCGACGTCAACGGGGTCATGGCGACATTTTAGGTGCATTATTTATTAATTGGTTATCACAGAACAGCACACATGTGTCTTCTAAATTAATGGTGTTTGCGTGTTGTGTGGGTCACCGTTTCCTTTGGTATTAATCAATTAAATATTTTATTGTGTGCTTAATGAAATATCAGTTTAATGCTTTAATATTAGTGCTACGTCACATGATTAAGAAGTTTTGTATATTGATCTACATAAACACGTTTATGTCTACACACACGTGTTTACGAAGCTTAATTTACAAATGCAGGTGCTCGCCCAGCGGCGAAATGTTCAGACACCATCTTGAGGCTAACATCTGATATCAACAATCTGTCACGTGCAAGAAACAACACCGGAAGTCTTAGTCGATCAACGCATGCTCACACCACCTGTGATAAAAATCTGCAAGATGTTCGGCTAGATGACTAGGATGTTTGATCCGTAAAGGTGCAATGGTGCAAATCGACACCAGCACCGCCATCAAACGTTGGCATTGTTTAATAACCTTCACAGAACAGACAGTCAAGTGAATCCACAAAGGTTAACAGAGTCCTTGTGCGTGATTACTGCCGTCAGCTACGATTGTTTGAACCCTGCCGTTAATTAGTTAACGAGGCCGTGGCCAGGTTTGCAAATGAACGTAATAGGCGATAATCGCCTAGTAAATTGGACGACTTTGATGACGTAATAAAGGAACGGCTCTGCAAACCAAGGCGCGAAGCAAGAACAAACGATGTTATCATGGCTGTTGATCGGAGATTATGCTGTTGTCTTTGGGCAAGGTTAAACACAGTGGTTCAGGCAATCTCGTTTTAATGGATGATTGAAGGAAGGTAAATTTACTGCAAGGTGTTGTGTCGGCCATTTTCAAGGGAAGTTTTAACACATGTGGAGAATCACAGAGAAAGGCTAACATAGCGTTTACCGTTTGTTTGGTGATTTGTGCTTTTTGTGGCACAGGAACGAAGTAGGTATATGAAGAACATTACGTAGACGAATGGCTGGTGCTGGGAACCAATAACCTGCCCACTTGTGTGAGACTATACATGGTTGGTGGAGTTATCATGGAGACAAATATAGTGAAAACTAAGAACGTGTGAGACCATTGCAAACTTTCCAGACCGTATATAGAGTGATAAAAACCTACAAAACCCGTTCGCGTACCACAGTCAAATATCTCTTCTCGTTGTGATTTATTTCGGTCTACCTCGTTGTTATTAGTCTATTTTATCAAGAACACGTCTATAAAGCTCAACTAAACTTTTCCCAGCAACACAATTAAGTTTAGAATATAAAAATAAACGGTTCACACAACCGGACAAACACGTCTGACGTCGACTTTTATCAGACACGAAGTTGACGCGGATAAATTGTGATGTGGTCAAATTATGACGTCGACTCATATCTTGTGTAAAAATTGTCAAACATTTTTAAACAACTTTATGCATTTGTTTACACAATGGCTTCTAAAAAATGTGTTAAGCAAATGTCTGAACCATCGTTAATGGTTCTTTCTTGAGACCCTGCAGTTTTTTTCTGCCAACACAGTAGAATGTGTCATACTGAATAAACAGTATATTGAACTTTTCTGCCAGACCTCCGTTTCTATAGTAACAAACAAAATAGCCGCAATTTTTTATCAAATACTTAGATAATTGAGAACCAATGTCATTCGTTATTGAACAAAGATATCATTATAATTCTTGCAGAACTATCTTCAGTATACTCTCTAATCCACAACTGACATAACACTTTTTTAGAAAAAAGTAGTTTTTCTTAATATGTATTTTTCCCAACACATATTAAGAAAAACAACTTTTTTTAAAACGTGTTATGTCAGTTGTGGAATTACCGTGGATTAGAGAGTATACTGAAGATGGATCTGCAAGAATTATAGTGATATCTTTGTTCAATAACGAATGGGGGTCTGGCAGAAAAAGTTCAATATATTGTTTATTCAGTATGACCCACTGGCGTTACAAAAATGAGATCGGAATCGAGTTAAACGCATGCATTAATAACATACCTCACGTGTGGTCGGTCAGCCGGCTGACACAAGCTCGCATCGCGTTCTCTCGTTTTAACCGTCATTTACGGTCGGCTGAATCCCGGTAATTAAAGTTTAATAAGGACGCTAACTGACGGTTAATTTGCGCAGGGATGGGCGTGTGCTTGTGAGCGGTTCCCTTCTTTCTTGACATGCCAGGATACGATAAATTATTGATGTTGAAAGCGAGTGTAATCATAACCGGTAACCACAGGCAGACAAAGAGATGCGGTCCACAGAGAAGAGTATGATTGATGAACCTGTTTAGTCATACGCTGCTGTTATGTGATCACTCGTTGACCGAATGGTGGACTTAAACCAACAATGTTGGTGCGTGCGTGCATGCACGTGAGTGCGTGCGTATAGTGTGTGCGTGCGTACGTATGCGAGCATGCGTGCTGCGTGCACGTGTGCACCTTCCGTATTCGCTGCTAAGTGTACGGTGAAAGATTACACTAGATTAACCGAGACAAAAACATTGCCAACATTCTGTGCTTGTAGCTATATCCTGGACAGGAAACACTTCTAATCTCGTACATGAAAAAACTGCGACGTGTCGGATTACCGCAGATTAACTGTGTGCTTTATTGACACTGCCGCCACCTTCCGGCCGGCAAGATACTATCGCGGATGACTTCCCCAGTCCCCGGGCCTCACACCTGGGCTGGATAAACAGGACACGGACCACTTGCGGGTTGTTTAAAGACATCATCAAGTCCCGCACTACTAACATCGCAGTCATTAGCTCCTAACGTATTTTAATACTTAACGTATAACATATAAATTGAACTTATCTCATACGAAGCCGTAATGAAGTTTCAGCTATAAGTTTGAAACAGTGCCCTGTAAGCGCTAATGTGTGTGTGTGTGGGTGGGGCAAAAAGTGGCAGGTTGGTTGGTCCTAAAATTGGCGAGAGGTTGGTCTCAGAAACAGGTGGTAGGCCCTGGACTCTCAAAATTGGTGAGAGGTGGCCCTAAAAAAACCAGGTGGGACTGAGGTTGATACACCTTCTAGTGTATATTGCGGCGTTCACCGTGTCATGCATGAGTCATAGCTGTTCTTAGATATCTAGATTACATCGCATCTCGGCGCGAAACTTATGCATAACATGTGACCGGCAACATCAGCTGACGTCAGTGCCTACAAGTTACGGACCCAGCGACACGTAGAGCGAAACCCTTATAGCTGAAACTGTCTATATCCATGTCCTCTTACTAACACACGCTTCTCTTCACATCCCAGTCGGTGCACAAGGTTACCGTGTCCTCCTACGACTGCCATTGTTAGGGTCACGAGAACTGGACGCAAGCTCCAGAGAGAAGGTCGAAACGGTTTTTCGAACTTTTCTCTTTAATTTCTGAAGTGTAAAGGGTGAACCTTTGTGTAGTGAAAATGGGGGGGGGGTAGAAGTATCTTTCCGCCCGCCACATATCCACCCGCACCCCTTAAAGTTGAAACTGTTTACATCCATGTCCTCTTACTAACACACGTATCCTCTTCCTTTATAGTGGGCTAGCAGCGCCCTTGGCAAATAGCCTGTGCCATTACGGTAATGTGGACGACGAATTGACATATTTGCAATCAAGTATACAGAACAGCGCGATCGACTTTTGAAGAAGAAACAAACAGTGATCGGCCAGCCGCCAGCTATGAATACTTTAAAAGCACAAGTATTATGGAAGATGACGCGATAATATGACCTAGCTTTGAACTGAAGGGAGACGGCGGCGCCACCACACGGCAGCAGGAGGAAACTACGACTCACAGAAGTGATACACAGCCATCTGTTTCCGTTAAGAGACAATTAAATCCTACTCAAACACTCGCTGTTAAAAGGTGTAGATCGTCTGATCCTTTCCTCCCCGTAAAATCGTGTTATGCAGTATAAACTATAATTATTTGCTGTGCCTACTTAACCGCCCAAAAATGTGTTAGTGAACTAACATTTTATAATTTGATCGTTTCCGCTTAATTTTAATGTTTCGTCCTGAATGTCATGTATGCATCGCATGCCGAACGACAATGTCGATATTCGTAACTAGATAACGGTCAACATATATTATAAAAACCGTGCATGGTTAATTCAAACTCCTTCCTCACTAAATCGGGTTTGTTTATGTTAAATTTTTAGTTTTAGCGTGTGAAAAGTTTAAGTAGTATGTGCATGCGCGCCTTTGTTAAAATCATAGAAAGAATTCATTTTGGTCATTAGACCCGGTAATTTGCGAAAGTGTGAATGTCATTATGTCGTAGTCCACATAGCTGGGCCACTTAAAACTTTTATATCTTGTCCGGTGATTTCACTGAAACTAGATAACCATACTGATTAGCTAGCATATTTATATTATACAACATGATTTGACAATAGCACACACCAGACTGATTGCCTTTAACTTCTAAGAGATGGATAATGTGCGGGATCAGAAATGCAACGATTCGTTGTATCAACAATTACATTATTGACTGTATAAAACATGGTCGTACGTTCTCATACATTTCTCTACCGCCTCAGTGTTAGCATTTGTAGTGTCTGCATAGCATGGGAACGTACGTTAACACGGACATCTGATGTCACGTACATCTGATGTCAACTGTCACTGAACAGAACGCTGATTTATGAAGCGTCTATGTGAGAACAGCCATTTATGTGAGAACAACGACTCAGATGTTGTTCTGGTAACAAACAAGACACGCAGAGCGTAACTTTATTTATGGCCGTAGTATCTTTGGTTCTGAGTAGATACATCACACGGCCGTACACGGCTACGACGTGATTTAAATATAACTTTAGGATAGATTCAGTACATCAGGACCTAACTGCGACACTGATGAAATGACGCCTCTACGTGAGGCCTCCGTGCGAACCACAAACATAAATTACATCAGCCGGCGGAAAAGATAAAATTGTTTCCACTTCTAAACTAAATTCTCACGTGACAGGTCACCTAAAAAAACCGCGTCTTACCTGAAAGTGTCACAAGCTGTTACTACGTAATTGATAAATCGGTCCAGCACCGCCGTCGTTGGCCCTAGGCGCTGCGAAGTGTAGGGTTTCACGCGTTTTAAGTTGACGCAGCCCGGCGCGTCACGTTTCATGTAGCCTGGTGTTTTGTATTTTAGAAATGTTGGGTGCAGGCAGCCCGGCGCGTCACGTTTAATGCAGCCTGGTGTTTTGTATTTTAGAAATGTTGGGTGCAGGCTGACTGGCGCGTATAAAGACAAACGTCTACCGTCTTGATTCTGAACGCTACCAACTGGAAACCGTTGAAAGCAAGTCTATAGAAAACTGCTTTTTATTGATCGACATAAGTTTATTCATCGATTTAAATCGCGATAAAACCAACACTTATCGGACATGAATACCACGAACATCTTGTGGTTGTTCACGACCTGGACTCACCTTACATTCAGTGGGCGTTACAATCTGTCCAATTCATATCAGACAATGTTCAGAATTTGCCGAAGCGAGACTTGGCTTAATAAACTGCACGATGATACCTCTGCGTCTTCAAAAAAGAGGCGATAACGATCGTGAATGTCGTGTCACGGGTTACACCAGTCGTGCACACGCATGTGGTGGTTTCTGACGTTATCTGATCCATGTTTTAGCGGGCAACCTTCGAAGGAACACGTCCAGCAAACGGAAACCTTCTTTCCACTACTTGTATCTAGGCATACTGGCGTGATCGCAGTTGTGATACCGCGAACTAGAAGGGATTGTAAAGCTCAATTTAACGAAACCGTATCGCAGCATTTACGTAGATTAGTACTAGGCGAACATATATAAGACACTAACGACGAACTCCACAAAGGATCTAAGACCTCATGGTGTGGATTTGACTGCGAATAAACCCCGTTCTTTTTTATAAATCGTACATGTTTTTCCATCCATATTGTTCACACAGAAAGCCGTCTAACCGTCTATGAATAAGAACCGGATATATTCACAATATCCTATAAACCCGAAACGTGGCAAGACCGTGGACCGAAAGAGGTACTCTACTCACTGCGCCAGCGAACTGTCTGGTAGAACTGTCTGGTAGAACTGTCTGGTAGAACTGAAAAGGCTAGAATAGGCACACATCACGACTTCACCATAGTATTGCTGGGGGGGGGGGTTCCAGTACTGCACCCGCATAGCACCGATACAAAAACAACAAGTATGGTTGGTATGAAAGACGACGATAATACTGAAGATTGTGTGGATGTCAGAAATAGGGTAATCAATATAACGATGATTAAGTGATCAACTAATCATCGGTCGAACATTTCAAATAAAAACACAAAAAAGTAGACCGTTCCGATCGAACTTCGTGGACGCCGCGGATCGATGTTGCAATGAAACGACTCTTGTTGATGCCATAAATACAAAGGACGGGACATTTATTTGCTGACAAGCCACAACCAGAATTGACAGATATCTGATAAGGGCGGGCTACACATAGATGAGAAAATTGTTGGACTCTCGATAAGCCAATGGCTTCCTTGTCCACTTGCCATCTGGAACTTGTTGTTCGAGATGGCAATCTTGTTAAATCGTTTGGCTGGGCCGGGAACACTGGAGAACAAATCACATTGACCCAGGCCATCCCGACCCGTGATTCACGTTGCACCCGTCCGGCTCGTTAGGAGAGCGTATTAAATAGGCGCTGTCGGTGTTCTGCATACCACCAACTGCGCACCCTCCGGCGATTTTCCGAAGTATAGCGTTTCCAAACGTTCCGGCGGATTGCAACAATGCGGCTTCGATTTCAGTATAATGACGTAATTTCAATAGCTGCGTGACAAAAAACTGCCCAAAATGACAGGTCTTGTTAGTAAAACGTGTTGCCAGATAACAGTACCCTTTTTTATTTTCTTGTAAACGCTTATATGTAATTCCTGAGCGGAGTGGTTGTGGTAAAAATAAATGATATTTCAAACCAAAGTAGTAGGCCTAAGTAGGTCAAAACAATCAAGGTCATATAAGTAGGTAAAGTCATAATGACATGTGGTGAGGTCATACAATATTGTTCACAAGAGAATAACAGCTGCGTAGCACATTATATACACATGTAACTAATATCCGCGCTGGATTAAACTATTTTCGAAAAAACCAAGGCACGTGCCAATTGTAGTTTGAACCAAATGGAAACACTTAAAATGTCACGTCATATTAAGGGAGGATCGGGTATTTGATTAAAAAACCTCACCGTGTTGGCTAAGTCTCTCTTGGTGAGTTTTCAGCAAGCAAGGCAAGACGGTCGTAGCTATGTTTTGGTGGTGCAAAGTATAAAGAATATCGTCAAAAATATACTATTTAACCCTTAGGAGGGAAATCATGTGTGTGTGCGCGCGTGTGTGTGTGTGTGTGCGTGCGTGCGTGCGTGCGTGCGTGTGTGTGTATGTGTGTGTGTATGTGTATGTGTGTGCGCGCGTGCGTGTGTGGTGTGGTGGTGGTGGTGGTGGTGGTGTGTGTGTGCGTGTGTGTGTGTGTGTGTTTGCGTGCGTGCGTGCGTGCGTGCGTGTGTGCGTTCGTGCGTGTGTGCGTGCGTACGTGTGAATACGTGTCTGGTATATGAAGTGTGTTTATACTACTGCGATATAGTGTGTGAACATCTTTCAAGTCTGTGAACATATTTCAAGTGTGTGTGAACATCTTTCAGAGACAGCACTAGTCCGTAAATCAAAAGACGGTGAACTGTTTCAAAACACTTTGGACAACAACAGTGTATTGCCTGGACCTATTAACCATTGTGCACTGATGTTTTAACTGTCTAACGTCTATAACTTATTATAGTGCCTTTACCGTTCACCTGTAGCTCGCGACAGGCAAACAAAAACATTTGACAACAAAGCACACGGCTGGCAGTCGTCACTGCGAGTAGACGGGTAAAGTGACATTCAACCGGACACTTGTCCCTATCACAACTTGACACAGGTAGAAACGTTTTGAAACGTAAAATTATCCCCATCCATCTTTACATAGTACCACATAGATTGACATTCCCCCATAATTTGGTGACATTTTAGTTACGCAAGGACGATAGTTTGACCGCCTAGACGAACATTCTGTGGTTGTCATTCAACATTTTCTGTCCACAGGTCTAAATGGCCTCGATTCGTCCATTCGTCTATATTTTACGGTAATGGCACTCTCCCATTAAACAACGGAATATTTACTTATGGTGTATGTTTGTCGTTGTTGGCACGGCTAATTTCCGGAACGTTGTGTAAATGTCAGTCATGGCTACGCGCACCACCATTCACCGGCACGGAAGTCGAAACGACGACGCTACGTTTTCTGAAGCTGGCGTCGCAACCAGACTGTTTTAAGGGGCGGTCGCGTAAGTTCGCAAAGTCCAAAAACGCATATCATTACGTATTGGTGGGCGGTGGTGTGGTCGTCGCGACGTTCCGCAGAAAAAAAAAATCCCAGCAGCAGTGACGCCACCTAGCGAATTAAACATATATTAATGTATATTGATGCTATTTTGGATTTCCGAACTTGACAGCGTGGTTGGTGGCGTCTCGGTAGGCAAGTCACGTCATTTTAATTTGTTTATTGGCATTTCTGTATTTCTGGTGCATTTTAGTGTTTGCTTTATAGGTTATATGTTTGAATAAATTGATGCGTAAATATTTAAAACTCTTGTTATGGTTTACAGTCACGGTTGCATACCCATGATATATTATATGGATAGGAGGCTGGCAGCTGTTGGCTGTGCTGCTTGGCAATATGCGCCTAATCATCTGTCCGACAGTACGTATGGGGGTGAGGGGTGGTGATCTGAACAAATGCTAAGTACCATACGTTTTTGGGATACTTATGCGACAACCTGTAATATTTTATAGAATCTTTTTCGTGTGTGAAATATAAATAACTCGTTCGTACTGCTAGCAGTAGAACCGGGGGTGGGGGTGGGGTGTGTAGCTAAAGATAGTAAGTTTTGTGGACTGCGACTGGCAGCGATTATTGATTGAAGATACAGCTAATGTAGGATGATCGGTAGCATTGTATTGGAATAAGAGATTTATTATATTTTAGATTTATAATTTTAATGGTTAGCTATCCGATAAAACAAAGAGGAGGGTCTGGTCTGCTGGTCTAGACACTAACACTTGCAGCAATGTATCGGTTTTCAGTTAGAGCGCATGCGCATAACGTGATGTTTTCTTCGTTGTTAAAAGGGGAAGACTGAAACTAACTGGGAGGGCCGCGGGAAGAGGGATGTAAGACAGGCGGAGGGTGATGACAAGTGGAGGGGAAAGTGGAAAGGGATAACAGCTGGACGGGTGCAGCAGTACATGAACTAGCCTGTGTAAGGGAGGAACAAGGAAGAATTATTGTCATAACGATTACCTCGCTACACTGTTTTAATGAAATTAGATCAACCCAGCAATGCCTACACATAATATGTTCTTCGCCAGCCATCTTCTCAAATGTTCTATTTGAAACAATGTCTGGACGCATCCAGCATATTACGTTGTTAACGCAAAACGCTTTGATTTTTTCATTTATATATTATGTGCACGATGGCGGTGTAGCTCGAGTTGTATAGAATGTTTTAAGCGGTTCTCCAGAATGTAGTGTGCGTCCTCCTATTGATCTACAGTCCTTTGGAGTCGTTGATTTATTGCAGGCGCGCGTTCAAAACGTGACTATCTTGGACGCGCTATCTAACACCTGTCGTAAAATGCACATTAGTCTTGTATAAAAGCGAACAACGTAGATAAAAACGACAGGACACACGAAAAATGTGTGCTCCGTAAAAATGGATTGCAGTTGATGCGCGTTTCCGTAATTATCATTGTCTCACTGCTAGTATTACCTACGGAGACGACCTGGGACTGCTGACTAATTTATTATTATATTTAAATGTTCATAGATAAACTTTAATGTTCCACACTTTGAGGTCGAAGTCAATCTACTACATCTCGGCCTACCCAGTCAGTCACACCAGCTACGGGCGTGTCAGTCAACAGCCCACAAAGGCCGGACGGTCACGTTACGCCACAGAGTCACGGGGTTTGACACTAATAAGTGCACTAATTTAAAGCCGTAATTAGTGCGATAATAGATGACAGTAACGACGTCAATAAATAACAGATGACAGCAGCAATGCCTCCTCTGTTATAAACTAATTGGACGTTGAGGAGAGCGAAAGTATGAAGGCGCCACTCAATGGGCCTTGGGTGGAACCATCAGATTGTCTATGACGATGGTATTCTGTGCGAATCAGTCAACCAGGCATAGTCTCGCTTATCCAACTCTCGCTTGCCTTCGTGAACTCGCCGAGAAGAGTCTGGCGTCAGAGACATGGTTCAACTGTTACCGACTCCATTTGTGTAGGCGTCACCGTGATGAGCCAGCAGGCAAACAGCGTCATTATCGAAATTCTACACTATAAACAGTTTGCATGATTTAACTTTTCAATGTGACAGTTATGCCAATATTTTAATCAAAGCTTAAAGTTGATTCGAATGCATCGAATAAACTGATAAAAGCTTATTTGATGAGTTAAAACTGCTTCCTGAACTGATTTAGCCTATTGCAAATCCGGTTCATTGTTGTCCAAATATGTAGTGTGTGAATAGTTTATGTAACATCCGCAGTCGATTTAATAAAATAATGCCTATTTTTGTTCAAATCATCGAAAGAATTGACTTTAGTCGTTAGATCTGGTAAGGATCAAAATAGTGGATATACAAAATGGTAAACACTGTGTGGGTCAATGCTGATCATGGGCGTGACCTCTATCCTCTCGCCGATCACAAGATAGAGTTACGAAATTTCACCGAGGAACAAAATCGTGATTTTTCAACATTTTGATTTTCCCTTCAGTAAATGCTTGAACAAGCATTAACAAATTTAATAGTTTGTGCGATGATTTCACAAAATCTACATACAATAGTTGCACAAACGAGCTAGCATATTGTAGTGGATACTATGTAAGTTTGTTTTTTCGCAAACTTACTTTGAAATGAGACTGCAAAAAAAAATCGAATTGATTAAGCACCAAATCCACGGATGAAACCTGAGTCCAAGCTCTGATATGTGCGACAAACGGTGACGCCACCTTCCGGAGTGATCGCTAGGCTCTATGCAAGTACTACATCGTTAGAGGGCACCACATTCGCCACCACAGCTTTGCCTCTCTTAGCCGGCACATGCACCAGCCCGGACTCATCAGCCATTAATCCGTCCATAACCGGTGCCACTACATCCCGGAGCTTGGATAATCGAGGCTAGTTATTTCATCGTTTTGGCGACCATCGCTTCTGAGTGAATCACATCACAATTAGTTTTGCCATTGGCGACCATCATGGCGTTTCTTTTGCTCCCCTGAAATGGTGTCCTACGGTTTTGTTTAGATATGCACAGTACATTAAACGTGCATTCATTTACATCGTTTTTAAAAACACGCTCTCTAACCTCTCATATTTCCTGAATGTCCACATATTCCGGCGACTGAATTTGAAATGTTCGTATGTTCGGCCTTATGTCCACGGTATTTATGTACATAAATATATATGTGTGCGTGTGTGTGTGTGTGTGTGTGTGTGTGTGTGTGTGTGTGTGTGTGTGTATGTGTGTGTGTATGTGTATGTGTATATATATATATATATATATATATATATATATATATATATATATATATATATATATATATATATATATATATATATATATATATATATATATGTGTATGTGTATGTGTATGTGTATGTGTATGTGTATGTGTATGTGTATGTGTATGTGTATGTGTATGTGTATGTATATATATATATATATATATATATATATATATATATATATATATATATATATATATATATATATATATATATAATTACATATATATATTATTATTAATTCAGCCTACTTCATCAATTTAGAAGTACTCTATAATACATATATAACACGTTGTTCGTTTACGACAGACTCTTCATGGGCGGACCAGTGTGACATTAATCACATATGTGGTCTGTGGCAGTCATTCTCTCGCCGATTACACGTGCGTGGTAAAGTCCCATTAACAACGGCAAAGCATACTGTAAGCTAGTATATCGGGGTAACGGCGTTGACGGATGACATTACTAGGAATGCAAAAAAAACACATTTATTAACGTACCACCGACCGTTTAATGACTAAACCCACTCACTAGTATTTAGTGTATACATATGACGAGATCAAGGCGATCAGAGGTAACTAATTACTAGCACTTCAGGTGAGATGGTAAGACCAGTGATATATTTCCCCGGTAGATCTTTTCATGACCTGAGCATCTGTCGTGAGATCACTTATCTAGTGTGTACAATAATCATGTAAGACAACCCGACCAGCCATGCGTTTATTTTTTTCGTTTGATTAATTTGGTACTGATGGTAATGGTCCTTTTTAACTTGTGGTGTTTTAATATTTTTGTCTGAATATAAATTTCCATCTGACATGCCCGTGAAAATGTTCATCACGTTGGCAGAGAATAATGAAGTAAACAGTTTTTTCTAATCACAGCTACTGGGATTGACTTACTCAGCAGTTCCTCTTCTGCTCGCCAGGTGGCATGGCAAGCAGGCCATCCCAATACGTGGCTGAGTCGGTATCCCCGTCGTTTCGATTCAAGATTTACACGATTTACAAGATTGCCATCCAAAACATCAAGTTCCATATGGCAAGTGGACAAGGACGCCATTGGCTTATCGAGAGTCCAAAAATGTTATCATCTATGTGTAGCCCGCTCTTATCATATATCTGTCAATTCTATTTTTAAACATATTCACACTACTAGCATTAACACAATCATTTGGCAGTTTGTTCCATTCATTTATCGCCCTCTGTGAGTATTCACAATTGGAGTCGTCTTTCTGATTCATATGCCTCTATTATCAATATCGCGTTTCTGTTGCTCATACGTATGTCAAACGAGTAACAGAACCTGTACATACGTATATTAAAACATTATGTTTTGTTCCTGCTTGTTCAAACTCTCGTTTATGCAAATTCTAACGGTAAATATACTAGAGCAAAACAGATTGAAACATGAAATATTATTTAGACGTACTTTGAGATCGCTGCCTATTAAGTTATGATAATTGAGGCATTTTAGTTATACGAAACGTCACTACAGTTTCCTACAAGTTAGCCAAAGAAAATCGTCGTACATTCCATTTAAAACTGTACGACTGTGTACGTGGTCACGTGTACAGGCAGACAATTGAAAAAAAATGACGTCATTCCTTCGAATTCCTGTTGATACAATAATTGTATAAACGGTAAACATGCTACATCAATAAAGATGAAAAGACGAAATATGATATTGCTAATTTAGACGTAACTTGAGATGCATAACTATCAAGTTAAGACAAGTGATTTTAAATATACGAAACATCACTTACAACTCCCAACGAGTTAAATAACCAATGAAAATAGTCGTACATTCCCTTTGAAGCTATATACGATTAGGCAGAGAAGCAGAGACAGTGTAAACAAGTCCAAGAACACTGGGCACGTCGGCGTTTGCAGATATAATTTCCTGGCGCCACAGGATGTCGATTAACAATTATGCCCGTCGTTGTTGCTATATCGACTAGGCTCGCGGACAGTCAGGTCCGTCTGTTGTGGTTAACTAGGCGCGTGGCGCCCGCTTCCGTTGCACCTGTATTAATTCGCGCTGAGTAAACATGTCAGAGTCAGTTGATTGATACATCGCAGCTGCTGGTGGCTGGTTCGTTACGCTGGAGCCGGACAAACGAACGACTCGATGTGTGTGGCGCGGTGGTGTAGCGGTTAGACCATCGGACTCTCAATCGAGAGAACCCGAGGTCGAATCCTCTTGTGCCGTTTCGAAGCTTTTGCAATTTCGTTAAATCCGTGTTGCCACAGTTCACTCAACTGTATCAATGGCTAGAGGCAGAGGTAGATATGTGAGCGAATAGGTTTCGCACAGCAAGTGCAGCGTGGCTGAATTCTTCCAAGAGATGACGTTGGAATAAACAGGTCTGAAGTGTAATGCGCCTTGAACGGTTTCAATGACTGGATGCAACGCTATATAAGAACATACCTTTTACCTTTTCTCAGTATTGATCAGTGCGTTTCCGGGCTCTAAAATATTAGCTACAATCTAGATCATTATTTACCATTCCGGGTTTATGGGAATCGCTGATTTTGATATCTTTATACTACACGGATTCACGCAAGAGATAAATTAGAGAAAAACTACACCGCGAAGCAGACCCAAGCTAAAACCAAGCCCTAAATGACAGCGTCGTGTTGCTGATTATATCTCTGCCAATGGCTTCCATGTTGAAATATTTTCGAGCTACCACAATACGTATTCTGCTATTATATCTATATATTATCGATTTTTTTCGCACCAACACTGGTTCATGATAAACACCATTGGGGTTTCCGTGAAACCTGTTATTTCGCGCTGCAATGTATCGTATCGAACTGGTCTACGACCCGTCGTCAGCAGCTGCGAGAGGCACCAATCAAGTGTGGATTACATGTCTAGTAGAACGAGACTAATCTCATCACATACTTCATAGACATAACAACCTGTTGTTGAAATACTCGTTTAAACCTTCCACTGTGCGCGCTCTTATTGCCGTTTTGGCCAGGTTTTGGACAACACCACATTCGCAGCTTCAGTCAGACCGGATATCGATGATTTGACAGGCTTTCGTAATGCACCTGCCACACCTGGACAGGTGCACGTTCAGCCGACAATAGCAATAGAATAGCCAATGCATGTTTATGCGCCTGCTACTTAATGATGTGGTTTAATGTGTACTGGTCGGTACCCGATAGCGCTGAACCACAGCGCAAACAGAGATCCCGGGTCGAGCTGACACACAAGTCGGATCCAATCCATTGTCGTGTTGGAGGGGGAGGGGGAGGGAGGGAGGGAGAGGGAGGTAGAGAGGGAGAGAGGCAAGGAGGGAGGGAGGGATAGAGAGGAGTTTTGCCCAAGTAGTGCGCGTGTAATTATCTGCTGTCATAAACATGTACATGCTAGGAAACACACACGTGACACATTATCCGGCTGTGGTCGTTAGTCGCGTATACGTGAACTCACACACCCCCAATTAACCCAACGATCGCAGCTAAGTGAAACAATACGTTTGATGATTACTACAAATGACGCCGGCCACCGCCACGTACTTAGCGCAGCAAGTCTTTTTCAGTTCCTACCTGAGCCAACAGCGGCGCCACGGTCTCCCGCCGCCATCACCGCCTCAGTACGACAGTGGCGCCGTCGGCGGCGTCAGAGACAACAAGAACTGCCTGGACTCGTCACATCGTGTGTAATTGATTTGGAGGTTGCTGCGCCACGGCATTGTACCACACCTGTGTCTCCACTGCAGGTGGGCGATGCTGTGTCCGTCGACAACAACGGTCGACTGACGGGACGGATAAGCGAAGGCCGCTCCGGAGATTGGGACGCAGGAGACGCCAGGACAGGGAACGGGAAGCACGGATAAGCTACAGGTAAACCAGTTCGTGTGTATATGTTGGTTGGTGTTGACAAGATGTGGATATCAAAATGAAGGTCGCGCGCGCCTGTGTGTATGGTTGTGTGTGCGTGCGTGCGTGCGTGCGTGCGTGCGTGCGTGCGTGCGTGCGTGCGTGTGTGTGTGTGTGTGTGTGTGTGTGTGTGTGTGTGTGTGTGAAAACAACGCGCTCTACGTACGTAATTATGTGTCGTGGCAGTATACGGCATGGCAGCCTTTTTTAACTACGTCTGTAAAGGTGCTGAAGTAGTCTCATATTGCACGGCCGAGTCAAAACACATATAGCTGCCACATTCGTCAAAATCTTTACACAATTAGTCTGCAGCGCCCCAGAGCAGCTAGAGTATGGCGCTATGTGTGTGTGTGTGTGTGTGTGTGTGTGTGTGTGTTTGTTTGTGTGTGTGTGTGTGTGTGTGTGTGTGCGTGCGCGCGCGCGCGCAAGCACGCACATGCTACTGACGGTAGTACAGTATATCCCGTCTGCACAAGGCTTAAGTCGTTCAATCCAGCCCACTTGCCACAATTGCTGGTCGATGATGCCTTCTGTCAAACAGGTACGAAATATATCGACGTGCATAATGCTTATGGAATACTGGTTTAGGACAAGTGCTACCATGATCAACAATGTATCGGTCCGGAACTGTACATCTTCCCCAAACTCGTGTTAAAACAATAATTATTGTCCTAGACACATTTAGTAGATCAGACGGCCAGTGTGGGAGCGGCTAGGCCTCTTGGAAAGGGTTTCACAATACCTGAACCCAAACTAGGGGGCTATGATCCACAAGAGTATGGTGACATCCAATATGGAATACGCCTCATAAGTTTTAACGACAGGCAGACTTGGTGCCATCCAGAGTCCATGTAAAAATTCTAGCAATGCCAGAGGATTCTCTCTCATCCAACTACTAGCACACGGAAGATAAGTTGGAGCACTCGCCTTGGTCCACTGGATACACCATGGAGATGCGCCAACACTACTCAGTAGCATGTTACCCCCTCCTCCAGTAGGGTGAAGACCCATCAGGGCAGCAACATCTCGCCACACAGCTGCCGTGGCAATTCCACCCTCAAATCCTGCTGACCATAAGAGAACATTCTTACCAACCGCCGATCACCTCTGGAATGTAATCATTACAATCAGGAAGAAAGAACGTTTCAAGAAAGACGCCTTCCTTGGTGCCTTGCGTCAGCGCCCACAAACAGAGTGGAGAGGGACAGCTGCTCAGCCAAGGAAAAAATCCAACGTAGAAAGGGAAAAACTAAAAGCGTCAGTACTGTCTTTGTTGTGTTGTCTAATTCACCGATAGCGTGTTTGCATCACTGCCCCTGTACGCATGTTCTATAGAACAGTAACTTGAATTAGGAGCACAAGACACTGGAGGAAACATCAGGTTATCAATAAGAAATCAAGCAAAACAATTATTCTTAATTATATCTACTTTCAAGAGAACTGTTCGTTTTGCAACGACACGGAATTTATACTAACATGAACAGTCGAGTGTCAAATCTTCGAAAGATTTGTTAACTTCGGGGGAGGGATGGGGGCACTTACTTTGGGATATCAAATCACACTGATTTGGTAATTATGTGTATATATTTGACGTCTCTACTTTCGGAGACACTTTACGCAACTTGTGTGGTAATTTTAATCTACAAATTAAATATTTTAATGAATTATACTATATCACATATGCATAGTTTACATTTTGTATTATTTGGAACTCCCTCAACTTGAAAAGGGTATGCCGTTGGCTGACTTGTGGTATGTGACTCCTATCCATGGAAAATGATGCATATTTTGATCCGCTCGACTTGAAAATTGTATCTTTTTGAGAGATATATAAAACACCTTTTGTTTTGGGGTCAGTTAGATAAATCAACAAGGGTGGTATTCTGGCAACGTATTGTGTGCCCACTGGATATTTCGCTACATGGACTCCCGATGCAAGGAACAACCGCTTTAAAGGAACAACTTTGATATCCCTGTTCTGGCTCGCAATGTTTTGTGTAACTACACGGAACATCAAATATATGGAAAAGCTTGTCTAACATGGGTCATATACAGCTAGAGTCCATTATACTTATATGTAGGTATTCTTAAATCAATTGTTAGGCTCCACTTAGAATATTGCATACAAACATGGCGGCCACGCGAGAAGAAAGATAGAGGCTGGACAAATATCCTGACACAAAATTAGGTCACCTACTAAAGTAAGGAACCGAACGGTTCGGCCAGATAAATCGGTTTCCCCTCATACCGTTCCCTTGCATTGATTAAAGGGAGACGAAATATTTATCAAAATATCGAATGACTGATAGAACTGGTTTCTTCAAACTTAAAAACGTAGAACTAGCGGTAATAGTAGAAGAACCGTGTAGGATGTGTCCATTCTCACAACTTGAAACTTGTCTACCGTAGATGTAAACTCTAGCAGACTGACAATGTTTAAAATACACTTTTTATTGATTTTATTAACGCGAAATAACGGTCATAAAATTAAATTACTTTCCTTTCATTAAAGTAGGCTTGACTAATGACTAAACGACATTCATAAATACACTTTTGATGTATTTAATTTACGCCAAATAACCGTCATGAAATGAAATTACCTGCGTAACTTTTAAGTAGGTTTATACAATGGCGTAAATGACATTTATAAATACACTTTTTACACGTTATTTACCCTTGCTATCCACGCGCCGTCATAAAACGAAATACAATAAATTCATGTATTATTTTACCCGAAGTCCTTTAAAATAGCATTATACAGGGGCTGTTCAATGTTATTAACGACATTTATAAGTAAGCTTTTACTAAAACAAAATAAACACGCACACGCACACGCACCACACACGCATGCATGCATGCACACACCAGGCACCACACACGCACGCACGCGCACACGCACGCACATCGCACACACACATCGCCAATTTTTCATGAATCATTATTCCAATCCGTCAGAGACATGGAATTTGCACACATCCAGTCTGGTTTATCTAAAAACTGTAGTTTTAGTCCAGTATTACGTGGTAACCATCTACACGACAGGTACAACACCTTTGTCATTTCTGATGCACTCCTCTACTATTATCGATTCCGGCAATTACTTGCCATCACTCTGAGTTTATTCCAATAGGAGACGACACGTGATATATGTCGTGCCAACGGCTTCATGCTCGTGATCCATTATAGCAAAGATACCCTTTTGTTATTCACCCATGGTTCAGGGAGCTTTTTCGCGAGACCATGACGTGCTCACGACAAATGAGGCTCAGTTTTCACAGTCGTGTTATGTACATTATTGTGGAGATGCGTGATGTTAATCAACACTATGAGTGGAAAGCTTTCGCATACTAAATGCAGTTCTGCTTAATGGTTTGGCATCATGTCTCGTTGAATGAACCACGTTTTCCATCGCTACCTGTTTAATTTGGATGATTCCACTCGACCATCAATGTTTATTTTGCATGCTGGCTGCTAGGTCGACATTCACAAAGAGATAACGGTCAAATTAAATTAAAAAAGATGGTTCAGTACTGCACATTAGGGCAATCAATATGTAAGAATAGACATGGTTGATAGATTAGATAACATTATTTTACGATACAGACGATCGAACTGTGTACCTTTGAAAATCTTGGTAAGATAATGCGTTGAATTGGGTTGATTAAGTCCATGGTGCGTCTTATGCTCCTAGAACATTCTGAATCGATACACGTTGTCATCAAGTCACGAAGCAAGGTTGACGCGTATGTCTCCGTAAACACGTGCTCGTTATTCACTGCATCTTTCTTTCCGGCTGCCTGCCCCAGAATACCGACTCAGCCAAGTTACACGTCTTTAACAACGGGCAAAGAGGAGAAACATTGAATGAGGAGAAGTTGCGTCTTCGTCGCGATGTCACGTGTGAACATGTGACGTGTCGAGATGTTCCGTCACGTGACCCCATGCAACACGCTATGACATGAGTACGAGTGCGCTCGGGCACGCGATCACGATCCTCTTTGTCGTCTTCCACCTATGCGCACGTAAGTAACACTTGTAATAACTGAGAGGGTTTGTAAATATAAAATTCCAATGATCCAAAAATAAATTACGATAGGAATGAATTAAATGGAAAACAAATCATTGCAAAATGACAAACGGGAAAGTCTCTAAAATAAACCTTTGTTGCTGATAATCCGAGTGGACCCTTGATCCATCCATCCACATCCAATTATTTGGATTTTTTAATATTTAAAAAGTCCCTAACGCTGACAACGACGACGACGAGTCTGACAGATGGACAGATAGACACCTATGCGATTAATCTATCATTAGCACCATACAGATTCCTTTACAAAATGCGAGGAAAGTTAATGTTGTTTGTGCTACTGCATTAGAGCTTTGATATGACTAATCGGTGCAACGGGTAGTCACTTACCGCTCGCGGGTCCATCGCTCTTGGCTACAGTGAGCTTGGCGTCAACGTAGGACGCTTGTGTTACTCGCAACTTTTATGACTGGTATCACAGTAGAGCACAAGCCACAGTCACCTACTGATTATTTTATCTAGTAACTGTGCGACAATAACAGGCGTCTTGTATGTCTGATGACAGAACTGCATTGTTATTCACCCATGCATGAGTACGAAAGTATTCTTCATATCATGATATAATATGCTGTATTTTCCCAGTAGTTAATATCAAATCATTCTATTTTTTAAAGATCACTCTAATCTAGTGCACCGTATACTTATGGACGTCTACATAGAACTTAATAATATAAAAATTTGTTTTTACGTGCTAAATTTATAATACAGCAAACACCATAGATTCAAATCAAATTTATCTGATGTTACAAAGCCAGGAGGTTTGCATTTCATCAAATAAACATTGTAATAAAATAAAAAGGAAAGCAAAATACTTTGTAGATCGTAAAGTATGTCGTTGTAAATTGTGCAGCATTATTTCGTAATATCATGAGTCGTTTATCATATAGTGTGCTCTATTAAGCGCTTGGACACCTACTACTGCCGAGAAAAGACTGTCCATGACGTCACCAAGAAGTTGTTAATAATGTTGTCGAACTTCGTTGTCCGAAACCAGGTAAACAGATGTGCGAGTTTCGTTCAAAGCTACCAACATCGCGTCGGTACATCCCGTAGTTGGCACGCATACTTCATTATTTCTACCCCTTTTTAGCCGGTCGTCTCGTAGAGTCGCGACCAATAAATAAACTTCTTCTATTAAAACTGCATCCTCAACTGATTTAGCCTAGCGCGAATCCGGTTCGTTGATGTCCTGTTGTGCGTTGTGTGAATAGCTTAAGTAATACCCGCAGTTGATTTACTTTAAAAATGTTCGTTGATGTCCTGTTGTGCGTTATGCGAATAGCTTAAGTAATACCCGCAGTTGATTTACTTTAAAAATGTTCGTTGATGTCCTGTTGTGCGTTGTGTGAATAGCTTAAGCAATACCCGCAGTTGATTTACTTTAAAAATGTTCGTTGATGTCCTGTTGTGCGTTGTGTGAATAGTTAAGTAATACCCGCAGTTGATTTACTTTTAAAATGTTCGTTGATGTCCTGTTGTGCGTTGTGTGAATAGCTTAAGTAATACCCGCAGTTGATTTACTTTAAAAATGTTCGTTGATGTCCTGTTGTGCGTTGTGTGAATAGCTTAAGTAATACCCGCAGTTGATTTACTTTAAAAATGCGTATTTTTGTTCAAATCATCGAAAGAATTTAGTTTTGCCATTAGGTCTGGTAAGGCTCAAAATAGTGGAAATCCAAAACGGTAAACACTTTATGGGGTCAAGGCTGATCATGTGCGTGACTTCCACTCTCTCACCAATCATATGACAAAGTTATGAAATTTCACTAAGGGCGAAATTCGTGAGTTTTCAACGTTTCCATTTTCACTTCAATAAATTCTGCATGCAGAATTAAATAATTTAATGGTTTGTCTGATGATTTCACAGAACTACATACAAAAGTTGCACAAATGAGTTAGCATATCGTTATCGATACTAGGTAGGTTTGTATTTTAGCAAAATGAATTTGAAATGAGACGAAAAAAAATCGAATTGAGGAGGGACCTTTGAAGGTATTTATATTTTATGTATTTTATATATTTTATATTATTTAGTTTTGGTGAAATCGTCGGACAAATTAGGACATTTTTTTGACCGGGTTCGGTCAGAATTCGGCAAAAAAACACAAATGACTGTCGCGAAAAGTCCTGACATCTAACCTTTCGTGACTCCAGCCTGGCTAACGCCACAATACGAACCGGGCGCAAATACTGCTGAATCATGCCAACGTCTGCGGAAAATTTACGATATGCCGGCCAACGGTCCATGTATGAACGACACACATAGATAAATAATCAATGGACTTTCGATAAGCCAATGTATTGTAAATAAACAGTCGTTTCGTTTCGCCAGCATAGGCCTACACGAGTTTCAATAAGACGAACCTTCACAAAATCATGGATATGACATATTGTGTTAGCTAATTACATACGTTCCGCGTAGTTGTGATTCGAAATATCGACAAGATACATTTGACCAATCGAGTGATTTAGTTACGAAGCATCTAATTGGTTGATGCGCCAAGGTGGGGGGTGGCACACTTCACATCCATGTTTAAGGAGGTGCACAATACCACTACTGCTTAACGAGGATGGTACCGTGCGAAATGAAGACATTTGTGCCATTTTATTCTGGTCTACCTTTCGTCTCTTTCATGTTGGGCAAGATTCGATTTTTGCTGGAACAGTTCCAGATATGTGACTTTGATTTATGGCGCGACGTCGAAATGACCGGTGTACTTCGCTGTTTTACAGGACAATAATACGTGACGGCAGATGCCACAAAACAGCACACGACCGGGCTTATTATTGTATTAGTGTTATTAATTAGAGACGGACACGCTGCGCTTTTCCACAGGGTATGTCTTTATCTTGTGCAGGTTCCAACGAAGGGTCGTTCCAAGCAAAGAACAGGTAAGTCTTCGTTTGGCTCAATTACGTGATAATTCCCCGTACTGGCGTCGCCAGAACATTGACTGGCGTTCGTAAAAAACACGTCTTACGACTATCTCGTGACCTCTCTAGTCTTCGAATCGGACACAGACACAGACACAGACACAGACACAGACACATACACAGACACAGACACAGACACAGACACAGACACAGACACACACACACACACACACACACACACACACACACACACACACACACACACACACACACACACACACACACACACACACACACACACACACACACACACACACACACACACACACACACACACACACACACACACACACACACACACACACACACACACACACACACACACACACACACACTATATATATGTGTATATATATATGTATATCTATATATATATGTATATATATATATATATATATATATATATATATATATATATATATATATATATATATATATATATATATATATATATATATATATATATATATGTGTGTGTGTATATTACCCAGGAACATTTAGTTAATATTAACATACCGAATTTAACCTCTTACGACGCTGCATAATCTACGAATCCGTAGGAACTTGTATTGTAAGATGAACAAAACTGCAACAATTTTATGAATAAAATCTACGACAACATACTCTCACAATGTCGTCTTACTTCCGGCTGTTGCGTATTTTCCTCTGTTGCGTCACTGTCTTCGGTTTGTATTATCGCCATTGAAATAGAAATGTTCTATTTTGCTGCGGCTAATAGGTAAAGCACATCCCTAATAGGTTTCTTGAGGGTTCAGCCTACTGTTACGTTTCCCAGTGGTGATCATGTTAACGTTTTGCACGATTATAAGAAAATGGGACCATCAAAAATTCTTAAATTTCTTTCCTGCCGTTGTCATCATCTCAATGACATACTGGTCGAGTTTTGTGAAAATCACATATTTCTAACTCTTTTAAAACGGTTGAACGTGCCATGCCCGTCAATATTTACAAATTGCTGCATAAATTACTATGCCTGTGGCGAAAAAATGGCCAAAAATTATCTAAAAATCCACGGTTACACTTCTAACATGTTCTACCAGCAAACTTGCCAATGTGTCTGAATGCAGTTATGTCAGATGATATGATTTTTTTTTAAATTACGCATATCTAAAATTACTGTGCCCTACATTCGTCTGTAGCACACCAGGAAGTCTAACTGAGGCATGATCCCTTGAATTTACTGAGCTACAATGATGGCAGCATTTATACCGGAAGCCTGGCGGCGACCGGAAATATGGCGGCTGCTGAGTCATGCAGATGACCGCCATTATGCCTAAATGACCGTCATTGTACCACAAAGATGACCGCATTTGCAGTTAAACGGGTATATTCATTTCAAACACAGAACTGCCTTTGAGCTTGGCAATTATTTATTGGAACATAACTACATATATTATTTCTATTATTATGTTCAGTTAGTTAACAGTCGGCCGTGCGATGCATAACAAACATCCAACGACGTAGCTTCTATTGAATTGGACGTTTGAAACCTTTCCATGTGACACATTAGTGTGCCTATTAATAAAACTCCAGGATTTCCGTGATCTGGTAAATTGGTATCAGGAAGCTTTGTGTTTACGGAATAAAAATGCGTTAAAATTGCCACATCCTACATTTCAGGGCAGACATGTACAAGACGTTCCGAGAAGAAGATTTGACAAAGGAGAAGCGAGAAGAATGGCATAAAGGTAACAAATCTATGATTAGGCAAGCTTACACGCCAAACGTACGCACGTTGTGCGCACCTTGCTATGCAGTACAATCGAATGATTTACCTGAAATACGGTAATAAAGCAATGCACAAAATGTCAAAAGGAACTGCGCTGTGTCGCATGCGTTGTATGGTGTGTGTTTGTGTGCGTGCGTGCGTGTGTGTGCGTACGTACGTGCGTGAAAGTGTCCGCGTGTGCGTATGTATGTGTGTAAGTTGTTCGGCGTGCTTGATACGGGTGCAAGTGCGGTTGTCATAGCATGAGGCAATTAATTAAATATACAGTACATTGAAGTATGAAAACTAAGTTTTATCTTGATCTAAAATTATCACAGGCAAAGTACAATTAGCACGTGTAGATTTTTACGTGCCATACACTGGATTCATTATTAACTAAAGTAGCCCTACTGGAAGGCAACAGTTCTGTTAAGAATGAGCTGTTGTGTAGAGATAGCCTGACATAACCGGCTGACTAGATTCCTTGAACAGGCGAACAACATCTAGTGTTACGTGAACTGCAGCGGGCAGCAGCTTACCCGATGTGGCTCGATGTGACGTATGAGGAAATGGCCGTGTGAATCCCCACTAGACCAACTGTTTACAACTGGAACTTCTTATCGATTATGAACTGCTTAACCCCTTTTGTTTTGGTGCGCTGTTGAGCTTGGGTCTCCCGAGGATTTTAGCGCAATATAAGTATTTTATATATTATTACTACTACGACGACATCCGAGAGCAGAATGAGATTACGACGATGATGATTATGATAACGAAGACGACAACAACAACGATGTTGGTGATAAACATAACGACGACTTTTGATGACTGAAATGATGGTTACGCTGGAGATTTGACAAAACGACATTGCAAAGACCTTGCCAATCAGTATTACGTGTCAATAGCGTTGCAACTATGATGATGTCGTCACCATAGGACTTACTGGAACTGCTTTTGCATTGGCGACGAAAATTTGAGCTGCGACTGTATGTGCGCAACACAGTATGTAAAGAACTATGTGTGATAACCATCTACGACTTTACCAAATGATTTTATCAAAATATATATTAAATGTACAATGTCGGATCGTTTGTTACGTAATATCATAACACTGTTTTAATATAATTTGACTGACATCTGTTTCGGTCTTCACTATCGTGTTTATATCGTACGCTGAACGGCAAAGTCGATATTCATAAACAGGTAATGGTAAAACTATATTAAAACATCGTGGTTCATTGAAACAAGTTTGGACGGTCAATGTGTTAGAGTGTATATAGTTAATCTATATAACACGATTTAACGATGCAAGTGAGCAGACTTTGTACCATTAAGTAATTCAGGAACGTGGGCATTTGTATGAAGACGTGGTCCCGCATTGGTGAAAGTTACGGAGTCATATTGCGTTCATACATCTATTTATACACGGGAATTATAAGTATATCATTAACACGAGTCGTGTCCTTTGACACGAGAATTACACTGTATGCAGACACCGCTAATAACGGCCACAAACAACGCCGTGCTGATATCGATTGTGAACAGTTCTGATCATTTTACGGTCACACATCGGCCCATTGCGTGAACAGTGGAAATATATAGCAGGAAAACTTCCGGCTTCATTAGTTAATTGGCGTTCTTCGTCTAGGGACCGCGTGCTACAATTTGACTTCGATCGGAAACCGAACGACGTCTGTCGTCGTGATATACTGCCCGATGCCTTTCGAGACGGCCGCGTATCGTCGGTGTTGTCGTCAGTCAGAGGAGCTGCGATGTTGCGTGGTCCAAAGCTCGGAAGAATCGTACGTACTGACAGTGACGTTAGTATCCTGCTATCTCCTCCACTTTTGTCGATTCTCTTATTCTTTTCCTTCTTTTTCAAAGAGTTCCCTTCTTTTTGGACACATTTCTGCATCAGTTGTAAACAGTGATATGATAATAAGTTTTGTTATAAATAGTTGCAGTAAAAATGGCTACAACCAGTAATATAATAATCGACCGGTAATGTAATTAATCGACCGATAATGTAATAATCGACCGGTAGTGTAATAAATCGACCGGTAATGTAACAAATCGATCGGTAATGAAATAATCGACCAGTAATGTAATAAATCAACCAGTAAAGTAATAAAAATGATAATGATAATCATTATGATGATGATGACGTTATAATGATGTTATAATGATGAAGGGTCATCTCAGTGAAGATGCTAATGATGATGATGATTATGATTATGACGATGATGATAATGATAATGATAAAGATTATGATAATGATAATAATAATGATGATGATAAATTGTTAGGATGATGATGTGGAAGAAGATGAAGACAATTAAGCGGTCTTAGTGATGATGATGATGATGACGAAGATGATGACAATGAGGGTGATCATTGTCATCATCATTGAACCCCCTTCTTCCTTACCACTCTGTCTGACTGCTATATATGAACATGGTTATATGAACAGCATTCCATATGTCCTCCCAGAAAACATGCGGCTCACTCGTTCTGAGATTCCTATGTTAATCTTGCGTTTGTGAACGTCGAGTGGGCGTCAGCACGGCTAGCCGTTATAAGGGTGAACATGAGGATGATGATGACGACGAGGAGGAGGAGCAGGATGATGAGACTGAGGGTGCTATTGTAATAATGATCACCCTCATTGTCATCATCTTCGTCATCATCATCATCACTAAGATCGCTTAATTGTCTTCATCTTCTTCCTCATCATCATCATAACTATTTATCACCCTCATCATCACCGTCGTTATTATCATTATTATTATCATCATCATAATCATTATCATTATCATCATCATCATAACCATGACCATCATCATTATCATCGTCACTAAAATGACCCCCTAATTGTCATCATCATCACCTTCTACGTCATCATTATTAACATCGTCATCATCATTATGATTATTATAATTTTTATTACATTACTGATCGATATATTACATATTACATTACCGGTCGATTCATTGCATTACCGGTCGATTATTACATAACAGGTTGTAACAGACGTTTCATATTTCAAAATTGTCCGCGTCGTGTCGGTCGTTCCAGTAGGGACCGAGTCGTCAACATTGAAATACATTCTCCCGGTCCTGGAGACTATGTCGACAATGTCCTCTTGGTGATCCTCACTGTTCAAAGGATCAATGCCCTCATGGTGATCCTCACTGTTCAAAGGATCAATGCCCTCATGGTGATCCTCACTGTTCAAAGGATCAATGCCCTCATGGTGATCCTCACTGTTCAAAGGATCAATGCCCTCATGGTGATCCTCACTGTTCAAAGGATCAATGCTCTCATGGTGATCCTCACTGTTCAAATGACCAATGCCCTCATGGTGATCCTCACTGTTCAAAGGATCAATGCCCTCATGGTGATCCTCACTGTTCAAAGGATCAACGCCCTCATGGTGATCCTTACTGTTCAAACGATCAATGCAAGTTTCGAGCTTTTTTCTAACGAGCTCTCTGTTTTAGTAGTAATTTAAACCACATTTGTGTTTACAAGCTATTACTGTTGGATGTGCGGGTGTAGATGGCAGCCGCAGCGATCACACCCTCGTAACCAATAACAACCGCATCAGACCACCACAACAACAACCACAACCACCAGCAACGAATAAAAATGTTTGTGAGGTGACCGTGTCATTGATAAGATGCTTGACCTTCATTACCGATGTATTTGACGTGTTACCTGTCATGTCTTCACACCAGGGCGAGTATGAAATGGGGAATTGGACTCGGCGTCGTCATGGGCTGCATCATTGTCGGCACGGTCGGCATGTGCAGCTTCAACCGATGCTCTTACATATGCGTGAAGCGCGCGGCTACCGCACCGCGTGAGTCAATATGTCTGTCTAGTCCTTTCGCTAGGAAAGAAGCAAACCAAATTCACAACTTTTATAATATTTAGCGTGCTCTTCTTTGCACTTCCAGACGTGTTCACCCAAATACCATTTCAACTTCTCTTTGGAGCATTCAGCCACACTGCAATTGCTGTGCGAAAGCTGTTCGCTCCAATAGTGGCATCGCTGGAATTCCATTAATGTCTATAGCCAGGTACTCATTTATATAGCTGAGTTAACTGAGGCATAGTGGACTGAACTAAATTGAACCTTGGTCCTCTCAGTTGAGTATCTACCTGAGGAAATACCTACCCAGTAAAATAATCCTAAAATAGCTTTGTTGCAACAAATGCTTAAAACGTAAAGGTACTTTCTTATATAGCGTGGTATCCAGTCCTTGAGATTGCTCAAAGGATTTTATACTTCACCCCCTGGCAGACCTGTTCATTCCAACGCCATTTCGACTTCTATGGGAAGCATTCAGCCACGCAGCAGTTATTGCGCGAAGACTATTCGTTCCGATATCCATATCTGTCTCTCTGGCTTAGTTCGTAATGTTTAGCATGTTCGAATAATTATATTAATATCCTAACTGATATGCGTATAAACGTATCATAACATATGTATTCTTAGAATTGTGTCTACATTTGCAAGTTTCTGTGTTGTATCTACAAATAGTGATTATTATATAAGTTGCGTGCATACGTTTCACGAGTCTTCTGGTAAAACTGTGTTGCAGCTCGTCCGAAATTGAAGTTAAATGGCCGACAACAGAACATACGACCTCTTGGCAAAAGAACGATGCTGAAAACCGGTTAGTACTGTTTTTGCAAACGATTACATATATATGTATAGCCATTTTCAACGGTTAATCTAATTATCGGCTTCTTTGCCAGATGGGGCAGTTCTTGCTGGGTTTCCCGCTAATGGGAACTGCTGTTTCAGGCAACTACACGGTCGAGCAGAGTTGGGATCAGATGGTTGTCAAGTTCCACAACACGGAGTTTTACGAGAAGTTTTGGGAAGCAATAATGATGCGTTACAAGACACTTAGCTGGCGTCATCAACAGAATCAGCTCGAGGGCGTCGTGCAGGTAGGCAAACAACACTATTCTAGTGTATCTAGACGATTATTAATTACAGCGTAAGATCAGTATTTGGCATGTGCATTTTGCGTTTAGTCTGGAGTTGCAGTTAAGCAATTTTATATGTGTTCATAATGTTAATACAAAACTCCACTCACTTGGGGCATATAGCCATTTGGTGATCCGAAATGAAAGTTGGGTAGAACACATAAAGACTATGCAATACATTGTTCAAAGCACATTTAATTCAAGATAGCTTCAACTTTAAACATCATATAGAAAATAAAAAATACTGTATGACCAGAAAAGATCCGCGGATCTGTCCAATAATTTCATGATCACAAGAAATGTAATACCAATAATTTGTTTTTGCACTTTTCGTCGACTTTCACTTTTCAACTCACACAGTGTTCCGCTGGCACAGCAGTCGGTCTGCGCATGCTCACCGAGTCACGTGTGCTCATCGTCACGAAATCGGGCAACAATTCGTGGGTGATGAACGATTTCCAGAACATATGCAAGAACCTCAGTGTTTCTGGTAAGATATTCGGATGAATGGTCAGTCGTAGCTAGAAAGCAATCGGCGGATCGGTGGGGGCAGTTACACGGCGATTAAGGCGCTGAACTGTCAACCGAGAGGACTGGGGAACCTATCAACCTGCTGCTGTTTCAAAGCTTAGGCAAAGTTCATCCATACCACTTTACCTGTTTCTTTTGGAAGGGATTATAAAAGCCGTTGGTCCATTCAACGTAGTGTCCATGCACGGGAAAGTAAAATATACAATGTGTAACATGTCGTGGACCCATAGAGCTGGTGATCTCAATATCTATTGTATTGCATCATTGCTATCAGCGTAGTCAACTGGTATTGAGATCACTTATCGGAAGGAGAAAAATGTACCCACTCACACCATTCTTCGTGTACCTCAGGTGCCATGTCTGGTAACGTTGGCGATCATGGCCCTCCACATAATTCTTTCTTTTGTAGTTGTCAGTAGCTGTCATTGGCTGGTCTTCCACGCCATCCATTTAGACTATTGATGTTTTGCCTGACTCTAGCATTGTGTCCTTCGACTCTTTCTCGACATACGTCCAAAACATTGCAACTATTTTCTTTTGATCGTATTCAGTAAGTGTCTTTGTTGCCCTGCCCTATGTAGAACCTCTTCATTTGTAACTTGTGTCCAAGGAATGTTTCGTAGTCTCTCCAGGAACCATAATTCGATTGTTGCTAATCTATCCTCCATACGACACCATTACACATATCGAAACATGTATTTAGATGCTGCACTTTGCATAGCAATGCATATGGAATCATACATTCACCAGACGGAAATGACGGCTAGTTGTAATGTGGCGAATTTCGCTTAATATTTGTCAAGAAATCTTTCACTTTCAATTGCGTACAATTGTGGATAGTACTCTATGTTGAAATTAGATTAGAAACACGATTACGTTCGTTTTTGCATGGAACTATTTAAATCTCTCAAATGCACAACTCCTATGGGTAACAAGTCGTAAATATCAATGGCGTCGCTCACCTTTCCAACTGTTTTTACCACTCCGCCAGCCGTCCATTTTGAATTGGTAATCTAGTTGTAGCAGTGGTACTATGGTCAGTGGCGCCACTATTGGGGGGTGTGCATTTAATCACGAACGGAAATGTCTTCAGAAAACCCAGACAGACGAAGCGCAAGTCCGAACGTAGCTCTTCGGAGTCTTACTCCGCGACTACCGACCACTGGCGAGGAAATCTTCGATGCTGGTAAGCCTTTGTCAGTGTTGAACAGCGTAAATATCAAAACAGAAATTGTTACTACAACCCGATCACAAAGATTGCCTAAGGTCCCCGGATACATCGGTCCCATACGAGTTCTTGCATCTGGATAACTATGACTAATAACAGGTTTTGCCAGCTGTGCAGGGTATTATGAGGATATTTTTGAAACACGTTTTAAACCGAACGTAGGCTAGCATGGCGTTGGCATCGCAAGTCGCGTCGAAAACAAAACATAGAAAGAAATATACGAACGAGATTCTGAATAATTAAAATATGTATATGTAAGACACTGTAAAGATGTAAGAAACTTTAAAAGTACTAAAAATTCAATAGTGAAGATTTTCTTCCGTACGAAATCGCTACGTATCCACTGTGGGTTAATAAATCTGACATTTGATGGTATGCTGTCTAAGCTGGCATACGTTTTGTCAAGTATGTATACAAAATAATGGTTTTTGAATTAGGTACATGTCGTTGCTTTAAAACAGTTCGAAAAATAAGGGCAATTGTTGAAAAACTGTACCACGTGATCTGTATTGTCATTATATTTATCAGGTGACTACCACGTGAAGATATCGCACTCAGAGGTAGAGGTGAAGTTCTCGCGAGAGGCGACGTTTACGCAGTTCAAGCGATTGCTACTCTACCGCTATCCGGCACTACTTTGGTCGAAATACTCGCAGCGAGATAGCGCACGAATACAGGTTTTTAAACCATCGTGCGAATGGTCATTATATGTAGTACCGTGGCAAATAAAAGTTTTGCATTGGCCAATTTTAACCTCATGATAATGGTTTTTGTTTGACAAACACGGATTAGACTGATGATATTGACTGATGATATTGGCAACTGACTCCTTCAATTATAACTTGTAATGTATTCAAACTTACTCAATATCATAAACACATTGGTAATATTCTTGAAACAAATAAAAAAATAAATCCAACGAAAAAAGATGCACTGAAATATCATCAAAACGAATGTGTTTATAAGGATAAGGATAAGGATAAATTTTATTTGTCCCAACAGCAGAAAAACGTAGACAAATTATATTGACTGGCAATATGAATTATGTAAATTCATATGATACATACACATACAGAACTGTACAATACATAATAACAACTAATAAATCATCAGTAAAAGTAATACATTATGCAACAACATCCAAAAAAAGAAAAAGAAAAACATATTTGCTGTGGAACGGGAGACCCTTACTAAGACCAACACTGGTCGCTATCGTAGGAGCCACCAAAAATAAAAAAATAACAATAAACATATATTCCCTATACCTATATTTCTACATTAAAAAGTAGAATGCATGTTTGGTTTTTTGTCTGTGTCTTACATATAATAAATTTAAGTGTGTGATGGTGTGTTGTACTGGTGTGTTTTATGTTGTTTTCGCATGTACGCGTATAAGCGTGTGTGCAAGTATACAACTTGAAAAGTTTAATTGTGATTGCATGAACTGTGTTATGCTCATTCATAATTTATTTAATTTAGTTGGCATATATAGCAATTAAGGAATGAGCAGGTGTCATTATATTTTTGTAGCATGTAATTTTTGGCATAACTTGAAAAGCCTTTCAAACTATGAGTCATTATCTTGTCTATAACTAAATCAGGGATATTGTTTATAACATGTGGCAAGTTGTATTTAAGAAATATTTTTGCAAATTCATGTTTAGTTGTGTAGGTATGCAGTTCAGTATTTCTCCTAGTATTATAGTTGTGAATGTATGTATTTGGGGTTATTTGCCAGTTTAATAAGTAGACAGGTAGATTTTGATGTCTATATTTGTAATAAAAAAAAGTTCTTGTAGTTTTAGTAAATCTTCTACTTTTAGTGTGTTGAGTTTTTTAAAAAGTGGTTCTGTGTGTGAATTGTATTTGCTTAATGTTATAATTGGTACTGCTTTCTTTTGTATTTTCACTAATCTGTTTCCTTGATATCCCCATGTCGTAATACAGTAATTAATATGAGGTAATATCAATGCATTGTATAACATAATTTTTATTTCTAAAGGTAATACATGTTTTAATCTGTTTAGTATTCCTATAGTTTTGGAACACTTATTTGAGATTTTTTCTGTGTGTTTTTTTTCCAATTTAAGTTAGTATAATAATAATAATAATTGACTTCTATGGCGCCTATATCCTCAGGAACCTGAGCTCAGAGGCGCAACAAAACAGAATCAGTAGGCGTAATCGTAAACAAGGACGCGCAAAAGTCAGTATCTATAGTTAAGCCTAGGTAGTTAAATTCTTCCACTTTCTCAATATCTATATTATTTATTTTGAGAGATAATGTCAGTGTAGTTTTGTTTGGCATTTGGAAGGTCATATATTTAGATTTACTTTTATTTAGTGATAGCTTATTTATATTAAGCCACTCAACTATTTTGAGGAGTTCTTCATTTATTACTGATTCTGTACTTTTATTTTGGACACTATTTCTGAAAGTTTCAATAGTGCTAAATAAAGTGGTATCATCAGCATATATTATAAAGTTAAATATTTGGCTGGCTTGTGAGAAATAATTTATGTATATAGTAAATAATAGTGGGCCAAGGATGGACCCTTGTGGTACTCCAACTTTAATTAGTGAAGTTTCAGATGTGGTATCATCAAATTCGGTGTACTGTTTACGGTTGTTTAAATAGCTGTTAAATAAAAGAAGAGTTTTACCATCTAAGCCATAGTGTCTTAATTTATTTAATAATATTGAATGGTCAATAGTATCAAATGCCTTGGAAAGGTCAAGAAAAATGCTAATTGGTAAGTTATTTCTATCCATTTGAGTAATGATTCTATCTACTAGTTCAAGTGATGCATATTCGGTTGAATGATTAGGTCTAAAACCGTACTGATTATCAAAAAATAGCTTAGAATCAATAAAATAAGCAGATAACTGACTGTGGATGATTTTCTCTAAAACTTTAGAAATAGTTGGAAGGAGAGAAATAGGCCTATAATTTTTGAATAATGTTGAGTCACCGTTCTTGAAAATTGGAATTACTTTTGCAATTTTAAGTTTATCAGGAAATATGCCTGTATTTATGACTTGGTTAATTACTAAGGTTAAGGATTTAATGATTGCGGGTTCAATTATTTTCAGCAGTTTTGAAGAAATACCGTCGAATCCACTACTGTTTTTTGTAGGAAGATCATTTATTGTTTTCCTTACAGTTTCTTCATTAACATTCTTAAATTTAAGAACAGATTTAACTTGTGTATTTAAATAGTAGTCATAATTTTTATTTCCTTTATAAGAAAGGTTTACAGTTGAATACGTACATAACATGACCTGTGTCATGTGACAGTTGGACGACGGCAAGACGGTGACGCTAAACCTGTGGGACGACATTTGGTCTCTGTGGCTGTCGGGGGACGGCAAGAGAAAATGGTACCAACGTGAGTTCCAGGACCTGTACATGGACGTCATCAGTGGCAGATTTCCAGGTTAGTGACGCTCACCCGCAAGCTCTCGAGTGATTTAACAACAATATATCTATATCATGTTGTGGCGGCTCTTGAGGAACAATTTCTATCCTACCATATCCGTCCTTCGGCTTTTTATTTAGCTATGCCCATATTCCGTCTTTCTTCAACAGCAACAGCAACAACAACAATATGTAGTATAAGTGTCCATCGTCGTTCTCCAGTATAAACATAACATAATCAAGAATACTTGCAAGTACTCTTGATATGCTTAGATCGGAAGAACAGATAATATTAGTTCAACTTATCAATTCCAACTGTGATCAAATTACAAATCGTATTACCTTATTTAATCTGTAACATTTAAGCAACATATACAACTTCAGGGTAGGCTTATTAATTTAATTAATGAAATATTTAGTCAGGAAGATACCATCCAGCAGACTCGTTATCAACACTTGCCATCTGGAACTTGTACTTTTGGACGGCAATCTTGTTAAATCCTGTTAAATTGTTTTATGTTCCTCCAGGTTTGTCACTTCATTTCAGTTCTAACATGAGATGATGCCGCCGCGATGACTTGACGTTTACGTAATTTGACAATAATTTCACGTGGGTAGCTATTGTCTATTTACGTAAAAATGACGTAATCGCGACGACGCATCTTGTATACGCAATTTTACGTTACGTGGTTCGTCTTATCTTCCAAAATGATGTGCCGTACTAATGGCTTGCCTTCTCTTTATTGCGTCTATGTAGTCTTCTTGGCCAGTATTTACCATTCCCCGAATACTTAGCTCGTCTATCCACATTTATCCATATTAAAAAATTTAAAGGTTTCACACATAGGCTAGTTTTTCAGGAATCATACGACATGGATGTCCCTCATATGGATGCCACCAAATGGTCTGGCTATAAGCACAACCAGGACGTAATTCAACAAGCTTGTCTTGTAATATGTGCTTCACAACATTAAGTTTGTTGTTCCACTTATTACAGACAACATGTTCTGTGACAGAGCCAGAAAGTTACGAATGTTCCATAACATACATAGAGTTCGCGTGCTTTCTTCGTCATTTACAAGTCCTTTCTCTCTCTGTTAGAGACTATATATTAGTACTAAACATAGTGTATTGTTGTTTTTGTCTAGGCTGTCAGGTCCTAGGATTAGGGTATGTTAACACTAGTGATAGTTGCTCCATCTAACAGGCCGGGGAGTCACAATTTAGCGATCGGAGTCGGCCCTGGTCAATATTTTTAATTAAATAAATTAGTCTTGATCCCAGAATAGTGACTTCTTTCCCTGCAGCTGCACTTAGTCTTAGCAACATCATATTCTACATTTCTTCATTATCACTGAGCGTATAATATGTCTTTTCTCTTCGTGCTGGTCATTTGTTTATTATCTTTGTCTACATTATATAAGGATAACTGCTATTCTATAAACACCCTGAAATAGTCATCAACACTATATAGACATAAACACATAGACATTTTAGCTTTGACAGAGACATGGCTGTCAACATCAGACACACCAGCCTGTCTTGCTGACAATTGTCCATATGGTATTTGCCTATACCATCACCCCCGCCATTCAGGTAGGGGTGGTGGAGTCGCATTTCGTGTACCTGTAACATATAAAGTAGAAATTATTCATACACTTCAATACCAAATAGTTTAGAGGATATATGTATTCTTATAAAACATTCATCCATATCTGTTAAGTGTATATGCATCTTCCGTCCTCCTGCAAGCACAAATAAATTTGTTAATGCATTTCCAGATTTTCTTGAAACCACTTTACAATTCCAAGAAGACCTTTACATATTTGGAGATATCAATATCCACCTTGATTTACCAAGTCTAAATACTAGATCATTCATGGATGTCCTTCAAACATAATAGTAAGCATTACACCAAGACGTTTCATTTTTTACTTATGCTCATGTTCATTGGCTCGACTTGTTTATTACTAAATCTACTTGCATTAACATCAAGGCAATATTTCCTACTGATGGTTTATCAGATCACCATTGCTTTTTATAGATTTGTGGTTACAAGTCGGGTCAAGACCTAGATGTTTTTCACATTTCGACCAAGAAATACAATTAACATAAATACCCTTCATGATGATCTTGCAAATTCTGATCTTTTGATCCAACCTAAATCTACATTATGCGAGCTTGTTAATCAGTAGATTTAACAAGATTTAACAAGATTGCCATCTCGAACAACAAGTTCCAGATGGCAAGTGGACAAAGAAGCCACTGGCTTATTGAGAGTCCAACAATTTTCTCATCTATGTGTAGCCCGCCCTTATCAGATATCTGTCAATTCTATTTTTAAACATATTCACACTACAAGCATTAACACAATCATTTGGCAGTTTGTTCTATTCATTTATCACCCTCTGTGAGAAAGAGTACTACTTTCTCATGTCCAACCTACACTGCTCCTTAACTAATGCTGCTTTGTGTCCTCTGGTTCTACTGCCTTCTTTAAGTTTGAAGAACATATTCCTATCAACATCCTTATAACCGTTCACCATTTTAAACACTTCTATTTGGTCTCCTCTTAGTCTCCTGGTCTCTAGTGTTCTCAAACCACATTGTAATAAGCGACTTTCGTAACTAAGGTCTCTCAATTCTGGAATCATTTTAGTTGCTCTTCGTAGTATTCTTTCTAGCTTGTCTATGTCTTTTTTACGATATGGCCTCCATGCTTGAATACAATATTCCAAATGTGGTCTAACTATTGATTTGTACAGGGGTACAATTAGATATGTCTCCTTATACGTGATAGTTCTCCTAATTAGCCATAGTATTTGATTTCCTTTCGAATCAGCAATCCCACATTGCTCTGAAACTTTCATGTCAGCACTAAATGTTACTCCTAAAAACATGAAACATTAAGTAAACTCTTGGATAAACATGCCCCTAAGCAAACTAAAAGTGTACAAGTTCGCCTTCCATCGCCATGGATGTCTCTAGAAATAGTTGTTACAAAATGTCGTCGTCGATGTTGAAAGAATTTGGCGAAGAACTCATTCTCCACTTGATCGATCCAGTTATACTAAACAGCTACACATATGCAGTCACGTGATGCCAAAGGCAAAGTCAGATTACTATGCAAATTTTATCTCAACAAATTCTGAAAACCCTCGCCAGATGTGGAAATCCGTAAACACAATTCTACATCGGCAGAAATTAAAAGCACTTCCTGAACATACATTCATTGGATACATTGTGTACCTCTTTTTCAAAATACTTCACAGATAAGATTGCTGGCATTCGATCGATTTTTTCATTAATGATAATGACCATGATTTCCCTGAACCACCACTTTCTGAGAAGACATTACAGTGTTTCACACCTGCAACTACTAGTGAAATTCTCATTATTATTAAAATATCTTCTAACAAATCTTCTTCTTCTACTAAAAAACTGTACCAATCAACTCATCTTTCCCATTATTACTATCATGAAGCTTTCAATGCAAGGCGGATTTGTTCCACGGGATTTCAAACAAGCTCTTGTAAATTATCTCATTAAAACAAACTCTGTGTAAAAATGACCCAAAGAATTATCGTCTTATCTCCAATCTCAGTTTTATGTTAAAAGTATTGGAAAAAGTAGTTGCTAATCGCCTTCATGAACATAGTTATAAACATCACTTATCAAATTATCTACAGTCTTCATATAAACGTTTCCACTCTACTGAAACGGCTCTTCCCAAGATACACAATGATATAGTTGACAACATAGAAAATAGCAAAGTCACTGCACTCACTTTACTAGATCTCTCAGCTGTTTTCGATACGATTGATCATTTAATCCTTTTACAACGCCTTCATAGACATTTTTGCATTTCTGGCACAACATCTCGGTGGTTCAAATCATATTTTTCAGACAGACACCTAAGCATTAACATATCTGGTACACTATCTTGCCCACAACACCTTCCACTGGGAGTGCCGCAAGGATCCGTCCTTGGTCCTGTTCTGTTTAGCTTGTATACTATGTCTCTCAGTCAAGTCATTACTAATCATAATCTCAGTCACAGTCAAATTGACAAGAATCTGTTTCGACTTTAAGTGATTGTCTCACTGATATCTTGTTTTGGGTGGAATCAAGTAAGCTAAAACTCAATCCATATAAAACAGACCTTATTATTATTGGCACTGAGCAACAACGAAATAGGGCCGTCAGCCATGTTCCAGTTAAACTGCTTAGCAGTGATGCATTCCCATCAGATACTGTTCGTAATCTAGGTGTTGTCTTTGACAGTGACTTCAACTTTCGCCAGCATATTTCTCAAGTATGCAAATCCTGTTTCTATCGTATACGTGATCTCCGTTGAATACAGCGTCCCATATCTATATCTACTGCTAAGACAATATCAATAGCGCTAATTAGTATCCGCCTTGACTATTGAAATTCACTACTAAATAACATTGCTTAAAGAGACTTGGTTAAACTCCAACGAGTACGAACTTGTCTGGCACGTGTGATGTTCAGCGAGCCTCGGTTTTCACCATCACTATAACTATTTAAACAGTTACAATAGCTTCCTGTTACTTATCGAATTAATGTCCACTGTTACATATCGTGCACTATCTACACATCAAACACCCTACTTGGCCAGTCTCCTGCATCGTTAAAATATCCCTAGGCAGTTCAGATCATCATTTTCGCAACAACTTATTGTGCCTAAAACAAAACTTAACTTGGGCAAACGTGCTTTCTCTGTCGCTGCGCCTAGGGTCTGGAATGAACTCTCTATTTTTTTGAAAACATCTGAAACTATAGCTATCTTCTGAAAAAAACTCAAGACAGATTTATTCCAAATTGAATTTCCACCATAAATCTTCGGTTGTCCCTCGTTCTGATACTATTGTTTGCGCGTCCCTGTTCACGATTATACTTAATGGTTTTTGTTTTGTTGCACCTCTGAGCTCAGAATACTGAGGAGTTAGGCGCCATAGAAGTTAATTATTATAATTATTATATGCTTTACTTCGACTTGGGTCTGAACATGTGCATTATCTGGTCCTTACTCGCTTCAACTGTTCGCTTAGCTCAATCCACACATGTGTGTCGGATATCAATCACCAGACCCATGTCAAGAAGAGCATCCTCGCTTGTGTCATTCTTTTGGTTTATTGGATGTGTTGCAACTGTTTGCTACACATATCTCTAGAGACATCGGACTGAAAGGTTACGTCTGACGTCTGTCCGTTAATTATACATGGTCTTTGTGGTGTTCTGCCTCCCATGCGCATGTAATTAGTGAGTAATTATGTTATCCACTAACATAACCACCACAGTCATATCCTTTTGTGTCTCACAACAGCTTCCCGAGAGACCTTCAGGTAATAGTCGTCCGAGTTTTGTTACGTAATGAGACGATATTGATTCAACGAAACCCGACTTGGTTCGTGCGCTGTCGCCTGTCGTAGAGCTGACCTGGTCAGGTGTAATATCAGTCCACACTATCGACATATTTACTGCACGGTGGTTGCGTCATTCGTATTTGCCCACTGTCCATCTGGTCTGTGTATGTGTTTATGTGCGTCTGTGCGTCTGTGCGTCTGTGCGTCTGTGTGTCTGTGTGTCTGTGTTTTCCGTGTATATGTCTGCGCGTGCGTGTGTGCGCGCATGTATGTGCATACTGCATATCTGCATGTTCGCTAAGCTTGATATCATACCCATAAACGCACGAGAGCACGAGAGTTAGGGTGATGGGACGCCGAGGAATTAGGGTGGAAATGCAATTTCGAAAACATCGTTTTTAAATGTTTACGGAAGTACGTGCGTAGTACTGCGTACTCTATTGTTTCAGATGATTTTATAATGATGGGGGATTCGTTCCAGATTTTGGCATAGTTGCAGACAAAGCGTATAGGTAAACTATGTATGCATGCACACATATGTGTATGTTTGTCAACTGCTGCTGTTTCAGAGCCGTTGAAGATGAACAAGTCTCGTCCTGCCTCGGCGGCATCGACCAAGTCTCTGTTGACCCAGCTATCGGCGTCTCGCCGTTCTTCAGCCGCCATAAGAGATATACCAGGTTATAGTCCCAATCCCGGGCTTCTTTTAACCATGTACAATGCCATGAAGTCTCCGGAGTTTCAAGTTGTGCTAAATATAACCATTGAAATATCAACTAAATCTAATTTGTAATGAGTTCAGAACAATAGTGAGGTGTTATTAATATTCTGCGCGTTTCATGCGAACTATTGTTTATTTTCCCATTCTACTGCATGACTCAATTTTTGTTCCGAAGTATACAGGAATTGCGCGACAGTTCACCGAATGTTTATAAAAGTGTACATATGGTTTGTTTATGTTTAATAAAACTGCTGTGTTTGGATCTGTTTCCGCAAATTTCGAGTCGCATTTTTGAAAAGGCGTTTGAAAGTAATGGTTTGCATTGTAAAAATCATTGTCCGGATTGAAGTATTCCCATCTCATAGCTATAACATGATTGTAATATCGCCCACCGACCTTGACAACATCCATTTTGCAGTCGACTACACGATTAAAACCCTCGACACGGGAGGTTACGAGATCGAATTCGCCGCCGTAGAGTTCCTGTCCAAACTGCGCAAGCTCGTCGACAAAAAACATACGAATCTCAAATGGCGCGAGTACACGTGTCGTCACGTGACTCGTATCGATCTTGGCAAGATGACGTCCGTGTCGATTCACTTCGCCAGTCCAACGACTCAACTGCGTAAAATCTGGGTCTATGACGAACCCGGATGTAAGGAATGGCTCAACGGAGAGTTCAGAGATCTGTACGCGTTGGCGTACCTGTCTCTCTATCGGGAGGAAGGATGTGAGTATGCATATTAAAACACACTTAAAGAGTGAAGACATATGCCAATATTTCAGAAATCAGAGGCAGGCATTGTCCTCAGATGGATGGGACGAAATGGCCTTACTGTATAAGCACAACCAGAACGTAATTGAACAAGCTGATTCTGCCATACATTATCCTTCTATCCATTGAAACGATGGCTAAAATAGTTTCTATTACCAACACCAAAGATAATGAAAGTAAGAAAAGACCATACAGAATTTTTTTGACATTGAATGGTTATGAAGACATCAGAAATATGTTCCAAATACATAAAGATTAACAACAGCACGAAGCAGAGAGAGTAAAAGAACAATGTAAATTGGACAAAATACTCGTTATTGCAAATGACTCTAAATGAATGGAACATATGATCTACTCTTTGAGTGTCAATGTATTTAAAAACATAACTGATATACCCCTGACAGGATTACAAATAGATGACAAATTGTTGTTGCCCTCTCGAGAGTTTGCCCCAAGCCCTAAATAACTATATACTGGATGTTTGTGTGCCATCTATACAGCTGATGAAGTTGTCCTCGCCATACTTTAATGTTGAGTTCGTACTTGTCCTGGGCGTCCGGTCATTTTGCTTTCGTCGCATTCGCAGATGCTCAGCTTCAGCAGCAGAGTTCACACTTTGTGCCTGTCGACGAAACAATGGCAGGCGAGGACCCGCCTATGACGCCAGTAGAGTCATCCGTCTGACGTCACAGACATACAAGGTTCATCGTACATGTAATGGTCCGAAAGACGGTCAGCGTGCTACCGGAGGCCTTATTGACATCGTTTAAACCATTTCGTTAGTCGGCTGACGTTAATCAACATTTGGGTTTGCTGTTTCAAGTTATTCTAGTAAGGCGACCACATTACATTGAAGTGTCTTTGTGTGTTAAACATATGTGAAAATGTTGACAAATGTGGTCAAACGTGTGTTTAATTAAAAATGTATATTTAATATATTTATGAGCGCGCGCGCGCGCGCGAACACACACACACAAACCCACACATAAACACACGCACGCACGCACGCCGCACGCACCCACGCATGCACGCACGCACGCACACACACACACACACACACACACACATCCTTCTCCACCGTCATCTCTTCCTTCTCCATTTCTCTTCTTCTCTTCATTGTATCATACAATATCTGTCTAGCGTACCAATGTTTTTCATTTAAAATGAAGCGTTGAATTAAATGTAACTCCTATATTTGTTTTGAAATGGTTATTCCACAAATAGTGACCATCTGGCGATATATGGGCACGGCCAGAAAGAACAAGGCAGTTCCATCGGGTCAATTTGTAAAAACCAAGTTTTGTGACTTTAATTTGTACATGTCTTCTTTTTCAAAGTACAAATATTCTATGAGGTATATTACCAAAGATATGATACAAAGGCGTAGATTTGCACATTAGGGCCTTTCAATACAAAACGTAACACACACACACACACACACACACACACACACACACACACACACACACACACACACACACACACACACACACACACACACACACACACACACACACACACACACACACACACACACACACACACACACACACACACACACACACACACACACACACACACACACACACACACACACACACACACACACACACACACACACACACACACACACACACACACACACACACACACACACACATACATACATATATACATATACATATACATATACATATACATATACATATACATATATATATATATATATATATATATATATATATATATATATATATATATATATATATATATATATATATATGCATATACATTGAATGTATGTATATATATATACATATATATATATATATACATATATATATACATAATATTATATATTTCTATATATATATATATATATATATATATATATATATATATATATATATATATATATATATATATATATATATATATATATATATATATATATATATATATATATATATATATATATATATATATATATATATATATATATATATATATATATATATATATATATATATATATATATATATATATATATATATATACATATATATATATGTATGTATACATATATATATATATATATATATATATATATATATATATATATGTATGTATATATATATATGTATATATATATATATATATATATATATATATATAAATACATACAATGTATATGCATATGCAACAACAAAAATGGCTGGCGACAGCAGTTTGTCGAAAGTGTCTCATTATTTCTGGTCTTGCCCATATATACAATATACAATTCGCAGCTTCTACACTGACACATAACGTAAAACGTCACTGTATAAACCACACATACTATCATTGCGATTTTGATTAGTACAACATGCATTGTTTAATGGGGCAATTAAAAGAAATTAGTAACCAAGGACAACAATTTAATTATGAACAATTCAGAAAACAGTCAGCGTACGCACATACAACACATATTGTAGTACTTAACAAACGTGTTCAGGATTATTCACGTCGTTGCCACAATAATATATGGCGTTGTCTTACAAGACCGTGAAGTTATCGCGTGTGTGTACGTGCAAACGTATTTGTGAGTACGTGCTTATTCCGTTTGAATATAGAGATATTCTCCTAGGTTAAACAAATGATAAAGATGTTCGTATGCGTGCTAACCCGATAACCAATATGTAACTGAAACATTGCGAGATACAAACAACAGCAGGAGACGAATTTTGTGCAAATGAATTTACATGAGCATTTTCCACGTTTATTTCGAATATAGTACAATGTTATACGATTTATATGTCGACTACTTTGAAGTAACTACTACAGTGTGCGCCGAGTTTAATGGTCCGACAGACCTAAATTAATGGTCCGACACCCACTCCGATACGATCTAGATATGTGTTGCCCTGTTGTGGATCTATATGCTTTACATAATATACAACATAGGAATCGGTGTTCTGTCTGTATTAAGCGCAGTTACGTATTCATATCGTCACGATGCCCGGTGAGTCCATTGATAACCTCGCTAGCGAGTTTTCCCTTGCGTAAATGATGGCATTACCGGATATTAACTCGACTTGCGTTAGTGCATAGACAGTGAGCTACAAGCGTTGTTTTGACCCAGCGACGGTCAGCGCCACCTGGCGAAGAGCTCGACTGGCTGCACTCCCCTTGGCGGACAGAGTTCACGTGTCGCGCTTTGGCAGCTGCTTTGGGCGCAGGGTGAGTCGCCGGCGTGCAGGACGACGGCTCCTCTTGCGAGCCTTCGGCCGCCGCAACTGACTGACATCGCCCCGGTCTGTGTCGCGAGAGTCGTCCTTGTCGTCCGAAGGCTGGGCCACACGTCGAGCGGTCGGCCTGAAGTACAAGGCCCTCGCGACACGAGCACACGTAACTGCCGAACGTGTTCTCACACTTCTGCGAGCACGGCCACGCGTCGACGCATTCGTTGATATCTAAAAGCAAAATCGTTTGTGAAAGTGAAACCGAAAAAACACACAAAATATCAAGCTGCAAGAATGAAGGTAACTTGCTCTACTGACATTATCGTACCCCGAAAATGTTTCGACATATATTAAATGATTTTATAGAGTGATCATGGTGAATTATGCAAAACCGAAAGTGCAAAGAAAATATACAAGAACCATTAACATGTTATACTGTTATAGTGGAGATAATGCCGACGCGTCAATGTAATGACTCGATGCACCTAATTAATGAGGTAAACGAGTTGCAAGCTCAGTATGACCTCGAAACCACAACTCAGTGCGAAACCAAAAGTGGATGCGTTCATATGTAGAAATGAAACTGTGCAACCATAATCAGAAATTCTATTTATATTGGCGTGCGTGCATGTGTGTGCGTTCGTGCGTGTGTGTGCGTGTGTGCACATGTGCGCGTACGTAGATCTGAATCTACTACATGATTTGTGGTTGTGATACTAATTAGAGCACATACCGAGCTGACAGGCGACTCCAGTGAATCCAGGTGGACACACGCACTCGTGATTCACACAAGTGCCTCCGTTCTGACACGCGGAAGGACAGGTGCTGTCTGACAGTGGAACAACGTATATATATATAATCGTTATAGCGAGTTGAAATCATCGCATAGCCTATTCACTAATGTAATCGTATCCTCACTGATGTTTCTTCGGCGGCTCATGTTTTAGTAAACACCAGAGAACAACCCATGAATTCACAGTACGCGTTCACAGTACGCGTTCACAGTATGCCCACACATACATCAATCCATGGACGATACCACAACATTTCTTATATTTTTGATTTGCAACCCATAAGACAATTTCAGGATAATAAAGTATCTACATATTGTGTAGCATAAATGAAAAACATGGTTGGACTCTCGATAAGCCAATGGTTTTCTTGTGCACTTGCCATCTGGGGTTTTGCCTTGAATGGCAATCTTGTTAAACATAGAACATCCGTTGTTAAAATAACTTGACCACTGAGAGTGCCTTTTGTGATCTTGCCCCAGTGGAAATGTACTAAAACGCCTTTAACAAAACTCATGTAAACTGTGTGTGTGTGTGTGTGTGCGTGTGTGCGTGCGTGCGTGCGTTCGTGCGTGCGTGCGTGCGTGCGTGCGTGCGTGCGTGCGTGTGTGGACATCCGGGTGCGGGGAGAAATCAGGATGGTTGGAGGGGTATATGAAAGGACTGTGGGGCAATGCTGGAGGGGTTTATACTGTTATAGTGCAAGGGGTTCGTGAAAGTACTGTGGAGCAACACTAGAGGGGTACGTGAAAGGACGGTGGGGCAATGCTGGAGAGGTACGTGAAAAGAATGTTGTGCAATGCTGGAGGGGTACGTGAAAGGACAGTGGGTCAATGCTGGAGGGGTACGTGAAAGGACGGTGGGGCAATACTGGAGAGGTACGTGAAAGGACGGTGGGGCAATACTGGAGAGGTACGTGAAAAGAATGTTGTGCAATGCTGGAGGGGTACGTGAAAGGACGGTGGGTCAATGCTGGAGGGGTACGTGAAAGGACGGTGGGGCAATACTGGAGAGGTACGTGAAAAGAATGTTGTGCAATGCTGGAGGGGTACGTGAAAGGACGGTGGGTCAATGCTGGAGGGGTACGTGAAAGGACGGTGGGGCAATACTGGAGAGGTACGTGAAAAGAATGTTGTGCAATGCTGGAGGGGTACGTGAAAGGACGGTGGGGCAATGCTGGAGAGGTACGTGAAAGGACGGTGGGTCAATGCTGGAGGGGTACGTGAAAGGACGGTGGGGCAATGCTGGAGGGGTACGTGAAAGGACGGTGGGGCAATGCTGGAGGGGTACGTGAAAGGACGGTGGGGCAATGCTGGAGGGGTACGTGAAAGGACGGTGGGGCAATGCTGGAGAGGTAGGTGAAAGGACGGTGGGGCAATGCTGGAGAGGTACATGAAAGGACGGTGGGGCAATGCTGGAGGGGTACGTGAAAGGACGGTGGGGCAATGCTGGAGAGGTACGTGAAAAGAATGTTGTGCAATGCTGGAGGGGTACGTGAAAGGATGGTGGGGCAATGATGGAAGGGTACGAGAAAGGACGGTGGGACAATGATGGAGGGGTACGTGAAAGGACTGTGGAGCAATGCTAGAGGGGTACGTGAAAGGACGGTGGGGCAATGCTGGGGGGAGTACGTGAAAGGACGGTGGGGCACCGCTGGAGAGGTACGTGAAAGGACGGTGGGGCAATGCTGGAGGGGTACGTGAAAGGACTGTGGAGCAATACTGGAGGGGTACGTGAAAGGACGGTGGGGCAATGCTGGGGGGGAGTACGTGAAAGGACGGTGGGGCACCGCTGGAGAGGTACGTGAAACGACGGTGGGGCAATGCTGGAGGGGTACGTGAAAGGACTGTGGAGCAATACTGGAGGGGTACGTGAAAGGACGGTGTGGCAATGCTGGAGAGGTACGTGAAAGGACGGTGGGGCAATGCTGGAGGGGTACGTGAAAGGACGGTGGGGCAATGATGGAGGGGTGCGTGAAAGGACTGTGGGGCAATGCTGGAGAGGTACGTGAAAGGACGGTGTGGCAATGCTGGAGAGGTACGTGAAAGGACGGTGGGGCAATGATGGAAGGGTGCGTGAAAGGACGGCGGGACAATGGTGGAGGGGTACGTGAAAGGACGGTGGGGCAATGCTGGAGGGGTACGTGAAAGGACTGTGGAGCAATACTGGAGGGGTACGTGAAAGGACGGTGTGGCAATGCTGGAGAGGTACGTGAAAGGACGGTGGGGCAATGCTGGAGGGGTACGTGAAAGGACGGTGGGGCAATGATGGAGGGGTACGTGAAAGGACTGTGGGGCAATGCTGGAGAGGTACGTGAAAGGACGGTGTGGCAATGCTGGAGAGGTACGTGAAAGGACTGTGGGGCAATGATGGAAGGGTTCGTGAAAGGACGGTGGGACAATGGTGGAGGGGTACGTGAAAGGACTGTGGAGCAATGCTGGAGGGGTACGTGAAAGGACAGTGGGGCAATGCTGGGGGGGGTACGTGAAAGGACGGTGGGGCAATGCTGGAAAGGTACGTGAAAGGACGGTGGGGCAATGCTGGAAGGGTACGTGAAAGGACGGTGGGGCAATGATGGAAGGGTACGTGAAAGGACGGTGGGGCAATGCTGGAGAGGTACGTGAAAGGAAGGTGGGGCAATGCTGGAGGGGTACGTGAAAGGACTGTGGAGCAATGCTGGAGGGGTACGTGAACGGACGGTGGGGCAATGCTGGAGAGGTACGTGAAAGGACGGTGGGTCAATGCTGGAGAGGTACGTGAAAGGACGGTGGGGTAGTGCTGGAGGGGTACGTGAAAGGACGGTGGGGCAATGATGGAAGGGTACGTGAAAGGACGGTGGGGCAATGCTGGAGAGGTACGTGAAAGGACTGTGTGGCAATGCTGGCGGGGTACGTGGATGGACGGTGGGTCAATGCTGGAGGGGTACGGGAAAGGACGATTGGTCAATGCTGGAGGGGTACGTGAAAGGACGGTGGGGCAATGCTGGCGTGGTAGGTGGAAGGACGGCGGGGCAATGCTTGAGGGGCACGTGAAAGGACTGTGGGGCAATGCTTGAGGGGTACGCAAAAGGACGGTGGGGCAATGTTACAGGGGTACGTGAAAGGTCTGTATTGCAATGCTCCCCATTTCTACGGTGTCCTGGTCAACGGGACGTACTTGTGCATGTGCGTTTGTCGTTGTTCAGGCGACTTCCGGCCGGACAGAGACACACGTAGCTGCCGAACGTGTTGCGGCACTGTTTCTCACACAGACCCTCCTTCATCTCACATTCGTTGATGTCTACAACCGACACACGACCAGTCACCAGTCGATGTAACGAGAATCGCTCGTCTTAGTGGCCGTTCGCAACTGTCGTCAGTTACCTGTTCGTACAGAACGTACTGATTCTCGGACCCCCGTGAATTAATACTTTAAAATGTTGATAATTTTCCAGATTGCAAAACAATAGTAGTTCCGTAGCAGTGCACCACGAGGCGCTGTATGACGCCACGGTGGTCATAGTTCGCATGCGACCGTCATTAATTTAAATTAGTAATCAGGCCTCCCCACTTACTATCTCCTGTACAAATAGATACATGTCGACACTAATGAACGGTCGTCACATACGTCATAGATACGTCACGGAATTATTCAGCTTCAGCGTAAGCCAATACTATCAACTTTCGTTGTGTTTCATTTGGTGATTTACGCCACAGTAACATCATATTGTATACTCGTGAGAACATACACAGTACGCTGTACAATTCCTTTAACCCGAACTTCAATAACTCGAATACCCGTCGTTACTCGAACCGTGAGCGCGGTCTCACCAGGATGCCCCGCCTTGTCTAAGCACATGACTTCACTCGAACATTCGGATAACTCGAATATTGTTTCCCACAGCGTCACCTGACAGGCAAGGACAGTCTGTGCTACAAACACCGTCTTCAGGCATGACACACGTTTTCTTTGACTTGTGCGATTGCAGTAAACTACTACCTGACTGGCATGCCGTGCCCATGAACCCGGCCTGGCACACACACACGCCGTTGGAGCAGGTGCCCCCGTTTAGACAATCCGGTAAGCACGTGATATCTGCAATAAAAAAACAACAGCGACATGTATGTATGTATGTATGTAAGTATGTATGTATGTATGTAAGTATGTATGTATGTATGTATGTATGTATGTATGTATGTATGTATGTATGTATGTATGTATGTATGTATGTATGTTATGCCACTCACCCTTTCAGGGGTTCAACCATGATCCCACGAAGGATCCGTAGTTTTAAACGTTGATAATATTTTGGCTGGAGAGAATCAAACGTGTTACGAAATGAAACTAAATTCTTCAACAATCAGTTTAGTTCCAAAACGAGCGATAATCCAGTACGTTGTTAACTCTCACTTTAACACTAAAGTACAATGTACAACTAGAACCAAAATATAGTACTTATATTTCCGTAGGTTGGATGCATTCGAAAGAATTGTATTAGAAAACGCCACCATAGAATCTATTTCGATTTTCGCATAACAATACTATTGTAGCAACTACAATAGCGACCAAGCTTTTTGACCCATGGATGTTGTTGCTCTCTTCTTTATTCCTGAACTGCGGGTGAGGCTGGCACCGATTCCCGTCGTCGGTGTGAATGTTATTAAACAAAATCATTATACTTCCGTGTACGGATGTTTGTGTGAGGGCTGGAGAAGTTTGTGCGTATTGGTCACTATTCACTGTAAGTGATTTTGTTCTTAATACACCATTACATGTCGTGTATGATAAACTGTTTTCTCTACAAGTCAAATAAAGACTCGTTGACTCGCTGTTGCACCGACCTGAACAGGTTCGGCCGTCAGAGTTGAGCGTTGCGCCTGGCCGACATATGCATTGGAAGCTGCCGAACGTATTCGCGCAGCTATGTTCGCAGTAGTCATCGCCTAGCTGGTCGCATTCGTTCACGTCTGGAGGCAGAGAGACGAGCGACATCATTAGAACGCGGCACCATGATCAGTTTTGTCACTGGGAGGTCTATTATAATGGTTCTCTAGTTTCTAGGGACACCTGTCCTACGATTGTCTTAAAGTGTCCACAGCAGGCATTACAGTAATGTTGATACATATCTAATAGCATATATTACACAGAGCCTAGATATTCTTGAGAGATCGCCCCCTTCAGCCCAGCAAAAGTGGGAGGTAGTAGTGAGTTTAGAGATCGACATGAGGAGCTCTGCTCGGAGTCCACGACATATTTGTTCAATTTACACGTGTGTGCTATTTTACTTTCCCTGGCAGGAAGGTAGAACCAACAGCGTCTAGTGACACTTCCGAAAGACACCGGCAATGTGGGGTGAACGAAACTACCCTAGTTTCGAAACGGCGGCAGATGGACTCGAACCCCGGACTCTCGGTCGACAGACCGGTGCTCTAACCGCTGAACCACCGCCCCGTAGCCGATCAATTAACATTGCAAAACAGGACCATGGTGAACCAAGAGAGCGGTCACTCGAGACAGGTTTTCTCCGAAGCGAGTTGTATCCCAAGACAGACACGTTCTACTATGCCATTCATGTCCAGTTTTACGCCAAACGTTCTGTCTACGCGATCTACCCCCGTGAACCACGCACCGTTCTGACACGCGTCGCCGGTGACGCCCGGCCGACACACGCACTTGCCGTTCCTGCACGTGCCGCCGTTCGCGCAGTCGGGCACGCAGCCGCTACTTCCGAGGATCACCTGCGCAGGCGCACCGTCCGTACTCGCCTGGGCTCCGTTGTTGGTCGGAGGCAGACCCATTGCCTGGCCAGGGAGTGGGAACTCCACCCGTCCCGGCAGTGGTGCTCGCCGCCGCCCTGGTTGTCCGGGCTGAGGCTGTCCTGTATATAATAAGTTAACTTGAATACAACATGAAGTCCATATTAAAATGTGCAAACCATTATATACAATAAAATGATACAGAATTAAATTGCATATAAATGAATGAATAAATAAATAAGATTTGGCCCGGACATGGAAAAACATACAAAGGAGTAGGCGCAATTTTAAATACCATTGGATGGTCTATTATAATGTTTCTCTAGCTTCTTGGGACAGCTGTCCTACGATTGTCTTAGAGTGTCCACAGCAGGCATTACAGTAATGTTGATTCAGATCTAATAGCATATATTACACAGCCAAGTATCAAATGGAATTCCAATTACTGTCAGTGGGAAAGTGCATAAGATACAGAAGTGTTCTTAAATCTTGCAGTTCTGCACAGAGAAGCAATGTACTAGTTAATGTGGGTTGCGTGTGGAGTCTCCCTTTGTGGAGTCAGAGGATGATGCAGCTTGTGGGTATGGTGTTGCATGTCCACGAATAAAGTTAACACCTGGCTGAGGTTGTCCGGGCTGAGGTTGTCCTGGCTGAGGTTGTCCGGGCTGAGGTTGTCCGGGTTGAGGTTGTCCTGGCACGGTGCACTGGACGGTCGAGTCGGGAGAACAACCACCGGGGATCATCTGCTGCTGGTAGGACGACATCAGTTGGCAACTCCTGCGCACGGAGGACGGCCACACAGTGGATAAAGGTAACATGCACCTCTGTCTATAGCTAGGTACTCATATATAGAGTGCGCTGGAACAACGGGGACTGAACGAAATTGACACCAAGTTTCGAAACAGCAACAAGAAGATTCGAGCCCGGATTCTCTCGAGTGAGCGTCCGACGTTCTAACCGCTACGCCACCGCGCACACAGTCGTTATTTAGAACGACTGGAACTAATGCCCTAGTTAATGAGGGATCTCAAAAGATCGACGTACGACTTTACACGAAACCGGTGTTAAATAACGTCAAACTTTTCTTATACCGCAACACGACACTGTGGAGCTGTGTGCATCTTCCGTAACTTTGTATTCGCCAGGTGGCGCTTCATTCAAACGTCATAGTGCAAAATATATACATACGTGATACAGACATCCAGAACACATACATACATGATACAAACATCCAGAACACATACATACATGATACAGACATCCAGAACACATACATACATGATACAGACATCAAGAACACATACATACACGATACAGACATACATGATACATACATCCAGAACACATACATACATGATACAGACATCCAGAACACATGCATACATGATACAGACATCAAGAACACATACATACACGATACAGACATACATGATACAGACATCCAGAACACATACATACATGATACAGACATACATGATACAGACATCAAGAACACATACATACACGATACAGACATACATGATACAGACATCCAGAACACATACATACATGATACAGACATCCAGAACATATATATATATATATATATATATACATGATACAGACATCCATGATACAGACATACATGATACATACATCAAGAACACACATACATACATGATACATACATCAAGAACACATACATACATGATACAGACATCCAGAATACATACATAGATGATACAGACATCCAGAACAGATACATACACGATACAGACATCCAGAACACATGCATACATGATACAGACATCCAGAACACATACATACATGATACAGACATCCAGAACACATGCATACATGATACAGACATCCAGAACACATCCATACATGATACATACATACATGATACATACATCAAGAACGCATACATATATGATACATACATCAAGAACACATACATACATGATACAGACATTCAGAACACATACATACATGATACAGACATACATGATACAGACATCCAGAACACATACATACATGATACAGACATCCAGAATACATACATATATGATACAGACATCAAGAACACATACATACATGATACAGACATCAAGAACACATACATACACGATACAGACATACATGATACAGACATCCAGAACACATACATACATGATACAGACATACATGATACAGACATCCAGAACACATCCATATATGATACATACATACATGATACATACATCAAGAACGCATACATATATGATACATACATCAAGAACACATACATACATGATACAGACATTCAGAACACATACATACATGATACATACATACATGATACAGACATCCAGAACACATACATACATGATACAGACATCCAGAATACATACATACATAATACAGACATCCAGAACATATACATACGTGATACAGACATCCAGAACACATACATACGTGATACAGACATCCAGAACACATACATACACGACACAGACATACAAAACACATACATACACGATACAGACATACATGATACAGACATCCAGAACACAAACATACGCGATACAGACATACATGATACAGACATCCAGAACACAAACACACAAGATACAGACATCCAGAACAGACATTCGTGATATTGACACAAAGACTCACCCGTAACCTGTGTTTGCTACCATCCACATCTGACCGGCGGGGCATGGCGGTTGATTCATCATTGGCGGTCCACCTCTAAACCCTTGAGGCGGGAAGCCACCAGATTGCATGCATCCATTCCCCAAACAGGGAGAGGCTTGAGCGTCCACTATGGTCTCCTGCATGATGGTCGTTCCTCTGCTACAAGGGCCATTCGAACAGGGCTGGGGGAAGCCGCCTCCCGGCAGGGGGAAACCGCCTCCCATTCCGCAACCCTCGTTCAGACACGGCTCCCCCATCCGGAAGGGCGCGACAGGAACGCCGGCTCCGACGCCGCAGCCGCCGCCCACGCACGGGGGATTAGCGGGGAAGGGCATTTGGGGCATTCCACCCGGCATCCCATTCGGCACCCCACAACCGTCATTCAAACACGGGCCGCCGTTTGCCCCCGGAAGCGGCTGACCCCCCGGCTGGCCACCCTGCACACCGCAACCGTCGTTCAAACACGGGCCGCCGTTTGCCCCCGAAAGCGGCTGACCAAAGCCCTGCTGCACTGCAGGTTGTGCGCATGCGCCTCCCGTGCATGCTCCAACCTGATATCCGGGACTCGGTTGTCTCGCCTGCTGATACACTTGGTTGGGTTGTCCGACCGCCGCAGGGCGGTTGGCCGGGATGGGCGCGTCTTGTCCCGAGGACGGCTGCGGATTGAAGACTTCGTCTGGAACGGCAGGCTCGTCCACGCGCCGGCCTCGGTGGTCGAAGTACTGGATAGGTCCGTCCGGTTGAGGGATGATACTAGTGGGCTGATTCCCACTTGACACAGCGGCCGTCTCCCATCCCTCGGGGTTGCTCCCGCTACTGGGGAAGGAGCCTTGAGCCCCTGACACGGGGATGCTTGTCTGGGGCGCGCCGTTGGGGTTGGGATATCCACCCTGACGTCCGGGAAGAGGGTACTGTGGAGTCCTGGAGTTGAACACCTGGTACTGTCCGTTCCACGCCGGCGGCGGGCTATAGGCGCCGGGGTTGATCATCGGTTGGCCACCAGCCGTCACCCGGAAACCTTGGGCGCCGTAGCCGGGGACGCCGCCGTCGAACGGACGCCCTTGTGGTACACCTTGTGGCCAGTGCACAGCCGGCCGGCCATACTGCGGCATGTTCATCGGTGGCTGTTGGAAGTAACCTCCCTGGGGCGGCATGCCACCTTGTGGGAATCCACCTTGCCCCCAAGTCGGTTGCTGAAACGAGCCTTGGGCGTAGTTGATCGGCGGCTGCTGGTAGCCGTTGAACGGGCGCTGGCCGGTGTACGGCATTATGGGCGGATGGGACGGGTTGGTGAACTGCAGCCGCGCATGTACCGGGCCGTAGGCCGTGTTACCAGACGACACCTTCCGACCAGGCTCTTCGACGCCCCCTTCGTACGTCCTCGGTACGTCGACTTTGATCGTCTCGCGCCGATTCCCGCGCGTTCTCGACACGTCGACTCGCGCCGTCTCGTCACTAGATGGCTCGTCTTCGAACACGAGCTGCGCGTGCAGCTTGCCGTAGTTGCGCTTTCCGAACGCCACCTGGCAACATATGACGAAACATGAACTAGCATGACGTACGTTTATTTGCGCACTACGAAGTTTTGGCTGCATTGTTTGCAAATATCCGACAGCTTAGTAGCTTGTGAATATTACAAAAACGCAAATACTTCCCGACCAGTGAATGCACAGAAAACTAGGCGTTGGGTTCAGAGGGAATATGTCCAACATTAATGGTCTGCAAAATGAGACAACGATATTTTTTTCATGTAAGATAATGATTGTTAATGAAAATTGTTTGAAGAATGAAGTTTGAAGAGCCCAACTCTGAGGAGACATAACATATATTTGTCCCACCTTGCTTTGTCGTTCCGCGCGGGCTTCGGGTTGACTGAACGCCAGCGTCGCCTGCAGCTGTCCATAGGCCGAATTTCCGGTAGCCATCTTCCGGCCTGATGATGGTACCACCGGCGCATTGGAAGACGCAATAAGACGAGGTGGCGGCACTTCACTTTGTGACGGCGGAGACTCCGATCGGAAAACTTCGCTGGTGATCGACGCGTCGCCGATGTCTTCCGGTTCGCCTTCGGGGAGGCCGAACGGGTTGACCTCGGAGAACCTCTGCGGCGCCGATTCGTGTTCGCCGTGGTCTGTTGGTTCATTTTCCTCGTCCACCTCTACGGGGTACGGCTCCGAGTCCTGCCCGGTTGCCATCCACTGCTTGAAGTCTGTCCAGTCGCGGCTGGAACCCTCATTCACCTCCGGCATTGCCTTGGTTGCCACCGCCGCCATGTTGGCCTGGTCGCGTACGACGGCGCCCAGTTGTGGTGCGTCGGGAAACGCCTGCTGTAATGCTCTTGATTGTTGCTGTTGACGTCTGTCCTGGTCAATGGGGAATACGCATTCTTTGCCACCTGCGCAGTTCGTCACGCCTACAAAAAATATAACTGTACGTTTCATAACAGAGCACTTGTAGAAATATCTCACATAACAAATCAACTTATCCGAGAAGCATCTAGCCACACTGCAATTATTGCGCGAATGCTATTTATACAATGCGTTTATGCAATTCCACTTCTGCCTGTAGCCAGGGAGGGTAATTCGCACCCCTAAGGAAACATGTGTATAAGATTGGAATTAGACACCATAGGACGTTACTTTACTAGAAAGAGGTGCCCAATTGGCAACATCAACACGAGAACCACGCTCAACATAGCAAACGTTTTAAGTTATCACAACTTTTCGAAAAAAGCCAATCGGTACTTTTTGCCCGTCACATCGGCTAAAAAGTACAGGGTGTGTGGGTAAAAAGTGCCACCAAACTACGCAGTATAAATGTATATCTAGTCGTTACGTATGAATAAAAAACAATGAATAATTTTTACATAACTCGCATGCATGTTTTCCCCCTTTGCCCACGTCTGCATAGGCACTTCCAATCAACCACGCATAATTGTATAGCGCCTTTTCCAACCTCATATTCAATGGTACTTTCCATTTCAATTTTATAGTATTTCATTTTAGTGATTTTACTGACTGTTCACTGTACATACAGTAAATAATTATATAAGATAATGGAAACATATTTGTTGTTCATGTTACTCACAAGGTCACTTATAAGTCAGCGAAGTTGCTCCTTAACTAAATTTCTTAACTTTCAAATTACAATTTAACTGAAATTAATTGAAAAATAACTAAACGAACTAATCTAGTTGATTAATCGCCCCATGCCCGATGTGGAACATACAAAGTACCTCGATCGGGTAATAATTTCCACTGGTTCGATTTAACCTCCACCAGGGGGTAGTAACTGCCCCACCACGTATCGCATAAAATAACTTGACCTACACATTTCACTGTGCCTGTACTGACTGCTCCTGTTCACGGGATAGCAACGGATTCTTCTGCGTCTTCGGCGCCATTTTGGTTTGCTATGTGGAATGGCCACCTGTGGTGCTACTAAACAGTCCATCATTCATATTCGAAGTCTCTACCAGTTCTTGGGAATCGCGTCGGTACTATTTACCCGACGTTGTGAATTACCGAACTTTCCCTTTTCGTTTATATAGTTGAATAGTCTCGCTTATCCGACTCTAGCTCGCCTTCGTGATCTCGCCGAGAAGTGGCCTGGCTGCGAAGGAATGGTTTCACTGTTACCAATTCATTTTGTACAGGCGTTACCGTGCAGCGCCAGCAGTCAACCAGCGTCATTATCGAGATTCTACACTATACAATTATTTCGTAAATACAATATAACAAAATAAAATAAATGCTTAAAGTTGATTGGAACTACATTATATAAACTGATAAAACTTCACTCTTGTTTTATGTGAACTAGCCAAATGACCAGAATCTGGACGCATACATAATTTCCGTCACAATAAAAAGTGCACTCTGCATCCAGGCGATGACGTGTGCGACTAACGGTGCCGACACAGCAGGAGCCTGGGTGATTGAGGCTAACAGCTGAATGAACTGGGCCAACGCGTTGCGAACGACCTCTGCGCCGTTGGACTCTCGCTGTATGGAACAAATTGTTGCATATAATATCCGATGTTCCTTATATCCATGGGTACGAGGAAGGGCAGTACAGGGCTTTCAGGATTGTTCCTCTTAGACGGTTATTTCTTTCATTTGGGGTCCACAGTACACAGTTCACTCAGCTGTATAAATGAATAATTTGCTGCATACAGTGTTGGATATGTGAACGTATAATCTTCGGGCAGTAATTGCAGCGCGGCTGAATGCTTCCCAGAGAAGTCGAGATGGCGTTGGAATGAACAGGTCTGCAGTGTAAAGCGCTTTGAGCAGTCGCAATGACTGGATTCCGCGCTATTCAAGAATCACCATTACCTTGTTTACGTGTAACTGAATAGAGACGTTTTTGCAGGTGTTTTACGACGCAAAAGTCTCCAGCTACCTTCGAAAATAAATGACTAAACTGCTAGACAGGCATCGTTGCTATTCAATATGAAGGTGCAAAGTATTGCCGCTTTTATCGTAAACATCATATTATTTAGCATAAACTATAATTATTTTAACATATTGACCGCCGAAATAGGTTTTAATAAACCTGCTTAATTTGGAAGTTTCGCCCCGAATGTCATGTCGAAAGACAATGTCAACATTAATAGACGAATAATGGTCATGTCACATTTTAAAAATGACAATTCATAATAACACATTCAAGCAGTCAATATAATATAATAAAGAATATATAACTGACAATATAACAGGTTTTCATAATAAAACGAGCAGCGTTTGTACGTTTAACATAAAGTCAAGAAAGCCCCAAACCTGTCTACAGAGCAGGAGGATCACGCACGCAAACCATGGATTTTGTCACAAAAGATGAAAAGGTAAAGTTACGTTTTTACATAGCGCAGTATCTAGTCCGAAAGACCGTTCAAAGCGCTTTACACTTCACCCCCTGTAAGACCTGTTCATTCCAACGCAAACTCAGCTTCTCTGTGAAGCATTCAACCATGCTGGAATTACTGCACGAAGACTTTTCGTACACGTATCCACCCCAGTCTGTAGCCAGGTACTCATTTATACAGCTGGGTGAACTGAGCAACGTGTGGTGAACGAAATTGCCTAAGCTTCGAAACGGCAGCAAGAGGATTCGAAGCCGGGTTCTCTTGAATCCGTTGTTCTAACCGCCGCGCCACCGCGCCCTACGAACAACAGCGAGTTGTTGCCGGCTGACTTACTGTAGTCGTTGAGCGGCATGCAGGCCCGGCCGTCCGTCTGCAGGGTGAAGCCGGCGTAACAGTAACACATGTAGCGGCCCTGCATGTTACGACATCCCTGCGCACACGGGTTCCGTATCGTGCACTCGTCGATGTCTGCGGGAAGAAGTTTCAACATTTTAAACAAGATTTAACAAGATGCAACAAGTTGTAACACGGGTTAACAATATTGTATAAGATTGTAAAAGATTTAACAAGCTTTAACAAGATTTACATTTAACAACATTTAACAACATTTTACAACATTTCCGATTCCGAACGATACCGTACGATAACTTTCGACACCTTACGATACCGTAGGATACCTCACGATAACTTACGATACCGTACGATATCTTACTATACCTTACGATGCTCTGTGATATTTTACAATACTGCACGATGATTTACGATGTTTCACAATGTTTACACTGTTTTTTTTACAATGTTTACAATGGTTACATTGTTTTACTATATTTTGCAATATTTTACATTGTTTACGATGCTTACAATGTTTTATATATATTTTTTAAATATTAAAACCTATGGAAAATGGAATAGGTAGCCATTGGGTTATCGAGAGTCCAACAATGTGTTAATTATATTTGAACATGTCAGTTGTGTTTTAACGTTTTAGACACATTGACACTAAATTCACAAATTTATCTTTCTATGAGTAATGAGTATTTTCTCATATAAAATATATGCTGTTATTTTATTAACGTTACTTCGTGCCCTCTAATTGTCACGCTAAAAGCATACTATCATCGATATTGACAACTGTGAACGACCTCTAGCGACCACTGCTCGTACCTAGACATGTCTTGGCGTCGAGTCCGAGACGGAATCCACGCATACATCCGCACTGCACGACGCTGTTCGTGTCGTAGCACTGCTGGGAACAACCCATCTCGGAACACGTCATTCTCGTCGTCGCTGCAGAATAGCAACAAAATGCTTAACGTGATCGAGACAACGCACAGTGGCCTGTCATTGTAACGATGGATTCCCTGTGTAAGGAACAACCTCTTAAAATTAACCCCTTTGAAATTCCCGTTCTTCCCCGCCCCGTTGGTCACTCCTATATAAGGAACATCGGATATATAGAACACTTTGGTCCAAGTTTCAACAAGTTTCATATACCGAGAGTGCAACGTATGTGAATTGTCCCATCAATATTGCTTTCGAAATAATTGCGCAGACATCTAACGGAATGTTTTGTCTTCCGCTGAAAGCTTAAGTTTAATACATAATAATAATAATCTTACTATATATTCGTAACGAATGTTATGACTTAGGTTTTCTAAGTGAGAAATTACCTTAGCACTTTGATAAAGTTTACCGCGACTCTCCAATATGTTTCTCAATCACCACTCTCAAGTAGGAAGCCTATATAGTGATTTTCCAATGAACAATGTATACTCCAACTATGACCAAGCATGATCGCTACCGTATGTTTCACCGGGATAATATGTTCGGTATCTTAATATGCCCAATGTTTTGAAAATAATTAATAAAAATTAACTAATACATGATAAAGATTTGGTGACAAACAAAACATACACGCACACGCATACTTGTCTACCTTTCGTATTTTGTACGGAGCCTCCGTATTTTTGACCATCCTGAAGACTTACCGTACATGTCACACGAGGGGGCTTTAGATCCGTCTGTACAGAGGCACATGTCGGGGGAGACACATACGCCGCCCATGCAGGGAGGGTTGCATATGGCTGGAATAAAGCAACGACGAGGGCGCTGTAATATATGGATAACTGATGTTAGTTTGGCAATATTCGATCACCTACGTTAGCCTTTGTTTAATAAACTTATCCTGTTCTGACTTAACAGCTGGCTTGATTGTGAGTTAAATTTGTTTCCGACGGCCGTTTGATTTCGGTCCAACGCACTTAATGCGTCTCTCCAGAAGTCGATTTCATAGAACTGCCATTCAGGCTCTTATTGGTGCCATGATCAATATGTCAGCCCCCAGGAAAATAGAGATTTAATCAGAATATCCAACTTTCAGAACACATTCTGAAAAAACCACTAGCTTGATATTCTTGATTGTAGCTGCAACTGGTTAGTTTTTGACCACTTTTTCGGTGCATTGCCCCAAACCATGATTTTTATTTCGCTTTTATAGCATTTAGGCATTTACTTCAAATTGCTATGTTAGGCTACTTCGCATATATGCAGCGTCTAAAACCATTCAGTACGAATATATTGCAATGAAAATGCTTATTTGGTGTAACAATTGCATATAATAGTGTAGCCTATTACGTCGACACACGTACGTTTGTTGCATGGTCCGCCCTGGATATGGCGCGTCCAACCCTCGCAGCAAGGGTACGGCTTGCCGGGGTGACACATGTTGGGATCTCTGAAAGCAGCGGGGTCGTCGTTAAAACAAGGACAAGATTAAGACGGATGTGAAAGAAAACCAAGGACCAGTTAAAGAAAAAAAGGGTAATTACCCCTATGGGGTGATTTGGCCTTTATGGGCTCTTGTAGTGAGCCACTTTTGGCGAAAAGCTAATGGTGAATATATAATTATCTCGGAAAGAACCATCAAAGCCCTCGTCCCACTTGCCACAACGTATCGCTGTGATGGAGGCTTTTCTACAAATGTCAGCAATAAAACCAATGCAAGGAAAGGCAAGGCGTAATAACTATTTATCTTGGGTTTTCTACTTTCTTATTTAACATTATAAAGAAACAAAGCTAATTATACAGCTGTAGTAAGCAATGGTAAGGCCTAAATTAGAATACTGTATACACGGTTGGGGGCCATATCACAAGAATGGCAGAAAACAATAGAAAGAATACAAAGTAGACCAACTAAACTGATTCCTGAACAGAGAGACCTTAGTTATGAAATACACTGGAATGTGGTTTAACAACGCTAGAGACAAGAATATTAAAAGTAGATAAAAGTTTTGAAGATATTAATTGGATACGAAAATATTGATAGAAGTATTTTTTCTCACTTAAGGATGATAGAATTTTTTATGTATTTGGATGGCAATTTGGTTAAATCTTGTTAAATCCACAGCTGGGCAGTTCAATGTACTTTACCGCTGGCGTTGCGGCCACCCAGATTTGGACATTTCTCGACAGATAACAAACACTGTCGTACAGTTATCGGGCTGGTGGATAGCCTTACTACGAGAAGCCTGCTTGTTTGTAATTGTTTGCGCTTGGTTTGTGTTCATGGACTTACATGAAACACTACAATAGTTTGTTCACCACACACGAACATATATAATGGCCATCATATATTATTAAATATGTTTGATCTGTGATTATATCACTATACGTATTGAACATTTTATGGTAATCGTCATTTGGGAGAGTTTGAAATAAAGACCTCTGTTGAATAATTTAAATAAAGAATCTTAGACATGCCGGTGCTTTAATGCGAACACTAGCAACGCAGAATGCACAGAATAGCTTTGGTTCATGCTAAGACAACTCTTCTGTTTGAAACACAATGCGTAGTTTGAGGTCTTCGTTCACGTGCCGGTGACGATCGATCGGCGTGGCTAGAGCGAGCATAAAGTCCACCCGATGGCGACTACGGCCGCCAGAAACAAGACCATGTTTGTTTCTGGAACGTGTAATCGCCAGGTTCACGTAAACACGACAGACAGAACAACGGCGCCGGTCACGTCAACACTGGGCCGTGGCACAAAGGCGAACGTCGTCCCAACAATGTTGTCATAACAGCGTCGTTGTGTTCAATGCTGGGGACGCTATAGAAGTGTTCCATTTTTAGAAACATCGATAATTATTATGAAGGTTTTATTGAGTTGTTACTTACTGTTGGGTAAAGTTTAAATGCATTCATAACATGTTTTGGGTAGCGCATATCATTGTGTCTTCAATATAATGAGTGAAAATGTGTACCCTTAGCGTAAACACGAATGCTTTGAAACAAGTGTCTACATTCAAACAGTTGATATGTTTACTTACGAGTTACGTGTCTACTCATTATTGAATACAAAAGCCAAAGAAGCGCGTATGAAAGTAAATCGACTATGGTAAGACAATTCACGTCATCACACATCCTAGTCATGTTGCTTTACCGTGAGAGAGAAAACGTTTATATTTCCACCAGGTTAACACGGACAACCTTCGAATTATTGCCCCTTTCTTAATGTTCTTGAGTGTCCGGCTGCTTTCGGATAACCAGCCAGTATGAAGTTCCTGCACTCAAGAGACGTTTGCCGTAAGGGACCGCTTTTCCAACCATATGGTCCGTCACTAGTCAGTTATCTCCGCTTGCTGCTTCCGAAGATATGTCCTGAGGCTGACCCTTAAACCCCACAAAGACTAACTTATACGATGCTACACACGAAGCGTGGTATGTGCCAGCGGGTTTACCCGTGCAGTTTTTTGGCACCGCTCATAAACAACATTTAACATGTGCTAATTCTGGGAAACGATGCTTTTTCGCTCTTTCCATTACGCACAGCGGGCGGGTGTGAAGCGGAGTCTAGTGCCATGAAACACAGCCGCTGAAGTGTGAACATAGCCACCCGTGTATCACACGTTATCGGCTCCAGATCAGCTATAATCTGACAAATGCCGAGTGGCAGATGGAGAGCGCGCCCGTAGACACTCGGAAGATCGCACAGCGCGGCGTCGTAGTTTCTTTTCGGCAAGATTTGTTTAAATAGTAAACGTGTTGACAGACAATCCCCCATCGGCAACATCGTGACGGCGTAGATTAAGTGACGCTCCGTCAATAGAATTGGAATTTAAAGTTACGAAAACGTCGCCCTTTCTTACAAGACACCTTGTCTAGACGGAAGAACTTCATAATTTTAATATTTAGATGTTTCATATTAAAATCAAAACATGGTGCTGCTATATTTGACATAATCTTTATGTGGAGCCGCTGAATGCTATCTTTACATGATCATTGAAAATAATAGTTAAACTGTTACTATCGGCGCGACGGCACGAACGCTGAAAGGGTTATGGTATTTTTGGAGATTACTAAGGGTGACTTTATGCGGATTGTAAGAATATATTAAGACCTTCAGGAAACCAGCTTCCGTTTCCTTTCACTCACCTTATGAGGCGACTGCCAATAATCCTTGCATAAACGTTTCCATGTTTCAACAGAGCGCAGAACACCGCGCTGTATAATATCACAAGGAACGTCATGGCAAAAACATATGTGAGACAGTTCAACCGATATTAAAGACAATGCAAGGAGTATGGCTTGCTGTCTTCTAATGGCGTCTTCGCAGTAAGTAGTTCCAGCGGCAGTGGTCTCTGACTACTGCACTGAAGCTACCCTGTAACACTGGCAGTGATCGACAGCGGACTAGCAGTACACCACAGCGCAACGACTGATTTGTCACGATATGAGCTCAACCGCTGACGGGTTCCCGTACTCTCCGCCAGGCGCAGACATGGCGAGGGCATAGTCTTTCCGGTCGCCTAGTCGGGCTGGTCTCCACCTTGGTCATTTCGGCCACCGGTGTTTTTGCCTAACTATCCATAGATTGGAACCAGTCACAAGGAAGATAAATTTTATCCACAAAGGTGGTGATTAAACTTTGTTTTACACACCAATAAAATTTAGAATATTAATAAAATAGCTTAATAACTTCTTCTTCTTCTTCCATTTGAGCTCATAACTCTACGTTAGCCACATATAAATGTGGCTAGAGTATTTTCGAGTATTTTTAGATGATCGAAGTCATCATACTGATGGCAGAAATTACTACTGCTGCTTAAATCGCGCGGCCAAACTTGTCAAAAAAGACATTTCAACCTGTTTAGTCCACATATGCAACTGAAGCATTGGCATACTCGCAAGATCCTTTGTAGTTATAGTACAACATGTATTTGAATGCTCCAGTTCTAGTGTGTGACGGAACAGGTTTGATTTACCTTATTCTACTTTACGTACCACATCTGGAAACGAAGAGGATACTAAGTAATTCTACTTCAGTGCCTTTGTTGGAAGGCAAGTAACTAGCCAATCTTCAATCGTCACAGTTAGGATTTCTTATCTTGCCATCTTCACAGTTGTGAAGCCCGCCATAGACATACCGATTCTTCAGTTGCCAACGTGTCGGCGACTACTTTTTCAGTTGGCAATTCAATGTAGTTGTTATGTGTAAGTTATCCACCAACATTGGCAACATTTTTGTGGACATCTGGCATCTGAAAAATTGGTCGGCCGACGATCGACAGACAAACTGTATTCGACTAAACGTCGGTGTGTGTATGCGGACTTTACTCTCGCTGTAGTCCGGACATGACACATTTATTCCGACGTAGGATAGTTGTTCATATCCCCGTGTAGATGTCAGTCTGTCTATTTGTTGTTGTTGTGTTTGTGTTTGTGTTTGTGTGTGTGTGTGTGTGTGTGTGTGTGTGTGTGTGTGTGTGTGTGTGTGTGTGTGTGTGTGTGTGTGCGTGCGTGCGTGCGTGCGTGCGTGCGTGCGTGCGTGCGTGCGTGCGTGCGTGCGTGCGTGCGTGCATGCGTGCGTGTGTACGAACGTACGTACGTACGTGGGTGTGAATGCATACATACATACATACGTACATATGTACGTATGTATGCATGCATGTTTAAACATATGTTTAAAGTTTAAATGCATGTCTATTTCGCTATCTTAAGTATGTACCGGTATCTATCGATGAGCACGCAAGAAGACGATGCTGGCATGCGATGAGAACGGGAACACCCGGGGGAAGAAGGAAGAATTCCTGTAGGTATTTATGGGACCTTCAAGTCTTCAGGTTTATACTTCTCAAAAGTAGTGCTTTACTGTACTGTTCCGGCTGGAGAACACTGTTGTTAATGAGGGAGCTCAACAAGCCGAAATCGGCAGAAGCACACGGCTCAACGTCCTCCCCACTTCCAACACTGCGCACCCGGGTTATTGCTTAGGGTCAAACGGTGCACGGTTCGGGGCATCTGGCGAAATCCGATATGGGGTAGAAACCAGACTGAGGACAGGATGAACGGTCTGGCGTCTCTTACTAATTGCCACTTCTCCGTAATTAGTGACTGCTGCAACGGAAACAGGTTGCGGGTATCTCCGCATCTGCCGTGAGACCGAACCCTGGGGTGAATTGTCACATCCGTGGGAAGCCGTTTTTGTATTATGCAACCCCTCTACGGGTTGAGCCACACCCTGGTATCATTGGTATTCCACCTGCGGTTTGTGCGTTTTCTTTGGTGTCTTGGTGTTTCCTTTCTGTGCTCTGATCTTCCAGAAATTCACCATAAGACACCATTCAGGGTCTACATTTTCATATTTTCCAAGACTTTGAGGGTGCGAAATTCTTGGTTCTACCTCGTTGTTGATTTGCCGCAAGCTACATTACTAACAACTAAGTTCCTTCGTATGCGTCGTCAAGCCTTATATGGGCAGAACACCCGCACCATGTGTGTAATAAAATGCCAGAAATGTTGTAATGTCTTCAACTGTTCGTGGAAGTCCATCATGTTGAAAACAGAGGAAACATCTCAAGGAACCCTATTCCAACTTCGGAAATACGTTCTATTATGTTTGATAAAATGCCGCCATATTGCAACACCCAACTATGAATGTTTTTCGGACGTTGTTTACTGTTCCACGTTTGTTATTAAAATAATCGGTCTCGTACCACCTGAAGCTACTTGGCGTGTTGTTGCCATTTTAATTATTCATGTCTTACTTAATTACTTTACTTATCCTCTTATCATTGTACAAAATGGTAGCTACATTTTCCCGGGTGGTGTGAGGGGGTATGCGAATTGTTGCTATAACGACAAAATGTCGCGTGAAATTGTTTTGATCAATGCCAGATGCGGTCTCCTTATAAGTCTCGCGGGGTTTCCCAGGGATCACTTCAGTTGTAATTCAATCATATAATGAGTTTAACTTCAAATTCTTAGTATCGTTGCGACTGACTAAAAACGCATAACAAATTTAATAATAATGACAATAATAATAATAATGATAATTATTATTTTATATTTTTATTACTATTATTATTATTCGTATCATATATTATCATCATCATCATCATTATCATCATCATCATTATTATCGACCTTTGATATACTTAGCAAAAGAAAAAAGTTTCGGTTAAATTTGACAAAAGTGTGTTCAGCAAATCACCAATGCACAAAACATATGTCGTTAATTAACACAATATTTCACATATCTGATACTTTCAATACATAATCACACTGTAACTCTTGCATGTCGGCGAAACACAGTAGGCCTAGTTTAGTTGACGAAAACTCATGTGTTGAATATAAAATAAACACTATTTTTTCTAACACACTGTTTTATTACTATTGTTTATAGGTTATTATTAAATATTGTACTTTAACAAGTATTGCAAGCATTTGCCTACTTTTAGAAGTATTGTACTCATACCTTGTATGCACGCACGCACGCACGCACGCACGCACGCACGCACGCACGCACGCCCCCATGCACACATACCTGCATGCTTTCACGTGCATACATTCATGTGTGCGTCCAGAAATGGAATGTCCAACTACGTGGTTACATGCGTGTGGGTGTGTGTGAGCGTACGTGCGTGCGAGCGTACGTGCGAGCGTACGTGTAATATATGTTGTTTATAGCCTATTTTGGTTCACCTTTGTGACGATAACTTTCTTTGAAATTACAAATCATACTGCGTGTCTGTTTCATTTGTTGTCCAACATGCACATAATATTGATTCTAATTATTGTCGGTATTATGTCAATGCCAGTGAGAGAATATTGCAGCGATCGTAGTCCGCAGAAAGGTTGGCTTTAACCGAAAACAATGACATTAAATACGAAAAACAACAGACACGATAAACTGTTGATGTTGACAAAGCGAAAGAAAAGGGTGATATATGGATCGCATATTGTTTATATTTTAACAAGGGTATAATGAACTTCATAAATATGTACTCAGTTGAAGTACCCTGCTATCTTCTAATCCCGCGTAGCCCTCTATGTGGACTAATATAGCAGTCTGATTGTATAACACTGTTGCCATCACACCCCTTGGCTGGGGCGATTAAGGATTGGCCGTGTTTACAGTTACAACGTGTTACCTCAACCCCGCGCGATACTCGATACGTCGGTTTCATGTAACTGACACGATGAGACGACGTTATCGCGTGTATACACACACCAGATGGTCGCGCTCCCCTCTGACGGCGGAGATTATAATCATCGATGGTCTGGACTACGTTAGTTGTATGGACGCAGTCACGGCGCTACGTAACGTGTCAGGTTTGCGCCTCCACCCCGGTACATCTGTGTTGACCCTTGCAGTTCCACTGTTCTGTTTATCGCGTACCGCTCTGTGATCGACAATGAAAGTCCAGTATATCAGTTCTGATCTGGTCATTCCATCATTTCAGTGGCTTCTCGGCCGATGTCCCTTGAACTCTTGTAAGAAGACTCGGCTCACAATCTCTCGGAATACGACAAACGCGCCCAAACCACCGGCGTATTCTGCATTTAATGACATCTGTGATTAAGTGACATCTGCGGTTCCCTCCCTCCCTCCATTCATCACTTCCACCCTCCTCAGTAACCCGCCACCCCTCCCTCCATTCCTACCACCCTCCATCCATCTCTACATCCCTGACTCCCATCCACCCCCCCCCAACCCTTACTCCTCCCCAAACTAGTAAGGCGCTAGTGAGTGCTTGGACGGGTTGTCGTGTGTTTCTACCACCGGGTTTAGTTTGTCCGTCAATGTGGACGAAGAACGTGGAGAGAATTTTAACAAACCAAAGATACGGTGACGGATGATGGCGCCTCCTGGCGGGGTTTGGGAAATCAAGATTAGTTGGTAGTTCGCGAACTATTAGTAGTATAAATATTGTCTTGGAAAACTTGATGGATTTCAGTGTTTAATGACATGCGCCAAAGCATCAATAAAACATTTTGTTCGTTTTAAATGTTGCGTTGACTGCGAACTACACTAAATCGTTTTCACAAATGTGTAACAGCTAAATAGCTAAATAAATAACGCATATAATCACCAGTAATGGTAGAACAAATATAAGTATAATTAATCCTTGTTCTGAAACTGCGATTTCAAAATACCATTCATGAGATGTTAGTCAATTATATATAAATGTGTATGTGTTTGTTAAATTATATACAATTATATTCATGGCGTATATTGTGTAACCATTATATATTTCTTAAAATACTTTACATTACATTGTGCATGATATGGAGCGTGTCTTCAGACCATTTTGTTTCCATGTTTGTACTGTTGAGTGATACTGTATTACTGACACACTCTGTTAACCTTTGCGTGTTGCAAGTTTTTAGGTTTATAAAATAAAACCACAATAAAGAACTATAGACGACTGGAGCCAACATGCTGTTTGTATAATTTGCTTACGTCACACGTGCATTGGAAACATTCCTTACGGTTTTGTGCATTTTAAACATGATTTGTTTTTACATTGCATTGTTTTATATTGTATGGGATACGCCCCCTCGTGCTTGTCAAATAGCAGTGAATAACAGACGGAGCATCAGTTTAAGACACGTCCGAAGAGCTACTCTTGCTAATATTTTCATAAGAACATATCTGGTGATGCTGTCATGGTCGCCCTGGAACTTCTTATTGTCAGAAGCATTCCGTACTTCCACGTGAGAGTAGGTATCTACAGACAGTGATGAATATAAAATTATGAGTCTGGTGTGCCTTCGCTCAGGACCACCCGCTGTGGCATGTTTCTGTTAGAGTTCTTTACCCAATCATGCCGTTTCATCTGTAACCGCTAACGTATATGTGTTCTAAAACACCTTAGAATAATTCCACACGGATGAAAGCAAATTGCAAGAAAACTAATATTAATGACCAGTTATAACTAATATATTCCCGATAAATTAATCAAAAATCTATATGAAACGTCTAATCGTGCGTAGGATCCGAGCAGAATGGTTCGTAGAGCCACACAGTAAATATATTTCAAAATCATACTATATCAACTATGTGTAGGGGAGACCGGGGCTAGTTGTTACAAATCTCAGTTAAAATCACTTTTTGTGTGAAAAGTATGTTAAATTATTTTTGTCAAAGTATACATTAAGTTTATTATTCGTGTTAATAAACTGTACCGTACCATTGATATTCCATAGATAGATATGTGAAGTTTCCCAGGCGCGGTCGACTGTAACAACTAGCCCCGTAAGCGGGGCAAGTTGTTACATCACACGGAGCCCGTTGTTACAGGAAAGAACGTGTGGTTCGCAAAGCAAGTGCCACTCGTATATGTTACTGTCATTACATTAATTGGATTATGCACACTTATACATCTTATATAGAGTATATAGGTGTTCACAGCTTCGTATATTTAATTTTTAGTTACCAAAGGGGCTCATTCCCCGGATTCTTACATAACAAACAATTGTGAATGGAATATGAATTATTGAATGGAGTATAAAATAATGAATGACTATATATCTGTAATGCGACTTCTACTTGATTGAATGCTACTGACACGTTCGCACTCACACACACGTACGCACTCACGCACACGTTCGCACTCACACACACGTTCGCACTCACACACACGTACGCACTCACGCACACGCGCACAAACATCCACAGTTTAATGAATCGTGCAATATTTATTAATTGACCAAAAAATGCCATAACGATTTAACTAGATTTAACAAGATTGTCATTCAAGGCAAAACACCCAGATGGCAAATGGACAAGAAAGCCATTGGCTTATCGAGAATCCAACAATGTCATACATGTGTAACCCGCCCTTCTGGGGTATTAGTTAATGTTGTTTGACGCTGCTGGCATTAACAACTGGCTATAAACCAGTACGCTAGGCTTCACAAGTAAAACAAAGCGTTCACACGTCGTGGTTAAATAGGTTTTCAGTCATTGCCAGCACACAACTCGCTGGCTGACCCATTGGGCAAGCCGCCCGTTGTTGTAATTGTAACAACTTGCCCCCAAAACAATGTTTGCTGTTGAACGCACGTGGACGATAACAAATCCTGTTTTTTTAGTTTAGCTTCTACTAGGCATAACCCCTTATACTACGATCATACAAAGTGAATACTGTGACAAGCATTTTTGTATAAAATATATAAACATGACAGAATTAGAATACAAAATAATGAACGAGAAAGAACACATCCACTGGTTCTGCTCACCATGCGATGCGAAAGTGATAAAAAACTTAACATCGAAATAAATTGTGAAGAACGATGCGAGGGATTCACTTAAATGGTTGAACATTGGATTGGATAGTTGGAGGAGGACATCAGCGCAAAAGTTAATGAGACAAGAGTTAGCGAAATGATCAAAGAAGCAAACATCGAACACAAATCAGATAAAGTCATTAATGAAGTAGTTAGGAGATAGTCAAGGATCAAACGATGGAAACCAATGAGAGAGAAAAACAGACTAAACAATGTCATCATCGTTATCCTTCCTGAATCAAATTCACAACTGAAATCCAACAGACTCAATCATGACAGGGAATCATTACTGGAACTATGCACATAGGTAAATAAAGACTTTATAGACACAGATATCACTGAGATCCGAAGACTAGGAGAATCCAATGATGATAAAGGTAGACCAGGGTTAATACCTCCACCTCAAAGAAAGTCAGAAATTAAAAAACATGAAGATCGATCACGACAAAACCAAACAGGAGAGAGAAGAATAAAACAAACTCTGCGAAGAAGCACAAAAGCAAGAAGAAGCAGACAAAACGGGAAACTACCTGTTCAAGGTGAGAGGGTCACCTTGGGACAGAAAAATAAAAAAGATCAGAAGCCATTAATTACCCAAGCACACCGAACAGGTAACGCAACCAACAACAAACCATATCCTGAATTGAAAAATAGAAATAAGTGGTATTAAGTGTTTTATACAAATGCTGACCAGCTTAGGAATAAACAAAATGAATTTGAACAGAGAATATGAGATTTAAAACCTAACATAATAGCGATAAATGAGATAAAACCTAAAAACCAAATATATCTAGTTACCACCACACAGTTCTCGCTAGAGGGATATAAAATATTCTCCCAGAATAATGAAAACCACGAAGGGAGAGGAATCATAATATATATTGAAAACTCCTTACCAGCTGAATAAGTTAATCTAAACACGTCATTCAAGGAATGTCTATTTGCAGAATTAAAACTTACCAATAAAAGAACACTTCTATTTGGATGTATTTACAGAAGTGATGCTATATAAATTTGATGAAAACAACATCACAGTTAAATTATTCACACATTATAATTGTAGGAGATTTCAACCTCCCTGACATAAATTTTAAAAATTGGACAACTAAATCTAATAATCCTAACAACCTAAATTTAAAATTTGTAGAATTTATAACAGATGCATTTCGGTCATTCTCCGTAGAACGTATAAAATGGAATGAGGAAATCTGACCAGATATTTAGAGAATTATTTTAAAGGTAAAAAGTTTGTATAATGTATGTATTTGTCTATGACAGGAAAATACTACCAGCAGTGCTCGCCTCCCTTTCTATCGTCCTGTATTTTAATCATACAACTGCCTTGTTTGCTTTTGGTGTCATTCGTGTTAAGCCCGTGAGCAATATCGAATTCCGTGGGAAATCGCGAAATTTTACTGTTATACAACAGAAAGACTACGCATTTGTCCATTTCCAGCAAACATCAAAAACGACTGGAAATATTATCAATTAAACAGCTCAGACACGTGAAGAGAACAGCCAAATTGTTGTTTTGGGTTCAATGTTTACCAATGATTGAGGGATATGTTTTGGAAAAGGCTTGCGTTAGCATAACTACTAGACTTCAACAAACCCAACTGTCTCTCTCATTCCCTTGCGGAGCCGCGGCAGAGGTGGAGAAAACTTCGATCATATTGTTTTAACGTAACAGGAATAACTGACAGTAACAGGAACGACGCCGGTAAATAAAAGCAGTTCAAAGACAAACGAAGAAAACAATGTTCAGGGGCTTGTCCCTGGAATATAATAAAAAATGGTAGTCAGCATTTTGATTGCAACATTAGAACAATCGAATTGTTCAAAATAAAAATGTTTATTATCACTGAAACCACAGACCTTTCAAAGTTGATACTCTTTCACTCTTGCTCTCATTTCGTCTCATCAGCACTTATGAACACATGTTTCCATTCATCCTTACCTATCAGGTTATTTGCAACCCTTAGCACTTTTACTTTTATGTTACGGTTTTCCAGGGTTACAACAATCAGTATGATCCTATCCTCCGTTTTCATATCCGGAACTCTAGTTACTGAAACTACTGTTAACGCTTTCTGTTCCAAAACATGTGCACCAAATACTCCACAAGTTATTTATCGTCTTTCCATCCTCACCATTGTCTACTTCGTCGAGATTTCTGATGAGTACATTTGCACTCTTGGTTTCTTTTTCCCTGATCTCACAAAGCTCTTCCCTCGTTACTCTGAACCATGCCCCACAGTATTCCCACTTCAGTCCCCTGTCGGTTGTTTTCGCTTGTTTCTTGCATAACCCACGTTTATTTATCAATTTCTTATGTGACTGCCACCACTACTTCCTCCTACTGGTGACATTCCCGCACTAGGTTATACCATAAATATGTTCTATTATAGGTTACTAGTTGTTACCTACCTATAAATCCAAAATCTGGAGTGCAGGTGAACTCTCAATGATTTCAGGATTTCCCAGGCGAGATCTAGACTATTTGCAAACAGGACGTCGTTGTGATGGGTGCTAGCAATGATTTTTCACCCAGGGCGACTCTAGGTTATTTAGTGAAATAGCTTTTTAGTACAAAGTTTTATGTGCGCTTATTTATTGGTCAGCCATGCACGTCCTACAAAACTTGGAGATAGACAGTAATCAAGCTATGTGCCGGAATTGTCAGTGAGCCTTTGTTTATGGGGCCAGTTTGTTAACAAATTTGTGTGTATTGACATCGAATTTATTTGAAAATAACTTCTCCAAAATTTAGGTTGCATCAAGTCGATAACATATCATTATTAATTGAATACATCCACATTTTATGCCAGCATATTTAAAGATATATAGGGGAATTCCATATTATCACGAACTGGAAATTTAGAAAATGGGCAAACAAACGTTAAATCGCAACTGAAATAATAAATGATCCACCATAATAGCTTGTCCCCAGTCTAGAAAGTTGTTCGTTTTTAATGTAAATAAATATGAATTTGGAGCTGTTAGGTAAGCTATGTTGATGCAACTAATGCCACCGTGTTTGTGCCTTGTCTGTTGTAGTTATTTGAAGATGTAATGTGTGTGTTTTATTTTTGTTCCAGAGTCCTTTGGCCAAAATTTTCCGGAGGTAAGTGTAGCCGTCTCTCTGTTTTGTATTATCGCCCATTCTACGTCTCGATCACAAAACAAACACATAATTAAGATCTGGATTTGTTTAATTTACCTTTGTGATCAAAACTTGGTAATCCTTTATTTAATTGGCCTAAATTATTACCGGTACCTCATTTTATATCCCAATGGCAATGCAATAAATTCCACATCGTTTCATGCAGGAACAAAATTCAAGAACTGTCCATTAATTTTAGATTTTAGTAATTTACTGCGCACAAGTTCTTTTAAAAAATATTACGTTTTATGACACATTTGCACATTAAGCAGATTTTTCGACCCTACAACATGTTGTATAAGACATGTCCGTACAGTGGCATACACCGGTCGAAGGCATTCATGACTTTACCTGTTGTCAGCTCCCTCTTTAATTGTTGCATCTTTACATGCTAGTATGGACGTTATGTCACATATGTCCTAGACGATGTCATAAATTTGGAGTGGTATGTCCCAAAACACTTGGACGATTTGTCACAAATTTATTTTTAAGTTTTTGTTGTTCGTGCGTGGCACTCTTTGCGGACTATCTGTCCGTTTTAAACATTGCTTATTATCATTATGTGCAGTTCATAGTGATCTCGGCCTTTCGTGATTTTGACCTTAGTGAACTCAGCATATTTTGGTGATCTTGGCCTGGTCGCTAGTGATGTCGGCCTGTATGGGGAGTGCTCTCGGTCTCGTGTTGTGAAACAGAAACAAGAGTGTTTATGCCACTTTGACGTTATAATTTAACGTTAATCATTATTAATATGAAATTTATATATATATATTTATTTATATATCGTACTTATAAACCCGGCCCTTTTTATGAGATGTAATGGTTACAGAGGGTTAATTCATATTATGTGCATGCGCGTGTGGTACAGTAGGTGTGTGGATGATATGTCACAAATCACATTTATTTGTTTTATTTTAATTTGTTTTTTTATGTATTAATTCACAAATTGCCATTTTAATAGTTAAGTAATTCCTTGTTTATTTAACCATCTGAACATTGACATTTCTTGAATAATATTTAATGACTGGATAAAGTACTAATACATTATAAATTAAAAACAATTAAAATTTGACAAGTTAAACTGAACTGGTCATAATGACTAAACATAAAGCAAGATTGTAATCAGAAATCCAGATGGAGTTTTATTATTTTTTTATAAAGCATGCATACATGTGTTAATTTATACAATAATTATGAAAATTCTATAACAATATAAAATCATATATCCATGATTGAACCCAAGGCAATGGGGATGCACAGGCTTTTTTGATTGCGACCTGCACTCGCCATGTTGTAACACTGTCATTGGGTTTATGTGGAATTCTTTTAGACATAGCAGTGCCACCTACTACGTATTCCACACCCTGGTAGTGTCATCAAAGAAAACCAATATACGCACAAATCAACTGTCATTACTAGGTGAAGTCATACAGGTGGAATTTGAACTTTGTTTATATATATTCAGTTCGTGACATTTTATTGTGCCCTAAGCTGAAATGTTATGAAACATCATGACCTGAAAATGTATAAACAATGTGAAATTACCCTTACAAGAAAATGTATCCATACAAGTAAGAACACACTATTGCAATAGAAAACGTACAAAGAAGAGCAACCAAAGAATTACCAGGCATGAGTAACCTAACTTGAAGAAAGACTAAGCTTACTGAAACTACCCTCATTAGCATATACATATTTACGAGGAGATATGATTGAAGTTTTTTAAATTATGCAAAATTTATATAACAATGAATCCTCACCGAAACTTTACTTTTAAAATGGGATGAAGCATCTTTCATGACAGGGAATAAAGGTCACATGCTAACATTTTTACCCAAAGATCAAATATAAATATAAGAAAAAATGCTTTTCCTCTCGGAGTGACTGAGCCTAGGAATTCCCTCCCTGAAACAGTCGTACAGGCAAAATTCATTTAAAAACCGCCTGGACAAAATTCTGGTCCAACCAGGCAATTTTATAAAACTTTGAAGCACCGTAAACAACTGGAACGCTCGAATTATTGTTAGATGATGATCTGATCAATGAGGAAACACAAGAATCCTGCGATCCGATCTGCCATACGCAGGCAGGACTTGTCATCCACATGAATCAGAACTATTGTTTTGTGATATTTGCAGGACATAGATGGAACCCTTGACTGTGTTAGCATAGCCATCACATGTGCCTTCAACAGAAGAGGGACACTACTCGCCGTTGGCTGCAATGATGGGCGAATCGCAATCTGGGACTTCCTTACCCGGGGAATCGCAAGCATCATTAGTGCCCATGTTCACCCTGTGTGTTCTCTCAGGTACACTGCACAATTAAAGGGAAACAGAAGTCATAGTTTGGGGATTATGCACCTGTAAGAGTAACTAAAATATAACCATTTGCAACTACAATCAATAATATCATGCCAATGGTTTACAGTAGTATGAAAACCTTTCTTAGGTGCATAGCCCCACAACCTTTTGTTTCACGTTAATATTTTATATTAATTTGTAGACATAGAACAGATATGCGAATAAGGTCATTATGCTTAAACCAAGTGAATATTTTTTGGGTGCATTAGAAATATAAAAAAATTATATATTAGAAATATGTGTTCAGTATTCCTCAGACACTGTACAAAGCAAACATTAACAAAGCAAACATTAACAATAAAAAAGGTATGTTCTTATATAGCACGGTATCTAGTACTTGGGACTGTTCAAAGTGCTTTACACTTCAAAAAGTAACCCACCTTGACCTAAAAGTAGGCTTGTAGACAATTTCATGGGGTCTTTAAAAAATAACTTAAGAATAGCCCCCTAAAAAAAATTAACCTTGAATTATGGGACATCGAAATCATTAACAAGGAACATTGTTCATGATGTAGTTAGTTAAACTATAGCCCTAAATTATATGTATATCTTATTTAATTGATCCGAGGCAATGTCTGGGGACTGTGTGACCTGTGTCTACAGGGAGGACAAGGTTGTCTAACACGGCACGTCTTTTGTGATATAATTTTGCATGGAAAGTCCACGCTGACTTGCTGAGGCAGTCGTCAGTAACTTACTACATTCCACTGGTTGTTTCATTGCAGTTGGAACAGAAATGGCCGCAAGCTTCTCAGTACAGCAACAGACAACACTGTGTCCATATGGGATGTTGAGACAGGTGAATGTGACAAGACCTTCAGATTTCCATCTCCTGTCATCAAAGCGCAGTTTCATCCCCGCGATTCGTAAGTGCACTTTCACTTGAAATAGTGAGATGTCTATTTTACACAACAGCGCATGCAATGTTTCAGCAGTGGTCAGTGTTGCATTTAAAATAATGTAGTTTTAAAGACAAAATGTCATTGTGGTCGTCTTCTCCTTTTGCTGCTTGCCTGTGGCGTATGAGCAACTCTGTTCTTATTTCATGGCAAAGCATTATTGGTTACATTATTTTTAGTCAGGTTCTTTCATAATGCAACTAAATTTATCTTGAGCCTTTCCCACTCTGTTGTGGATCTTCTGTTGTGTTATAGATGTGTGTTCAACTGATGCCTGTTGAACAGAAATAAATAAATAAAATAAGGTTGCTATCACTGCTTCTGTTACTATTACGTTAATCCTATATATTACTAAAACATTTGTGCCACAACTGTACATGAAATGATCAACTATTTTTCCAATGGATCTGCAAACAGAATACAGCAAGACCTTTGTGATTATATTTCATTTCATCCATCCTGTTACCTAACGCTGTTATTCCTTGTCTGCAGTGTTCAGTGGTTGTTCGTGTTTCAGCACCAAGTTACTGGTGTGTCCTATGAAACATCCGACTGTCTTGATGACAATCGACGGCCATCACCAACAGGTTCCTCTTGATGAAGAGGTCAGTCTTTCCAACTTTTGATTTGTTTTTTCACCAGTTGTGTAGAAAACAATCAGCTGAATACAACGCTTAAAACCTCATTTGGCTAGCACAATTAATTCTAGAGGTATCCTTCTTCCAAATTAAAAAAAAATATGTTTTTGAGAAAACAACCGCCAAAAATGTAAAAACGGGATTTATTTCCTGAAAGAGGCATGAATAAAAGTTATTTAGATGTGTGTAATTGTTATAATAGTTAACTTTATGGATGGTAAACACACAAAGCTGTAAGAATATGGTGGAAACACATTTTTGGTATTTAAAACATCTTCATCTTCCATGTAAGTACAATGTTGTACTTGGGGTTTTGAACTGACCATACTTGTACTCACGTCTACGTAGTATTAAATGACCATCGCCTGTCCAAAGGAAGAGTGGACATGTCTCTCCATTCCCATCGTCTTTCAAAATATGTTTTATATTTAAATGTGAATGTCTTACAGAAGCTTTGTTGTGCTGAACGAGCCTTGATGTTTTTGTTTTAGAATGACCTTAATGTAGTGGCATCATTTGACAGAAGGGGGCAGAACATTTACACGGGCAACTCTAAGGGAATGGTAAGTGAATAAGTGGGTCTTTTGTCGGTGTCATTGAGAATTCATTTTAAAACTGAACCGTTGGGGGTGAAATTATGTCAAAGCCCAATGACACGCAGGTGATGAAATTATACATGTATCACATTCATGTGTGTTTGTCTACAAAGTGGGTATTCAATGAGAAATTTTTCATATTTTTAATAATAATTAGTGATAATAAATCATCAATGATAATAAATAAGACAAATGTCAAATCTACTACATTAAATGCTATAACTGATTACAAATGTCCAATCTTGTTTGTATTGAATTCAGTGTCATGATATTCCATGGCTGATAATGATCAGATTGCAACAGAAACAACAAAGGGATGGGATTTTTAAGTATGACGATGCCCAACACCTAACATAAGTGTTGGTCTACAAGAGATGTCAGCAACCTTTTTGAATGTGCTGTTGCTGCACCACCAAGTATCCCACATCAGTGTGCCATCCAAGTGTCTGTCTGTGTTCATGGTTTACATTTCACGAAGTTCATGTTCCACTCCCTGCTGCAAGCCCTGGGATCAGTTAATCAGTCAGCAAACTCCCGTCTCAGCAGTACAATGAATGCTACGAAGGCGTACGTTTCTGGACTACTGGTTTGATTTCCAGCAGTCTCAGGGGGTGCCCTTAATTTGCATTCTGTAGTTGTGCCTCCCTCAGTCGCAACTTTGGCTTGAAAGCGGAGACAAACTGGAAGGCTTCATTGATTAGGTACTCTCGTCCCTAGAGTTGGACGTTCAGATTGAAGTGCTCCATGATGTCGACTAGAAATGCAAAATCGTATGTCGATATGGGGTCAGCAAATTCCGGTATTTCTGCACCCTTCTTCTCCATGAACACACTAATCTCATGTCTCAGGCTCTCAGCTCGTACACATGGCACAACATGGCAGCTCAACCTAGCCAATGTATTTCGATGTTGTACAGGCTTTCATGAGACTGCAAAATTACCTTGACCAGGATGTGCATGAACTACCTGTTGTTTAGACCACGTCTTCAAGACGACTCCCATTGCATTCTGCTTTCCTGGTGGATGAAACTTTGGTCCCTGAAATGCTTCACCCTTGCACCTGCATTGTCTCAAAACTTTTCTATCAGCACATAACTCTGTTTGCCATTTAGCAGGTGACGAATGATGTTCAAATCAACACTGTGTTGGTTAAACACGAAAAGATAGCACATTCATGTCTGCATACATGCAAAAGTTAATTGATTAGACTTAAAGGGAAAAAAACATATTAGATATGTTCATAACATTGAAATAGTATAATCGAGTTGTACTATGTGATCTATCTACGAAAGTCTAGATGGGACGTACTGTTTTTTTTATATATCCACATGGTGTGTGCATGCTGTATTATGCACAATCTTGCTGTCAGTCCACAGGCCGCATGAAATAGCTTCGCGGGCCGCAGTTGGCCGGCAGGTTGCAGGTTGCCGACCCCTGGTCTAAAATATGTGCGTTTGTTTAGAAATAGCTAATATTGTTGTGGTACTGTCTTTTGATCACATATTTAGATGTTTCATTTAGAAAGACATATTTTGTAAAAATGGGGATGGTAATTGCTATTGGGATAACAATTATTAGTTTGATGCGGCTAAAACAAAACAATCCCTTTAACTGTATGTTTGTGTGACCAGCACTGACCGTTCTTGGACTCATCTGTTCATAGATGTTGGTATATGAGACAGACACAATGAAAGTGGCCGCTTCATTCAGAGTGACCACTGGCACTTCCAACACAACGGCCATCAAGTCCATAGAGTTTGCACGTCGAGGAAAGTAAGCATGTTTAGATGCACTTGCATTTGAAAGGCCCATATAGAATGTTCAACTTAATATGATAAACATAATGATAAACGTAACAAACTTCAAACACATAGATGAATAGTAATGTTGGACTCTCAATATGCCAATGGCTTTAGTTGTTTTGTGTTGTATGGCAATCTTGTTAAGTCTGAAATCATTTAAAGCAAGACAGAAATACAACAAATTTGCAGCTGTTTCCTGGTGAACTCGGCGGATCGTGTGATCCGTGTCTATGAGAGTGGAGAGGTGTTGGCATGTGGCAAGGGCGGTGAACCGGAACCAGTCCAGAAACTACAAGATCTTGTCAACAAGTAAGTCTACATCTTTCACCACACTGCATAGTTTGTAGGGCCTGTATGTGTATTTAGCTAGTCTATGGCCATCCTTGATTATACAGGTACAGTACAGTAAATATGTTATAATAAATTTATGTAAGTGCTAAGCTTATCGTTGCAGATAGGCGATATTATAATGTAAGCCATTCAATTTCGTTTTGACAAATCGGTAAGTTATAAAGTTTATGATGATAAAATTGAATGACGTACTTAACTGGGCGGTTCTGCAGATCACTGTGGAAGAAATGCTGCTTCTCCGGGGATGGGGAATACGTGGCAGCTGGCTCAGCCCGCCAACACTCCCTCTACATCTGGGAGAAGAGCATCGGCAACCTGGTGAAGATCTTGCACGGAACGAAGGGAGAGATGCTACTGGACCTTGTGGTAGGTCACTGCTCACTCGATTACTGGCAATGTGGCAGTGTTATATCATCATTTAATGAGAATTGATGACCACCGTTTATCTTTTTTTATCAACAAGTTAAAGCAATAACAGTCGCAACGAAGACTAAACAAGTGATTTTGAAATTTTATTTATTTGTTATTTATGTTATTTAATGTATGATTGATTTTTAATGGTCAAAATATTCGAAGAGAGAACCACGGTTTCTTGAGAGGTAAAAACTATGTCAAAACTGACATTCCAAGAAACCAGAACATTGATCTATTCAAAGATAATAAATGTGAATCGTGTTTTACTACATTTATGGTTCTATACATTTCCCAGTGGCATCCTGTGAGACCGATCATCGCATCTATATCAAACGGCATAGTGTCAGTGTGGGCACAAAATCAAGTGGTAAGTTCTGGGTCTCTCTGTAGATCAAACAATAAGAAATGTGATATCTGACCAGGGCGGGCCACATGTAAATGAAATATGGTTGCCTATAGTTTCCTTGTCCACTTGCCTTACTTGTGTCTGTAGCTCTGCATGGCAACCTTAGAAACTGTTTGTTTGATGCAGGAAAACTAGTCTTAGTAACATAATTTGATCCACACCCTACCAAATATACCATCCACCAGATGTGATAATTTTGTAGTTGTCATGATAACAATTATTAAAAAAAATTAGGATACGCAACATTATCACATAAATATCCATTTATGTCTTGGTCTGCCAGTCAACATCTTGGAATCCAACACTCAAAATTGTGACGTAGTACTGGTAGCCATAGTAGTGCCTAGCGATTTGGAACAAAAATGCATGGCGTTGCGGACAATAGCATGTAATTGTCTGCATAGCGTTGCGAACAATTATACGTGATAACTACAAAGAATAATTTTAATGTTTGTAGAAAGGGTAAAAGTGGGATGAATTTCTAAAAACCCCTGAAAGTTTGGTGTCCGAGATACAATGCATCTATGAAGAGTAGAATAACACATATGCATACTCTAGGTTGATTATAGTAAGCTAAGTAATGTTGTGTCACTCTTATAGGAAAACTGGAGTGCCTTTGCTCCGGACTTCAAGGAGCTTGACGAGAATGTGGAGTATGAGGAGCATGAGTCAGAGTTTGACATCGAGGACGAAGACAAAGAAGTGGAGGAAACAAAGTGTAAGAGTGACCACATGTCAGAGTGTCAGGCTCTCCCAGTTGCTGTCACTCTCTCCCATCTTGTAACAATCCCAGTTTGTGACACTATCTTCCATTTGGTGACAGTTTCTCCCGTTTGGTTACAGTCTCTCCCAGTTGCTTAAACCTTCTCCTATTTGGAGACACTCTCTCCCATTTGGTGACAGTCTCTCCCAGTTGCTTAAACCTTCTCCTATTTGGTGACAATCTCCCCCATTTGGTGACAGTCTCTCCCAGTTGCTTAAACCTTTAGTGACACTCTCCCAGTTGCTTAATATTGCTCCCAATTGCTGACACTAACAGTTGCTGACAGGTTCTCTGTCTCTCTCTCTGTGCAGGTACGGAAGAGGAGGATATTGAAGTAGATGTCACCTCAGTGGATGTCATTCCAGCCTTCCTCAGCAGGTATGTTTGCTATCTATCATTACTGCATTTTAAAATATGCTCTTATTTGGTATAATTTTTTCTTAAGCAGTTCTGCATATTTATGTTTTAAACTCACGACCCTTGGGAAGATAAAATGTATAATATTATATAAGGTTTGTCTTGAATAAAATGTTTGTGTTATTATTATTATTGTTCCAGTGACACTTCAGCATTTCGTAATTCCAACATTCTGAACTAGTTTGTACCCTTATGGTACTTTATAACTGCAGTTTTTATTACTTGATTTCTTACTTAAAAAAACTACTCTTCTAAAGTACTCCAATGGTACCTTGTAATTTGCCGTTGATTGGTACTTCGGTACTGGTAGTAGTTAATATCAGAAGTGTTTGGTGGTAGTTCAGTGTCATGCAGTACTTCATAGTTCAGTGGTTTGTGGGTACATTATACTGTACTTGACATATTTCTAGGTTCTGGGATATTCTATTGCACTGCAGTACTCTGACATACTCCCATGCATTACAGTACTTATTCCAATAAACTATGCTATTGCACTATAGTACTACTGGTGCACTATAGTACTATTGGTCCACCATAGTACTACTGGTGCATTATAGTACTATTGGTGCACCATAGTACTACTGCTGCATTATAATATTACTGGTGCCCTATAGTACTACTGGTGTACTATAGTACTACTGATGCACTATAGTACTACTAGTGCACTATAGTACTACTGATGTTCTATGTATTCCAGTGTGTATATTTCTGCAGCAGTCCAGTGTTTTATGTCATCAAGACTCGTCACAATGTTCTGTTACAGCGACGAGGAAGCAGATGATCCCAAAGTTCTCCTCTTCCTCCCAGTCAGCCCTGATATGGATGAGTTGGAAGAGGGATACAATGGAGACCAGGTTGGAATGACAGTCCTCACCATCATAGCCCAGTTTTCCCAGTTGGTTGGACATAAAAATAACAGAATAAATGTTGCTAGTCTTTTTTGTTTCGCATTAACTTTTGCTTGTGTAATACTTATATTTTATATTATATTACATTATATTCCAAATTTTTATTCCGGGCATAGAAACTGTATAATGATAAAATAAAATAAATAATAGTGATAGATAAACACGTAAGAGTACATGTTTTCTACAAGTTGAATGAACGAGCTATTCAACCAGCAACAGTTTATTTGTGACAACACACACAGGTGAATGAAGGTCTCAAATCTAGTCTCATACGTTGATTGACTAATTCTAGCATAAACTCCTTCACATCCAGTAATGCAGTACAACACACGTTACTACCGTAATTAGTTTTGGCCATTGTCACTGGTCAAAAGCCGTGATAACTTGTAATTTGGAGCACAATTCTGACTTTTGCCACACAAACTGTAAACGTCCTGTAAACGTGGCTGCCAATGGAATATTGTGCATACTTAGCCCTTTCTGATGACATCAGCAGGCATTGGCTAAAGTGCTGATTGGATAGTATTTTCGAGTGGGAATTTCTTGTCCCAATTATAAATGTACGGTAGTCACAATATCTTTTACGTTTAATGTCGTATTACACATTGTAATTGTAATTGTGCTACTATATTGCGTAATTATGCTATTACATATTGTAAATATACTTTTACATATTGTATTCACAATTGGTTAATGTTCTGTACAACCCGATGTCTGTTTAGTCTTACCACTCGGTCACTCGTATCCAGAGATCACCAGTTGTGAGAATTCCCCCCCACCAGGGAAAAGGCTCAAATGACTCTTCTCACTCCACCGTTGTGTTAGCGCGATGAAGACTGTATTTGTTGTTGTTGTTGAAGGACGAAGTAGCAGTAGAGGCGGTTGAGAAGAAACGCAGTTCACTGTCAAAAGATTCATCATCGCCACCAAAGAAGAAAAAACAGCAACCTGTAATTGAAGTTGACCTTCCCAATGCTCCAGTAGACGGTGAGTGTGCCTGTGTCATTCCAACTTTGCTCGATGTGTACACCTCTTTGCTCCCTTGTGCTTTTTAGTCATATAATTATAACTACTAGAATTGGGTTGCACAGTGACGGTTGCCTTGGATATGTGTTCTTCATCAGTGATCCCTTTATAAAGGGGTGAGGCTAGTTCTTGTACTGCTGCACCGCCCCAGATGTTATCCCTTTCCCCTTCTTCCCATTGGCAGCCTACTCCCTCTACTTGTCATCCTCCTCCGCCTTTCTCACATCCTTCATTACGCAGTCTCCCCATCTTAATTGTGGTCTTCCCCATTTCCTGTAGCCTCCCTGTTAGCTGTTCCACTGCCTCTGCTCTCTTTGTTAGTTGGCCCATTTCCATCCAGACCAAGTGACCTGTCCTATTTAATGTGCCACAAATGCTTATTTATTGTTAGCATATTTCACTCAATTATTAAGTTGAACAGTGTTTAGTAGGCGTGACTATCGGTGATAGTTTTACTATTGCTATACAATTGCAATAGTTTTGTAACTATTGCAATAGTATCATGATAGTATCATGGAATAGAGAATAGCCAGGAAAGCAGTCCCAACCCATAGTAGCTATCGAGTGGTCTTGGGGCCAGTTGATTTAAAACTGCTGGATGCGTGAATGATGCTGATCTAATGGACTATTGTTGATGTTAGCTCGATAAATAAATAAGATTATCAAATATATTTTGAAGAAATGTTTATTTCTATTATAACAGTGACACAAGCGGCCATGCTGAATTGTTTTGCACCAACTATCGATAGTTCTGTGTACTATCGACGGTAACTGTCAACGATAATTATGACTTTTCAATTTGCTATCGATAGTATTGCAACGTCAGATTGACTATTGTGATGCATCAATCAATAGTTCGATACATCCCTAGTGTATAGAGCACTAAAAATATGTGATTCATTGACAGAGATGCATCCTCTGCTGTGTGTGAAGAAGCCAGCAGACCGACAGCAGCACCGTCGCAGCAACAGCAGTCGGTCCAAGTCCTCACATCGTTCCTCCCACAGTCGTTCTGACTCCAAGAGTCGGCACCGTGCAGACAAGGCCAGCAGGGGGCATGACAGTAGCAGGTCAGCAGCCGACGCCACACACAAGGAGAATGCAGCAGGTGGGTCTTATCAAAAGCCATTTACAATTCCCTCTGCTGTTGATTTAGACCACCACAAATCGTTGATGTTCAAATATGTAGTGTGTGAAGTTTTGTTAAAATCATCAAAAGAATTGACTTTGATCGTTAGATTGGGTAACTTGTGAAACTGTGAATAGCCTTATATTACTGTATATAGACCCGGGTCACTTTGGCCGTTTTTTTCACTGAATTTTGACTGGATTCGGTGAAAAATAATTTAATTGTTTGTCCGATGATTTCACTGAAACTAAATAGTAAATTATACAAACGAGCTAGCATAGCATTGTTGATACTAAATATGTTTGATTTTACACAAAATTTGTCTGTAATGAGATTAGCAAAAAAATTAATAGAGGATTGGCCTTTAACATGGTTTTGTTTCTTGCCTGCCCCTGCCTGGGTAGAAATCGATATGTTAAAGCAAAGCAAAAGTAATGGTTTTGTGGCTATGCGAGATAATAAAAAACTAACCATGTGCAACTAAGATCAAGAATATCACGCCAGTGGTTTACTCAGAATGTGTTCTAAAAGTGGGAGTTTCTGGTTATTTCTCTGGTGGACTGAGTGCTGTCGTGTTAACCAGCACGGCCAATAAGCGCATGCACAGTTCTGTGAAAATCGGGTAACCTAGACTGATTGTGACATATTAAATGAGATGAATAGACCTAGTCTACGCTTTGATTCCAATCATGTAAAAAATTCATCAAGCTCTTCTGTTATTTCCCACTTGTTAGGTTGAGTTCTTGTGCAGTGTAGCAATACACGCATCATACTATGTGTACTGTGATTTGTGTGAAGTAGAGAATGTGTTGAGTCTGGTGTTTTAGCTGGTGATGAACTTGGACGGTAGCAGGCAGGAGTAGGACGTGGTAGGTGCAGGCGTAGACTGGCGTAGAGTAGGCGTAGAGTAGGCATAGCTGACGTATGTCGTAGAGCGCTGGTGGTCGCATGTAGAACTGTACGCATGCATGCACGCACGCACACATGCATGCATGCATGCATGAATGAATGTATACATGCTTACATATAGGCACACATAGATAAACACTGATGCACTTTAATATGTCATCACTGCTTCGGAGAATACAAAATGTATGTTTGTTTTCCTGTACTGTTGGTCTACCGCTGTGACTGTGCAGTACTGTGACTCACATTTATGTCATGGCATTTTCGCTGTCAGCACCTTCTTATATTAGGCGAATCAACTTGTACTTGTACACTCATTGGTAGATACACGTTTAAGAGAGCATAACAGTTTGTGCAAGAAATAAAACAATCTTGGATGTAATATATATGTACAGAATTGATCTTCAAGCATTATCAATATATTAATGCATTAACTTTGGGGGCAGTCTGGCAGTATCTCATCCCAGGCACTGACATCCACTCACCTGTTTCTATGTTCCGTCGTCTCCTACAGGATTGCACCAGTGGCCTTTGATCTACCAATTAGTGATGTATTTAAATAACCACAAAGACAGTTATTTAAAGTTATTTGCTATTATGCTATTCTACCTGTTGGACAAAGATGGAAACAGTGGCCAAATTTAGTGTGAGCCACTCTCCAAAAGGTACAACCTAGTGCCCTACATGGGCCGGGCTTTGGGCCCAAGCTCAGCCCAGCCCACAGGCCCATCCCGCAGGCTTGGGCTACTAAATTTTGTGGGCTTTTGCGGGCTTGGGATGGGCCTGGGCCTAGTGTGAACGGGCCGGGCTTGGGCTGGGCCTGTACCTAATAAAAATATTAATACAAAACCCAGATTTTTAATATTAATAAAAACCGAGTATAAATTGCATTTTCTGTTAATGAATGTTTAAAATTATTTCTTTAGTATTACATTGCATGGAATTATGAATGACACCAGTGCTTTATATGTTGTAATGTAGTTTAAGCTCTTTTCAACAATGGGGCTTCCAATGGTATAATTTTAATAATGGGCATTCTTTTAATAGAGACATTTCATATAATAGCAATGCATAGTATTGGATACACCGTACAGACATTACACAGTACATATTACTACTACATAGTTCATGCATAATACAGATATAACAGATGCATATTTTTGCCATGGTATACTTAGTATACTTACTTGGTATACTTAGTATACTTACTTGGTATACTTAGTATACTTACTTGGTATACTTAGTATACTTACTTGGTATACTTAGTATACTTACTTGGTATACTTAGTATACTTACTTGGTATACTTAGTATACTTACTTGGTATACTTAGTATACTTACTTGGTATACTTAGTATACTTACTTGGTATACTTAGTATACTTACTTGGTATACTACTTGGCTGTATAGTCTCTTTTAGCCAGTGGCCAGAGAACTCAATTTCTTCTTGAAGGTGTTCAGGGAAGAAGCTGTTACAACTTCTTCAGGAGGTTTGTCCCAGTGATTGATGACACGATCTCTGTCCCAGGGGAACTGATTCGACAGGTGTTATGCTGAGTTTCAGCGCTCCCTTCTGAACTTTCTCTAATTCATCTATATCTTTTCTATAAAAGAGGTTCCAAGCTGGCGATGCATATTCCAGCACTTGTCGTATCATTGTTTCATATAAGGTCTTTAGTATCTTTTCCGATCTACTTTCAAAGCATCGTTTGATTTGCCTTAGTTGTAATATATTTTACATGGGTGCTTGGTTTTAGGTTATCGCATATGGTAATTCCTAGATCTTTTTTTTCTCCAACAACTTCAAAAATTTCTCCATTTAATGTGTATGCATAGTTGAGGCTTTGTCTTATTTTGAGAACTGCACATTTAGTGGCATTGAAGTTTAATAGCCAATTTTTTTACCAAACTGCAAGTTTGTTAAGATCATCTTGGAGAGCTTCTCAGTCAGCTAATGTAGAAATATTTGAGTAGAGTTTTGTGTCATCAGCAAACATTTTGGGCGTTGCCCTGACTGAGATGGGTAGATCATTTACATAAAACAAAAATAGTAAAGACTCTATAATTGAGCCTTGTGGAACCGCACGTCTGACATTTTTCCATGATGAATGACCATTTCTTAGGACCACCCTCTGCCTTCTATTTGCTAGGAAAGATTGTATCCATAATAGCACTTTGCCTTTAATACCATATTCAATATGGTATTAAAGACAATATTATTGTCTTAATTTATAAATGAATCGTTTATGATATACAGTATCAAAGGCCTTTGAAAAATCTAAGTAAATTACATCAGTTTCAGCACTGTTATCTGTATTTGTTGTCCAGTCTTGTAGACATTCTAACAGTTGAGTAGTGCATGACATTTTTTTGGGAAACCATGTTGGTCACAACTGAGAGTATTGTTTGTGTCAGCTAGTTTAAGTATTGTTTGTGTCAGCTAGTTTAAGTATTGTTTGTGTCAGCTAGTTTAAGTATTGTTTGTGTCAGCTAGTTTAAGTATTGTTTGTGTCAGCTAGTTTAAGTATTGTTTGTGTCAGCTAGTTTAAGTATTATTTGTGTCAGCTAGTTTAAGTATTGTTTTTGTCAGCTAGTTTAAGTATTGTTTGTGTCAGCTAGTTTAAGCAAATTGTCTTGTATTATTCTTTCAAGCAGTTTAATCACTTGGCTGGTGAGTGACACTGGTCTGTAATTATTGCACTTGTTTCATGGACCTTTTTATGTTGATTGGTGTTACATTAGCATCCCTCCAAGTTTGTATGGATTTATTAAATATATAGGCTAGAGGGATATCAAAATCTAAGCAATTTCTTAGAACATTTATGTTTAGTAGGTCTGGACCACTAGCTTTGTCTGGTTTCAGTTTTGTTAACTTCGTCCTTTCTTTGGTTGGTAAAATTTCTAAATTATACAGTGTATATTTTACATCGGTATTTAAAGTTGGTAGAGAGTGCAGTAATTCTGGCTCATCTGTTAGAACAGATATGAAATAATTGTTTAATAGGTTTGCTTTTGTTTGATCGACTGAGAAGTTTTTCCTTTCAAAGTTAAGATCACCAATTGTTGACGATGATTTGGTGTCTAGTGTAGTTCCAGAATCTTTTATCATTAACATTTATTTGGTTGACCAATTTTTCTTTATAGTGCGATTTTTCTTCCTTTAATACAGTCTATAGTTTTTCTTTTTCTAATTCATATATTATAAGATTGACTGAAATCCCACTTTTAGTTGATGCTACTTGTTTAGCACGTTTACTTTTTTGCCTTTTGCACAGATTTGTATCTTACCCATGGACGCTTTAGTCTTGAACCCTGCTTTATCTGTTTGAAAGGGACATGTTTCTCCACTAGTTGGGTATAACACTACTTGAAATGTTCCCACATTTCAGTCATAGATTTATTATTGTATTCTTTGGTCCAATCTATGTTTTTTATTTCTGTGTTTATTGCCTCATAATTAGCTTTTAAGTACAAGTAAATTTTTCTGGATTGTGATGTTATTCAAACAACTGGACATCTTAGTACTACCTTTATACTTCTGTGATCGCTCAGAGCAAAACTTTCCTCTACCTCAAGTTTATTTATACAACTGGGGTCTGAAATGCATACAATGTTGAGGATGTTGTTACCTCTAGTTGGTTTATCAACCATCTGAACCAACAAATTTTCATTAAGAGTATCAATGAAACTTTCTCTAGTTGGCTGTTTCTCTCTCCCTTAGACCAATAAATTTTTCTAAAATTTAAATCGCCAAGAAGGAGACAATTCTAATTTTCAATTGTATTTATTGAATTGTTTATCTTTTGTAGCATGTGTGCCTGATCTTCTTCTGGTCTGTAGCATACTCCAACTTGCCACTGTATATTAGGGTGTGGGGATATTGTAACTCATAAGATTTCTGCCTCTGTATTGCCAGGTATGAATAGTGTTGGGTTTAAATTATATTTTATTGATAGTAGTACTACTGTCTAGTGTGTAGTACTCCTCCCCTGTCTTCCACTGTGTATGTGCTTGGTGTGTAGTACTACTCCCCTGTCTTCCACTGTGTATGTGTCTGGTGTGTAGTACTCCTCCCCTGTCTTCCACTGTGTATGTGCCTGGTGTGTAGTACTCCTCCCCGTCTTCCACTGTGTATGTTCTTGGTGTGTAGTACTCCTCCCCTGTCTTCCACTGTGTATGTGCCTGGTGTGTAGTACTCCTCCCCTGTCGTCAACTGTGTATGTGTCTGGTGTGTAGTACTCCTCCCCTGTCATCAACTGTGTATGTGCCTAGTGTGTAAAAATGTATTTTTCAGTCTTTTCTAAAGCATGTATAATGTGGTGGTGTGAATTCTGAGTCAGCAATGTCTGAGGATAACCATGTTTCAGTAATGACAATAATATCTGGATCTTCCTTCGATATAAGAACTTCAAGTTGTGTAAATTTGCTTCTTAGGCATTGTGCATTAAGAGTATATTTTTAGTGATAACGTCTCGTTTCCAATTTTAAGAATAGTGCTGTGTACATATTTATAAGTGTCTTCTTTTTTTTAATCTGATTTTTGGTTTACTAGGTATGGTTTAGTGGGATGTTCCTGCTCTGATTTTGAACCTGCTGTTTGGGTTTTTTGTTCTTGTTTCTTTTAACTGAGCCCGAAAAGTTTCCAGCATCTACATCTTTCACATTGGACCACGTGGTCCATGCTTCCAAAAGTTCTTTTGCAAATAACACAGCAATAGCTGTGAGATCGCCATCTACTGGTTCATTTGCTAAGGGGGTAAATCTGTTTGAACTGGTCATTTTCATGGCAGGTGATTTTACGTTGCCTTTTCTTTTTTTCCGGGTTTGATTGGACATTTTGGTTTAATGGGGGCCTTGTCAGTTCCTTGATATATGTATGTATAATACACACGCACATGCACACGCACACACATGCACACACACACACACACACACACACACACACATAGATAACATTTACCCTATGTGTGCTGTTGTACTGATAGTACGTGCAGAGGTTTCCAAGGCGTTGTGTGGAGTGCTCGATGAGGAAAACTTAAATCTGTCCCAGGGCTACTGTGGGTAATACTTTGCCTTGGTTGAAGTTGGCCTGTTAGTATTCAGATGGGTAAAGTTTGGAGTGCATTTCTACTTATGTTATCACTGTGTTACTGATTTATTTCTACCCTTACCTCAGCTATTTACATTTTGTACCTAACCGGAAGAAGTGTGGAGATTATGGCGAGAAATCCGAATGGGTCAGAATACCATTTAAAATAGAATTGACATCATATAAACACAGAATTTACTTCTAAACAGCATGGTGTGGTAATCAGTATGTTACTGCAGCAATATGAATAGGATGAAAACTTTGTTATCACCATTACAAACAACCAAAAAATTAACTAAGTAACGGAGCTCATATATAAACAGACATCTCTTAATCTGAACCGGAAGTAGCTTCGGCAGTAGCATGAAGGTAGCCTTTGCATAGATCTAATGGCCCCATACCAGGCCACGTAAGTTCACTAGGCTGGAAGCAGCCAGCCCCAAATGTTTACTTTAGACATATTTGCAGAGGCAGTCAAGCCATGATTAACCATCAACCTATGATTACCTATCAACCTTTTACCCTAGGAGTGGACATTCTATTGTCTAGGTTTTCCCTCCAAATCTTGCCTGCCTGAAGGACCTGCTCAGTGGCCACTGCCCAGTGCCCACCCTAGTTGGTAGTTGGTATTTTTCAGTTGTGTTAACTAGTGTCTACTGCTTAGTGTTTTCAATTTCCCCAGTACTGATTCATTCACACTTGTCTGAACTTGATTTGTCTCAGGCTAGTGACTGCAGGTCTGTTGGAAATGCCATTGGGTGTTAGGTGATTTAATCGAAATATCAATTAATACCAAATCAACTGCCTTTACTGGTAACATTAATTAATTAAATTAAGTTGAGCTAATTCAATTAACAACTTAAATTAGGCTTATGGCTTGCATTAGGGTTAAGTTAGGGTTAGATAAACAAATCTTCTACCCTAACCATCAGCTAATAAATTAAAGCCATATATAAAAATATGTTATAATACTTAAAACATTACGTATGTATTACAGTTTGTTTGTGTTTAATTTTTATTATAAGATAATAGATTTATATTTTCTAAATTTAGCGGGCTGCGGGCTTACCCATCTTTTGCCCACGGGTATGGGCTCGGCCTGGGTCTAAATTCTAGTTTGCGGGCCGGGCCGGGATGGGCTTGAAAAATTGTTGTGGGCTTGGGCCAGGCCTGGATTCTAACTGCTTATTGTGGGCCGGACTTGTTCTCAAATTATAGGCCCGTGCAGGGCACTATCATAACCATAAATTCACTCATAAATTTACTCATAACGCGCCGTCGTCACTGTACTGAGGACTGTTGATGTGGGTAATGGCGGACGGATCGTAAATATGGTCTGTGGCCAACAAAAGCCACAGAGTGGTTCAACACTTAAATCACCCACTGTGTCCATCTTTCTCCGAAAGGTGGAAAATAACTCTAAATAATTACTTTTGTGGTTGTTTAATGAGTGATTTTTTCTGAGTAGTTTCACATCGGATGCGTTGGTAAAGTTAATGTTTTTTTTACTACTTCAGTAGATCTTTCATTCAATGGCAATGGTGTGTTTTGCTGAAAGTTATGTGATTTTGTCGAATTACACACAGCATGTGTGTTAATGGAGCATGTGTGCTAATGGAGCATGTGTGTTAATGGAGCATGTGTGTTAATGGAGCATGTGTGTTAATGGAGCATCTATATGCCGTGAAATGTTGAAGAAAATCAAATCATAGGAAAAAGTTTGCAGGAATCCTAAGAAACATTATAAAGGCAGCCTATTTGAAAATCAAATGTGGTTTCACCCCTAGCAAATTATGTTGACTGAAGGTGTGAATTGAAATATTGTATTGGCTCTAGCCATTTTAGTTTTAACAAATTGTAAACAATCTAACTATTACATGTTGATTATTAAACGTGTTGATGATCATGTTCCCTGGTGTTGACTTGCTTACAGGTAGCGGTCAGAAAAGCCACGTTTCTACGCTGTCTGACTGTCAAAGTGCTGCCTGGCCAGAGCTGCCATGAGACTTCTGTGGTGAAGACTTCTTCAGCACTTCAAGCTGATGGCTGCATCACACTTCTTCAGTCAGCCGAATTTTGTTTCCACTGTACAGCAACTGTTTTTCTGAAACCTGGTCAGAGAAGCTAACGTTGATTGCTGGGGCTAGAGTCTGATAATGGACAAGCACCATCTGGCTATGTTCCTCGTTCTTGCTTTAGAACCTTTAATTTTGAGCTGTAATTTGTGGTGCAGTGGCTAGAGTCGTAGAGATGTTTCTGACGAGCGCTGTTGGTGTGAAACAAAGGAGAAGTCATCTAATTGCAGCCACATGGTACGAAGCAACTTACTTACACTGTCATTGGGCATGACTACATGACTTCGAGTGGGTCAGATACGCATTATGTGATTAAGTGAAATGCAGTTTTAATTGTAACATCAAAGTGGAATTGTAGTTTTATGTCACATTGTTTCAACTGAAGTGTGACGTGGAGAAGTATGCTGCACTACTGTCATTGACAGGAAGGTATTGTGTTCAGGGCGGCACGACAGGGCTTTGTACAAAATATCTTAGCTTCGTTGTGTTCTATACAATGTCTTAGTGACATTGTTTTCTGTTTCTTTAATGTCTAGATGAGAGTCTGTGTGCTTGGTTAAATAGCCAGATGAATGTCAAGGTGTTGTTTATCAGCTGTGCATTTTACATGATTACTTATCGTCTTCGTGCTGATCGGTGCCACGTAAGACTTTCAGAGTGTCTGTAACAAGTGAGGTTTCACGAGGTAAGATTGTTAGCCTCAACCCCCCCAACCTGGAGATCCTTTGTATTATGCCTCTACCCCTTAACCAATCCAGTTTTGGCAACTCTACCAGGAGTATTAACACCCCCACCAGCATAGCTTGCAGGTTCATAGAGGCACGGAAGCTCCCCTACCACCACATTGTAACGATCTTAGCAGGAATAGTTTCTCATATTTGTGAGGATATTATTCATATGGTCTACGCGGAGTACAACATAAAACTTAACGGTCATCACCAAACATCAGCATTTCCAGCCCGTAAGTGTTGACAATGAATGATAATCCTCCTTGTGAACCAGTGGTGATACTGATCATCCCTAGTGGATCCTCCTTGCCAACCAGTGGTGATACTGATGGATCTTCCTTGTGAACCAGTGGTGATACTGACCATCCCTGATGTATCCTGCTTGTGAACCAGTGGCGATACTGACCATCCCTTGTGGATCCTCCTTGTGAACCAGTGGTGATACTGATCATCCCTGGTGGATCCTCCTTGTGAACCAGTGGTGATACTCATCATCCATGGTGTATCCTCCTTGTGAACCAGTGGTGATACTCATCATCCCTGATGAATCCTTGTGAACCAATGGTGATACTCATCATCCCTGATGAATCCTCCTTGTGAACCAGTGGTGATAATCATCATTCATTATGTATCCTCCTTGTGAACCAGTGGTGATACTCATCATCCCTGATGAATCTTCCTTGTGAACCAGTGGTGATACTCATCATCCCTGAATGCTAACAGTTACAAGTATTTACAACCATCTGAACCAGTGGTGATAATCATCATTCGTTATGTATCCTCCTTGTGAACTAGTGGTGATACTGATCATCCCTGGTGGATCCTCCTTGTGAACCAGTGGTGATACTCATCATCCCTGGTGTATCCTCCTTGTGAACCAGTGTTGATACTCATCATCCCTGATGAATCCTCTTTGTGAACCTGTGGTGATAATCATCATTCATTATGTATCCTCCTTGTGAACCAGTGGTGATACTCATCATCCCTGATGGATCCTCCAAACAATTGGACAGTGTCTTCTTTGCCATGCCAACATTTGGGATGCTTTGCTAAAATTTCTCGCAGCTAGATCCAGGCAAGTTATGTGCGGCAGATGTAGCTTGCTTTAATTTTTTTTCAAATTGCAACTGAATGAAATATGTGGTGTCTTAGGGTATATGTGGTGTCTTAGCATCATATTTCACATTAATGATACTTTGAACACATGCATGTCAGATCACATATTGAACTGCATGTCACATTACACTGTGTCTATTTACAAAACGTAGTTCACTCGAGAAATAAATTGACATCGTTTCTGGTGACACGTTTAGCTAAGCCGACTAGTAATATAAAATGCAAATAGTTTGAAGGATATTAACCACGGGTTGATGTAGATATTAACCACAGGTGATACAAGAATGATATTAAAGTATGATATTCAATCTGGCATTGCCCAGAATGCAATTACATGTATTTACAACCATATGAACCCAATTACGTATACCAATTGAAATATCCATGAAAATGTATAACATATTTAATGTATGCGTGCGTGCGTGCGTGCGTGCGTGCATGCGTGCGTGCGTGCGAGCGTGCGTGCGTGCGTGCGTGCATCACAAATCTGCCGTCATGTGGTTGTCTCATGACAATATCAAATTGTTTGTTGTTATGTGAAGTTGACAGTTGTATGATTTTTTCTAAAGAGAACGTAAATGAATTAGAGTTAGCTTGCTGCAACAGTTTATATAAAGGTTGTGTAGATCACGAGCAACTCGGTTGCCGCTTATAAACGTTTAGTGTTTGTACATATTGTAGCTATGAGTTTAGAGTTTCTTTCCAGTCATTTAATGGGAAGGAGTCAGTATACATGAAAAAGAAGCGTGTTTCTGTGTTGGTGTCTTTGTATTATTTGGGACATAGTTCAGGGGTATAGTTCATGAGGCCAGTGTTCTGTCTATAGTGATTTGCATGGCTGCTTTTCGTATAAAATATGATAGCACAACCATAATATGCAAGACAAGAAGTGCCAAAACCTGCATGAAGGTTATTTTTTAAAATTAAAATGGTATGTATAATATTAATATTACTAAAGAGACAAGTCACAGTTGTCATCCAGTCAGTCATACGTTGTTAATTATAAACACACATGCATGTTGCATGTCCACTGCTAATAAAATAGTCGTCTGAATTAAGTGTTTGTGTGCGACATTGTATATGCTTTCATAGTTCCCCTGTTACTGAGAGAGGTGGGAGGTGGGCCCAAACAATTGTGGGAGGTAAATTGGTCTCCAAAACAGACTCCCCGTCACACGCGAACGCACACATCACGGAGTGGACGCTAGGTTCGCTCTGATAATGGTGGGAGGTTTGCCCTAAAATGTCAGGAAGTTGGCCCTAATGATAGGTGGGAGGTTGGCCCTAAAAAGTTTGGGAAGTAGCCCCCCCCCCCCCGTCAGTGTCATCAACACATTAAATAGACCTGTGAACGTTGTGTGCGGTTAGGCATTGCCGTTGCGTCGCGTAACACGAGCTCTACCAAAGCTAAGGATAGCTATGTCGCCATGACAACGGCCCGAGACTCCGGCGATTAGAAACTGCAGTGACACTGCGACGCAGAGTCGAATAGCAGTTAGCGCGTGGGTCTATAAATAGAACCGCGTAGATAATTAATATAGATTAGCCGGCCGCGCTAGAATATACAGCTAACCTAGTGCGACTAGCGTGCGCATGGGATTCAGACGCATATCGTGGATCGAGGCAGCGTGATTTTGTAGATTGTGAAAGGTATGTATTAGGACAATAGCATTCGAACATCAACCACTTTCACAACCCGCGCTGACTCATTTAACTGCTTAGCACTGTAGACGGTTGCCAGTATAGTCTAGATGCTGTTCAATTGTTCGACCAATGTACTGCCTGCCATTTTAAGTCGGTAGTATAACGTGGCGTATAATGCGCGGTGGGCTCGCGACATGTTAGTTGTAGCTATTCGAAAGTAGGTCACGTTAATGTACTAGCTAACTGCGTTTAGCACCAGGGCAGGGACGGGTTGTATAATGTTGACGATATATGTCAACGCTGCGTCTTCGCCACTGCGTTTACTTCACGTTTGTTGTATAATATACACGGGTCCGATCGATATTGATTTCTGTGAATCTATATTGGCATTTTGACGGCTGTCTAAAACGTGTTTAGAGGGTCAGTTAGGTATGGTATACTCACCAATTAATTTTTTGCCCCCCCCCCCCACCGGGCTTCGTTAATTTCGCAGTCCGTGGCTACGGTTTGCCAGTACTACCATGATATACACTCCCAACTGGAGCTCTGCGGTCGTTAATCAAACAGCCAGGCGCCTACAGCTACAATAGCTAGACGACGCCATATTGCTAGCGTCGAAAACCGGGACGTGTGTTTTACTGTAATACGTACTCAACCACCATGCAAGGATTTGACTTCAACGCGTCACGTTAGATGACTGGGGTTTCTTGATTGTTTCCAGAGGTTAACTCGTGTACACACTGAGATGCCAAGTGCATGGTTTCGTATGGCCATTGACGGACGGCCGATCGTAGCTCCTCAGCCGTGACTGACCGTAATTACGAGGGAAATCTGGTCGTTTTGTACACGACAATGTTGGAAGTCCTGAATGACGTGCTATCAGTTTGCACTGTCCGGTAACTGTCTATAGTGGCTACGTGGTCAAGGGTCGAGCACAACAGACAAGACATTTGGACTAAACGTTCCAACCATTCGTAGACATTAACCTGCTGCTAGCGGACGGCTCAAAGTGCACAGCATTGTTTCCGGCCTGTGTTGATCGCGGTGTACTGGCCATTACAGCCGAAGTCAAACTAGGTCACCGGCAGCTGTGTAAACAAATTCGAGCCATGGCTTCTGTCGGACATCAAAGCGATTTCAGATTATGCGTTTTCTTGATGGCAGCGATTGGCGTCACCAACTTTGTTTAAGGCCCACATCCAATGAGCAGTCGCACTGCCACTGGTCTGATGCAATCTGGTATCAGTTAAGTGTATTATGTTCACGAAAAGCCAAAGGAACGAGCTGACTTTGCGACAAAAAGTTGACGTCATAAAAGCAGCAGAAACTGTCAAATCTTGCCGCAAGTTAGCCGACCTATTCCACATCGGCAGAACACAGGCCAGTTCGATCCTCAGGAGGAAATCGGAAGTGATGTTTGAGTATGAACACAGCGACTGTCTCGACCGCAAACGCAAGCTACCGAAGACTAAAAACGAAGACTTGAACCTCGTTTGCTGGGAGTGGTACCAGAAGCTGCGATCGCGGAACGTTGCTGTCAGTGGAGCGATGATTCAGAATAAAGCGCTGATATACGCGACGCAACAGGGGAATACCGATTTCAAAGCGTCGAACGGGTGGCTGGACTCGTTCAGGAAGCGGAATAACATCGTGTTTAAGGACAAGGTAGGCGCCTAGTCTAAACACCAAGCTAACTGAGCATCGGTGTGCACGGGTTATCCCGGTCTGCACATGTGACGCTCACATGTCACGTAGTCAAAAAATAAATAAATACAAAAACAAAGTGACTACTGTATGTTTACATTTGATAAAACTGCATCCATTGTGCCAACATTAAACACAAATAATGACATAATGTTACAAGTAGATTTATGTTATGCGAAATAACCCTTAGCCCGCCCCAAATTTACATAATTCTACAACAAAATCTATGTAAAACTAAAGAATATCAGATATTCTATAAACTTATTTTACGTCTACTTACCTTTTCTAAAATTGTATAGAATTTTTTTTAGAATGTTACAATTTTTTTTAAAATTCTACAACTATAAAATACTATAAAAGTCTATTAAAAAAATCTAAGAAAAATTATTAAAGGTTCTAAAAGAATTTCTATAAGATATTCTATGAAGATTCTATCAAATATTCTATAAAATTCTATAGAATATTTTCTGAATTCTACATAATTGTCTCTCCACAAAAACCCTGCATTGTGCAGATTATTTTCTGAATTCTAACAATTCTAAAAATTTTTGCTAAGGGAAAACGTCTTTAAAGAAAGAAACACGAGTGGTTAATGATGAAATGTGTGTTTAATGGGGTGATAAAGCGGTGGCAGACATTTAGAGCAAAGAGAAGCAGTACGATTACACGACCAGTCGTGAGTTGTGAAAGCGCGGTCCCATGGGAAAGGTACGTACTAGGGACCAGAACATAGACGTACGCCTGTACAGACAACTTCTCGCCGGACAACCCCCATCTTCCACCCAAAAATGTAACTAGGACAAAATCACCTCCTCACATGAGGACAAAATCCCCCTCCTCACATTATGCCACTATATTAAACATTTATTTAAAACATTAAAATGTATAAATAATAGTCTTTATTATATATCAGAAAGGTCAAATATATAATACAGTATAACCTGTATTTGTCGTCCACCTATTCTGCACAGCCAACGTAGTCGCCGGTGACAGGTGATCGCCATGAAATGCGCCGCGCCGTCTTGCGATGGTAGATGGCAACTAAATGCATTTAATTATCCAGCAAATATTAACCAGCAAATATTAACAGCAACATTTTATGCACATCCGATATGACCTGTTTTTATCAGAACTTATTCCGTTTAGTGGTCTTTTATAAACAATTGTGAATTCCTGTATTACAACTCCATCGAACATCGGGTGCTAGCGTGTTCCGGTCGTTCATAACAAGTACAAAACAACGGTTATCCTTTATGTTGGTCGCGTTTGGCAGGTGGTTGCTCATTGCAGGTACATTGCTTGTTATATATATATATATATATATATATATATATATATATATATATATATATATATATATATATATATATATATATATATATATATATATATATATATATATATATTGTTTTAAAATATCAATGCGATATAGCATTATGCAAGACAGCTGGTGCTTATCAAATCAGTACATAGAAAGACCGTTTTCTTGTAGCCAATGGACACGCCCATGAAACGCCAGCCGCCGGTCAAAAAGCGGTGGCCGGGTGCACCATGCCCGCTCGACATCGAGAACGTCTGTGACGGAAACATGCTCAAGTTGGTCGTCGCTCATGCCCATGCCCTCGGCGTGCCCGACGAGTCGATTCTGCTGCCACTGCTCTCGTGTGTCGCAGGCTTTCTCGGCGGTGCACACGTCAAGGTGAGTTGACTTATAAGTACTCACGTCGGCCTACGTCAAGGTACGTCCGCTTATCACCGGCGGTGGGTCTGTTTGACAACTAACACACAACTACGCTTCAATTCGACTGATATTTGTGACGTCAGACAAGCGATAAGTCACTGAAATTACCGAAGGCCGAAATTTAATTAATTCATATTTGTGTAAGTTTGTCAAAACAGTATTGCTTTTCATATGTTTGACTACATGATTTATTTAGTTAATGCACGTTATGATGCCGACAGGTGAACGACGAATGGACGGAGAGCTGCGCCCTGTGGACGACCGTCGTCGCTCGGAGTGGCTCGCGGCGGTCAGCCGTGCTGGACCGACTCGTCAAATCGGCGGACGCCACACTGCAGATGACGCCATCGGAGCAACTGTCTCCGGGTGCGACATCGCAGTTACAGTTGCTCACAGATTACTCGGACTGGGACGATGACGATGGTGTTCCCGTGAAGAGTATCGGGCTGTCCGAGAATCTCGCGCCGACGCTGTTGACTGACGGTTTACGGCGTAAACGAACGAAGAGAGGTTATGACGACGCATCGGTGGGGTTGTCACTGGGAGGGTTTATCGGCGACGACGATCTGGCGCGACTCGGTTCAGTCGAGTGGGCGGACATGTTCTCTCGACTCGTTGTATCGCACCCGGCCGATGTGGTGTTCAAAGCGTCCGATCTCAAGACGCCGGTGGCGGCCAACACGCCGCAGATCTCGCAGGTTCTCGGCGTGTTGCGCGCCACGCACGGCGAAACCCGGCGATACGAGATGACGGCGGCAGCCAAGGCGGGGTTCGACGACTATTACGACGCGACGATGGCGCGCCTGGTCGACGCCGACGATGATGTTCGCTACGCCGTGTTGGCCAAGGCGCCCGGACAGCTCGCCCGGCTTGCAGCAGTTGTTGCGGCACTGCGACACGCCCTCAAGGCGGTCGTGTATCGGGAAGAGGTGGACCCGTCCGTAGGGGCAGTCGCCATCGCTCTCGACGACGTTGACTCCGCCAGACTGGTCCTCGACAGCTCGCTGCGCACCAAGCTCGCCGTGTTGGATGCCGCCGAGTGCCGACAGACGCCGGTTAATGGAACGACCGCCTGTAAAGTGTCCTCATGTGACGATCAACGCATGGGCGTGAAGCGAACTGCCGCCGCCGAATCTGAACTGTGTCCTCCGCTCAAGGTGGTCAATAACTGCGACACGTTGGTCGGTCGTCTACAACAGAAGACGCAGTGCGAACAACAACAGCAGCAACAGCAACAGCAACAGAAACAACAGCAGCATGAACAGCGACAACAACAGCAGCAAGAGCAAAATCGACACCAACAGCAACTACAACAGCAACAACAACAGCAACAACAACAGCAACAACGGCAGCAGCAGCAGCAGCAACTGCGGCAAATTCGCCTACAACAGCAAGAGCAAACTCGACAACAACGGCAGCAGCAGCAACAGCAACAGCAGCAACAGCAGCAGCAGCAAAATCATCAGGAACGACTGTTGTTGCTACAGCAGATGGCTGAAAGACAGTCGGAAATTAAACCTTCATTGCCCCCTTTCTCTCACAGCTTCAACCTGCCGCCGTCGCCTTTGGAACGCCGACCATCGTTGACCAACGTCAGCGCTCCCTGCAGTCCGCTAGGGAGCGACACCTTCCCGACAGGCGGCGCAACCTACTCTCCGGACATCATGCCAGGCACGGTGACCGTGTCCATGATGCAGCTGCAGTGCGACGCTCAGCCTGCGGAGCACCTACGAGACGCCACCGACGACCCGGACCTCGCCAATCTGCTCGTCAGGCACTCGGAGAAGGTGAAGAAACTGCTGCAGTTCCCTCTCAACTCCAAGGTGAGAACACACTGGTTACATTTACGACGATGCCAACGCCAATTAATGCTTATTTTGCATACCTTATTAAAGGTGCAGAGTCTGATCGCTTCTGTTGTAAAATCATGTGAGACAGCATAAACGGTATCTATTCTGGCATCTTGACCTCGCAAATGTGTTTTAGTGGACCACATTATTTCATATAAATTTGACTGTTGTCTTTAAATGTTTCGAGATATTCACAAAGCTATCCAAATATAAATATTGGTTTGGTCAGGAGGATTGGGTAGTTGCTTTGGAAAGTGCGGAAAGCGAGAGAACCAGTCTGCCCGTTGGCTCCCCTCCACATCGACGCCTAACCCTCGTGTTAACTGATGTTGTGAGGCGCAGTAGAACAGTAGATGGAACGTAGGACTCACTCGAATCGTCGTGCTACTGTTTTACTCTATTTATTTTGTATGATCCATTTTATTTGTAATATGGCAAGTAATATAAGTATTACACTTCTTCTTGCCTCTTTTAAACAATTTACATTTATGTAATGCAGTAATGACGTGATTACTAACATTTTGTTTGTTTGTTATTGAAACAAAGATTCACTCGTTCATTTGTCGACAGGTGTCGCCGAGCACGTGCTCGCAGCGCCACCTGATGCCGCCAATCGACCGCAAGGAGATGGCGCGTCTCGACATGCACACGCGCTACCCGGTGGCGGTCGCCAAGGAGTACCTCGCCATGGTGGCGCGCCTCGGCTTCGGCAGCATCGCGCAGCCGCAGAACGCGGCGAGCGCGCGCCGCTCTATCGTCCACTTCCAGAAGACGCCGTACGATCTTCTGTCTGATTCGGCGCTGAAGCTGCTCACCCGGCTGGAGATATCGCCCGAGAGCTACATTGCCGGCTTCAGCGGTTCGATGCCAGTGCGCTCCCCCGTCACGGTGGCACCCATCGACATCTTCCCGGACACGAGGTTCGCGGGGTTCGCACCCGTCGTCGACCATTTGTTTGGCCAACCTGTGGGAGACGAACGGGCGTCGCCGATGTCCCAGGCCGTCTTCCCGAAGGAGGAGCCGTCCTTCGAAGGCACGAGCGACGACTCGGCAACATGAACGCCGGCCGACGAGAGGCAACGCAGTTGGCCTTGGCGGTTGAAGGATTGTAGACTAAAGCACATTCCGAGAGATCGGGGTATCAAAGTTGGCTCTAATTAAGGCCGGTTTACACGCGAGATATTTCCCCCGCTTTGTCGGGTGAAACCTTTGCGCAACTGAATGGTGTGTGCGTTTAGAGCCAGTTCCTAGTCTCCCCGATAAATTGGCCTCGGTTATCAGCCTCGGGCATTCGCTCGTGTACACAGGGCTTTACGAGTATGGTTTGGTGTAGTAAACCTATACATCGATCAAAACCGATGCGATTTATTCGACTAATAGCAATATATCAGCATGTGCGTAAAAGGTTCGGTTCTGTGTGTGGCTGTCCATTCACTCAGCCTCACTGATGTGTCTGCAGATTGCATATTTTAGTAAAAGAAACTTTGTATGTATTTTCTATCTTTTTTTGAAAAATGAGAGCATTTGTTTTGTAATATTCGCGCACGCTCTCTCTCTCTCTCTCTCTCTCTCTCGCTCTCTCACAGACACACACACACACACACACACACACACACACACACACACACACACACACACACACACACACACACACACACACACACACACACACACACACACACACACACACACACACACACACACACACACACACACACACACACACTCACACACACACTCACACACACACACACTCACACACACAAACACACACACACACACACACGGCCTGAGGCAAATATGATAGATCTTAAAACTCTAGTCTGTATGGCAGGCAATCTCTTTCAACAGTAAGAGGTCGGTGTGTCTGTCATCAGTTAAGTGAATGTGACGGTCATGTTGTGGGAAAAGGGCATCCAAGGCATGGAAAATGTTGCTGATATATTTGTGCTGTTGGTCGTCTGGTTGTGGATTCACGTAAAGGTAAACAATGTAAAGATAAACAATGTAAAGGTACGTTCTTATATAGCCCCAGTCCTCGGGGCTGTTCAGAGCGCTTTACGCTTCACCCGCTGGCACACTTGTTCATTCCATTTTGACTTATCCGGGAAGCATTCAGCCACGCAGCAATTACTGCGCGAAGACTATTCGTTCAAATATCCACCTCCATCTGTATCCATGTACTCATTTATACAGCTGAGTGAAATGTGGCAACGTGGGATGAACGAAATTGCCAACGCTTCGAAACGGCAGCGAGAGTATTCGAACCCGGGTTCTTTCGATTGAGAGCCCCACGTTCCAACCGCTACGCTACCGCGCCCCATGAGGTACCACCTTTTGCAGATTGGCACATAACATGTTTAATAGTACCAGAAAATCTCTCACCGGACAGGACTTGAGAACACAATCCACAAAGGACATGATCCAAGTTGGACGCGACTCGTATTGCCTTACAGATTCTACTCAACCAACACAACAGCTGAGGCGCGAGCACAACGTTCGTTCGTTCATTACAGTTATTGGTTATTTTTGCGGTCAAACTACTTCCCAGTCTTTGCAGATATCTACAACACGTACATTCGATTTACGTAGTGAACAATTAACACTAACTCGCATAAACACGCATAATCAAGACAAAAAATGGCCGAGGCGAAGTTTGAGATTTCGAGTAGATCGGTTATCTTGGTTGTGGTACTAAATGCAAACGCTTGAAATGATTCAAATGCAAATGTACTCATATATGATTGTATTTAAATGCAAATGCAAATGTTTTATATAATTAAAACGCAAATGCAAGTGTTTGAGATGATGCAAATGCAAGTGTCTGAAATGATTCAAATACACATGCAAGTATTTTTATGACTGAAAAGTGCAACAAATTACATACCAATTTGCATCAACTTTATTAAATATAGTCACACAAAACAGATGCTTTATTACTAAATAATGTTTCAGTAATCAATTAAAATATATTTCACTCAAAGGACATGTAAGAATACCCTATGTGACATATTTAATTAGGGAAACCTTTGGGTTGAAAACTAGCCTTGGGTAAATAATGGATTTATTCAAGTGGTGAGGCTTCTTTCCCTCATAAAGGGAACGGGCAGGCAGCTGCCCTTAATTGCCCAATCTTTATAAATAAACCTTGACCATTAAGAAAGACAACGAGATAAGACCTAAATTGTCTGGCATATTTGCTTAGTAAAAAATACTTTGGCTTTACTGTCTGTAGCAGAAACTTATGGCTTGGTCGGAAGAAAGAGTATAGTGATATAATTACTCAAATGAAATACAAACAATAGTTAACATATAATATCATTCATTGACAAAACTGTGTTAAGTGTATGGCGTCGTATGGTATATGGTGATTCTGGTCACTATGGTGAAATTGGCAGGCTTAGTCTTAGTGTTACTGTCTGCTTGAGAATGATAAATTTCTGAGTGAGAACAATCCAAGCAAAGCAATTCAAATTATTAAATGTAACGCATCATTGTTAAGATGATTACATGATAAATATTGTTTTAAATCGAGATAGATTGTGAATACCAGAATGTTTGTGATAATTGTGGCCATGGATTTCAAAAGGCTGCCTGAATTTCACTGATTGCATTTCACAGATAAACTTAGCATAGGTGAGCACACAAACACTACCAACTGGGGTGGGCTGGTCATTCAGGCAGGCATGAATTTAAGGGCCTTCTACAATAACGTGTCCATTGGTAGGGAGACAAGCTGACTGCTAATCATGGCTTCTGCCAATCTGCCTAATGTAAACATTTGGGGCGGGCAACTTGCAGTCAAGTGAATTTTTTTATTAAAGGCATCACATGTTTTGATTCAAATGCAAATGTTTTTAATAAAGTGCAAATGCATGTGTTTTTTAATCAAATGCAGATGCTTTTGATGCAAATGTTTTAAAAGCAAATGCAAATGTTTCTTAATCAAATGCAAAAGTTTTTGATTCAAATGCAAAAGTTTTTTAATCAAATGCACCAAATGCAAACGTTTTGATGCAAATGCAAATGCGGAACAGGAAACGACACTGCATTTAAATGCAAATGCGACATTTTCAAATGCATTTGCATTTGAACCCAAACCTGAGATTCGCTATGCGTAATAATAATGTCGTTCGATAATAGTAAGTTTTTCACTGAAACAACTTTCCTAACAATTGTGTTTGCAATGCAACGATGACATAATTGTGAGAGATTTAGAACCGACTTATGAACATACGAAATGACAGGGCCTTTATTATTATGGCTTTATTTTTCATTATCACCTCGTTTTATCTATCCCAACGTTTATTACATCGATTTATTTATATATGGCCAAAAGGCAGATATGATTATCAAATGGCAAAGTATTTTACGGCACTTTTGTGGTCCAAATAGCGACAACAATAAATACACGACTTTGCAGCGGAAGTGCTACATACGAATGTAATGCCTAACAATATGTAATTTAGCCGATTTCAGTTATTTTATTAGTATAGAAGTAACTGCATTTAGCCAGCAATGTGGGAACGTTTGACATGTCGGACCTTTGGCAGTAAGATGTTGCAGTATCAAGCGGATTTGAAGAATCGTAGGTATTTTGGTAGGGACATTCCCAAAACACAAGTGCTGCTGTAGCCGAGCGTATTAGGCCTACAATTTCGCGAAAACTGCCAATTTGGAGGGTAAGAGCGTTTGCGACGTGATTACAGAAGCTGGAGGTACAGGATTTTGACGAGTCTTGTTTTGCACATTGGCAGTTTTCCGATAGAGAGTGCTCCCGGTAAATTGGAGACAGTTGAATGCGTTTTCCAAATTGTTCGCGGTTACTGCGAAATTTGTTAATTTCGTATTTTGATTTGGTTCGACACATGGACGGTTATAAAACCAAGGTGACGTTGCTACGGACAAGCGAGCGACGAGTGAATGAGGGGAAACGTAGTACGCGCGTTTTATTATGTCCAAAGTTCAAGTTTTATTCTCTGATACCATACAATGGTGTATGAGATAAACATACAATACCAGGAGTACTTGAAAGTACTCAAAACATTTAAAAATAATAAGAACAGCCAATGTTAGTTAAACTTACCAATTATGATTTTGATTAACTTACAAATTCTTATTTGTTTATTTAAACTATGAATATTAAACAACACAGAGAACTTGAAAGAATTAGGGTGATTAATAAAATATCTTGTAAGGAATCTATTTCGTTGGACTCTTAAAGTGTCACATTGAAACAATAGATGAAATTCATCCCCAATCTCATTTCTATTACACAAAGTACAATACCTTTCATTTCTATCAATATTGAACCATCTGCCTGTTTCAATAGGCAGCTTCGTGTTACCCAGCCTAAATTGAGTGAACAGAATTCTTAATCTCTCCGGTAACAATGCCAAGTATGATTCAAACTCGAATACTTCTTTAAATGTTCTATAGGTTCTATTTATTATTGTGAAATACATTTGATGACTATGTTTGAATAATTCGTTATGAAGTCTGAATTCCATATCGGCGTATTATCGTGTGTCGGTGTTCCTGTTTATCTAGAAAGAAGATGTCCCTATCTCGACTGACCTACCCCACTGTCGTCGAGACTAGTGATGCTTGATGCCGGACAACTCACTAATAATCTCAGAACTGTAGAACTGGTTACAGGCTCGGCCTCGGCTTCGGGGAGCTGATGCCACCAAACATGTACTAGTATTGAAGAACAAGAGGATATATTACGACTTCCCACCCATGCATACAAACCATAGTCAAGACCAGCTAAGAGGCTACTAGCCAAGATTGGCTAGAACAGCTGAACAGGAAAGGCGAGCTTTTAAACTGTTGTTATTGCAGCTGCATTGAATGAAATTGTTACATGCGTTCCCTCGAAACGAGGATGACGTCTGCCAGGGGTTGGTCGTGGGTCCTGAGGTGACTGATGGAATTGAAGGCCTTGGTCAAGTCATGCATGAAGGCCATGCATAGTTCCTGGTTTTGTTCTTCTGGATTTGTCGGACCACAAATATCATATCGGTGGTTCCTCGAGATGATCTAAAGCCACACTGGGTTTCAGGGAGTATCTCTTCGATCAGCGGGAGCAGGCGATTCAGGAGAACTCGGAGTTTCTTCCCAGCAGTAGATAATAGGGCAATGCCTCGGTAGTTCCCACAGTCTGATTTATCTCCCGTTTTGTAGATGGTGACGATGTTAGCATTTCTGAGGTCTGGTGGAATTTCCTTGTCATGCCATATCCTGCTGATAAGTTCATAAAGTCCGTTTGCGAGCTTCTCGCCACCAAACTTGAGGAAGTCTGCAGGGATGTCATCCGGGCCACAGGGTTTATTGTGTTTGTATTTGTATTGTGGCAGGCTGGACCTCTTTCCGGTTGGCGGGATGTCTAGGGATGCTCTCTCTGTGTGTTTTGGGATAGACAGGATTGTGTCGTCCGTCACCATAGATACACGATTTAGGAGCTGCTCAAAATGTTCCTTCCATCGTTGCTGGACGGCAGTGTCACCTTTCAGAAGAGTCCCGTCTTGAGACCGGAAAGTAGTGTGGTCATTTGAGCTCGGTCCATAGATAGTCTTCGTGCTCAAAATGTTCCTTCCATCGTTGCTGGACGGCAGTGTCACCTTTCAGAAGAGTCCCGTCTTGAGACCGGAAAGTAGTGTGGTCATTTGAGCTCGGTCCATAGATAGTCTTCGTGCTCAAAATGTTCCTTCCATCGTTGCTGGACGGCAGTGTCACCTTTCAGAAGAATCCCGTCTTGAGACCGGAAAGTAGTGTGGTCATTTGAGCTCGGTCCATAGATAGTCTTCGTGCTCAAAATGTTCCTTCCATCGTTGCTGGACGGCAGTGTCACCTTTCAGAAGAGTCCCGTCTTGAGACCGGAAAGTAGTGTGGTCATTTGAGCTCGGTCCATAGATAGTCTTCGTGCTCAAAATGTTCCTTCCATCGTTGCTGGACGGCAGTGTCACCTTTCAGAAGAGTCCCGCCTTGAGACCGGAAAGTAGTGTGGTCATTTGAGCTCGGTCCATAGATAGTCTTCGTGCTCAAAATTTTCCTTCCATCGTTGCTGGACGGCAGTGTCACCTTTCAGAAGAGTCCCGTCTTGAGACCGGAAAGTAGTGTGGTCATTTGAGCTCGGTCCATAGATAGTCTTCGTGCTCAAAATGTTCCTTCCATCGTTGCTGGACGGCAGTGTCACCTTTCAGAAGAATCCCGTCTTGAGACCGGAAAGTAGTGTGGTCATTTGAGCTCGGTCCATAGATTGTCTTCGTGCTCAAAATGTTCCTTCCATCGTTGCTGGACGGCAGTGTCACCTTTCAGAAGAGTCCCGTCTTGAGACCGAAAAGTAGTGTGGTCATTTGAGCTCGGTCCATAGATAGTCTTCGTCGCTTGGAAGAAGTTCCGTATGTCATGTCGGTCAGCAAAGCCTTGGAGCGCTTTGGCTTTCTCTTCCTCCCACTTGTTTTTAAAGTCACGGATCTTCTTTTAGGTCTTCGCTTTGATGTGCTGGTGTTGCTTCCGCTTCAGCTGAGACGTAATGTTATTTTGCCACATGTAGAAGCTTTTTCTCTTGCGTTGAAGGAGGTCTTGAATTTGCCGATCTTTCTCGTCAAACCAGTCTTGGTGCTTGCGTGAGGTGTGGCCGATTGTCTCAGTACAAGCTTTGTGGACGGCTGATTTAAGTGCATCCCACTGCTGTTCAACATTGGCGTCAGCTGAAGCGAGATAAAGAAGTTGAGTGGAGAGACACTCCTGGAATTTGGTTCATTTGTTTGGGCCTTAGAGGGCTTTAATGTTGAACTTCTTCTTGCTGGGCTTTGGTCGTCTACGATGTTTGGAAGCAAGGTAAATGTTCATGACTGATCGAACCAGGCGACGGTCCGTTGAGCAGGTAACAGTTCCACGCATGGCCCATGTAATGCGGACATCTTTTCGGTCACGGGAGCGAACAGTGACATAGTCCAAGAGGTGCCAATGTTTGGATCGCGGGTGCATCCATGTCGTCTTGTACATGTTCCTCTGTCGGAACAGGGTATTAGTGATCACAAGGTCGTGTTGTGCCACTTGCTTAACAGGAGGATGCCATTTGAGTTAGCCTTTCCAACCCCTTCCTTGCCGATGATGTTGTTCCACAGTCTGCAGTCACGGCCTACTCTGGCATTAAAGACCACCAGCAGAATCAGCGTGTCCTCCTTAGGGACGGTGATTAGCACTAGGTTCAGCTCGGGGTAGAACGGCTCCTTGGTGTCCTCCTTAGGGACGGTGGTTAGCACTAGGTCCAGCTCGGAGTAGAACTGCTCCTTGGTGTCCTCCTTAAGGACGGTGGTTAGCACTAGCTCCAGCTCGGGGTAGAACGGCTCCTTGGTGTCCTCCTTAAGGACGGTGGTTAGCGCTAGGTTCAGCTCGGGGTAGAACGGCTCCTTGGTGTCCTCCTTAGGGACGGTGGTTAGCACTAGGTCCAGCTCGGAGTAGAACTGCTCCTTGGTGTCCTCCTTAAGGACGGTGGTTAGCACTAGGTCCAGCTCGGAGTAGAACGGCTCCTTGGTGTCCTCCTTAGGGACGGAGGTTAGCACTAGGTCCAGCTCGGGGTAGAACGGCTCCTTGGTGTCCTCCTTAGGGACGGAGGTTAGCACTAGCTCCAGCTCGGGGTAGAACGGCTCCTTGGTGTCCTCGGCATCGAGTGTCGGAGCACAGACACTGATGATGGTAGCTAGTTGGTTGTTGTTTAGGCGCAGGCATAGGGTCATGAGGCGTTCGTTGATGCCAACGGGGAATTCAGCCAACCGGCTGACGATCTTATTGTTGATGCCGAAGCCGACTCCGTGTGTAACGGGTCATCGGCTGTCGTTCCTTTCCAGAAGAAGGTGTAGCCACCGCCATCTTCTCTGAGCTGCCCTTCTCCAGGAAAGCGTGTTTCGCTAAAGGCAGCGATGTCAATGTCATATCTTGCGAGTTCTCAGGCGACGATGGCAGTCCTGCCTTCGGGACGGTCGCTCTTTGGGTTGTCCATCAGGGTTCGTACGTTCTGACCAGGACATAGGGTTGAACAGCCTAGTCACCTCTGGTCTCCCCACATGGGGAGACCAGAGGGGATCCTGGATAGGGCTGCTCTGCCGCGGGCACAGCTGCTGAAAAGCACTCATACCCCAGTCCAAATGCTAGACAACCATCACACACCCGCCGCCTACGTGCAGATCAGTGACTAGAGACTTCCAGACTTCACGGTCCTGTCCCCGTTTCCACTCGTCCATCGTTGTAGGTATTTGGTGGTGGACCCTTGGCAGAAGTCTGCGCGTGATGTTGTGAGGAAGTCGGGGCTCCAACGGCGTCCGCACAAACTTGACAAGAAGACGTCCGCACCCCGGTAGCATGATAAGCCACGACGACAAGGGGCTGTCCTCCTGCAGCAGCCGTCGTCCGCCTTCACAGCTGTTGGGACAGTATGTGTCCTCTTCCGTCTGCTCCACTGTTGTGGTTGGATCGCTGTTAGTCGGGCTCCTCGTCTCAGACCTGTGCGCCATGGGTGGCCCTACCAGGAATACAAGACTCCGGACGCCATACCTCTGAGAATCATTGGAGCTCGGAAGCCTTTCCACCACGACATGGTCGAGGTTCCAGGAAAAGTATCTCGTGTGTACGTTTTGCTAATGATAGAAATGATTCTGTTTCAGTCACGCCTTTTCACGCTTACACTGCACGCACACAAATACTCGTGATGGGAGAAGAGCTTGTCACCTTCTCGTGGTTCCTACTTTACTTTCGGGTGACCGAAGAACAACAGGCATTGACAGTATCTGGTAAAACGTGAATATGTTATCTGTTCGTATTATACTCAGGGGTTTGGTGCAAGGCGAAGTCATACCGATTGCTGACTCGAGACGGTAGGTGAACGATTTTGTTACCAAAACGTGAAATATAATTAAATTTTATTAATTTAAAAATCCTAAAAGTACTAAATTTCAAACTGCCATTGCTCGAAGTCATATGACTCCGTTTGACCTGTTTCCATGACAGTGCATAAAGTGGCATCTCATGTTCTTTCACCTACCTTCCAACTTTAAGCGAAACATACGTCATGGTTTTGGGGTTATGCACCTAAAAGAGAATAAAAACTAACTATGTGAAACTAAAATGAAGAATATCACACCAGTTCTGTGAAAATCGGGTAACCTAGGCTACATGTGATGTATTAAGTGTGGCCGGTATACATAGAACCAATGCAGAATCTCAAACAAACGTGCTATTTTCTCATAAAAAGTACTAGCTTAGTAAACAAAGGCCAACATATGTTACATAAGTTGAGTTTGAATGCAAACAGCATGGCTATATCGTATTGGCAAATATAGGAATTGGTGTATGCAAATATGTTTTCATTGGGCGAGTGGATTTTACTAGACTGACACTCGTGATATAGGGTTATCTAGCCCATGAAATAACAAGGTGTTCAACAAGGTTTTCTTAGTAAACCACTGGCGTGATCTTCTTAATTGTAGTTGCAAATGGTTATGTTGTAGTAACTCTTACAGGTGCATATGTCCAAATCCATGATTTTCGTTTCGCTTTAACGAAGATCATCCCACCTACCTTCCCACTTATTCCCACCTACCTTCCCACTTATTCCCACCTACCTTCCCACTTATTCCTACCTACCTTCCCACTTAATCCCACCTACCTACCCATGTAAACCCACCTAACTACCCCCTTATCCCAACATTAATCCAACCTACCTATCCATGTAATCCCACCACCTTATCACTTAATCCCACCTACCTACCCACTTAGCTCCATCTACCTATCCACTTAATCCCATCTACCTACCCACTTAACTCCATATCCACTTAACCCCACCTACATACCACTTAATCCCACCTACCTACCTACCCACTTAACTCCATCTACATATCCACTTAATCCCACCTACCTACCATTTAATCCCACCTACCTGCGACTACCATTTAATCTCACCTGCCTACCATTTAATCTCACCACCTTATCCACTTAACTCCATCTACCTGTCCACTTAATCCCACCTACATAACCACTTAATCCCCCCTACCTACTATCTTAATTCCACCAACCTACCACTTATTCCCACCTACCTACCACTGAAAACCACCTGTGTACCACTTAATTCCACCTACCTACCCATTTAACCCTATCTATCTACCATCTTAATCCCACCTAATCCTATGTACCTACCCAACTAATCCCACCTACAGGTGCCTCCGACTGAATCCCACCTATCTACCAATTCCATTTACATACTCACTTAATCCTACTTATTTCCATGCATTGCCACCTACATGCCCACTCAACGTGAGACACTGCAGGTTGACTGGATTAACATTTTTCTCATCTCGTTTCAAATTTATTTTGTGGAAATTCAAGCCTAACCTAGTATTCACTACGACATGCTAGCTCTTTGTGCTACTTTTGTATGTAGTGTTGTGAAATCATCAGACAAACTATTAAATTATTTGATGCTTGATCCAGCATTTGAAAATGGTCAGCCATAGTGTTTACCATTTGGATATAAAAGTGACTGCCGATATTACTTAAACTGTTCACACGGTACACATTAGGACATCAGTGAACCGGATTCGTGATAGGCTAAATCAGTTGAGGATGAAGTTTTAAAGAAACCAGTGGAAAATGAACAACCAGAAATGCAACTTAAAGCAAGTGTTTTAGAACTGTTTTGAGCACAGGGTAGTAAAGTTAAAAGTGGTATATAACAGGAACAGTTGCTTTACACAGAAATACTTTACAAAATTAGAAAAGCCATAATATGAATGAATGAATGATTTTTTTAAAAACAAAATGCTACATTTAAATTAAACCATGTTACGGAATCTCAATTACACTTCGGACCGCGCTGTACGCGAGGCGCGTTAGGTGTTCATATCTGCCACCAGGGAGCTACTAAACAACAGCGACCGCCGCCCGCTGCACCAAGTCCATGAACGCTGTCGAAGCCCTGTGTGCTGCTTGCAGCACTGTCTTATACGCCACCATGCAGTTTATGGAACTTATTATACTAGCATCAAGTATTATTTTTAAATGTCACACCCTGTTGATTCTTGAACTGAATAAACCACATGTACGTATACCGTTGTGGAATAGATCTACTACGATAACGATGTACTGGACCAATACAATAGGCCTTGGGTTAGGAATTTAGCATGTTGGTTTCGCGTCGCGAAAACGATTACATTTATGATGTAATGGAAGCATGTAATTTCACCCAAGTGTTATGTTGGTATTGCATGCTAAATGCATTTAAAACTGTTTATCTGATTCTTACGCGAGGCGCATTTGTGAATCTCGATTGCAATTTACAAACCATTCGGAGCGAAGCCAGCAACAGCGATTGATGTCGGCGACAGCGCAAAACAAACTACACTTTGATACTGGTTCATTGACATTGTTCGCCTAACGTTTCTTGAGAATTGTCAAAGCAATTCTAAGTAGGTTTAAGCAGGCTCATTTGGCATTTTCCCTGGCGGCAGAGAATCGGGGTCCACGACCGACCGCGTTATATCCGAATCCGCGTAATAACGAGGCGCGACTGTATTAAGCTAATCCATACTGTCAGAGCCCCACTTCTATATAATTTACTTAAACTGTTCACACAGTACATGAATATTTAAGAACGTGCCAAGCTATGTTGTCAGAAAGTAGACAGGTCAATGCAGATATTTTTTGAGGATTGCCTCAATAGATAAAAAAAGTTCTGATATAACAAACACTGTCATTCAGTATTTATTTTGTACACAAGTGTCCATAAAACATGGGATTATTATGCATGTATCTAAAAGAAAGTATAATTTTATATAAATTAACAATTACATTCAATGCACAACTGTTATTATACAAAAGTAAACTTTGAAAGAATACAATGACAACGCGTTATGTAAACGAGAAAAAATACCGATGGACGGGATAACTTGGTAGTTCGTAAGTGACTGTCACGATAACTTGGTAGTTCGTAACTGACTGTCACGATAACTTGGTAGTTCGTAAGTGACTGTCACGATAACTTGGTAGTTCGTAAGTGACTGTCACGATAACTCGGTAGTTCGTAAGTGACTGTCACGATAACTCGGTAGTTCGTAAGTGACTGTCACGATAACTCGGTAGTTCGTAAGTGACTGTCACGATAACTCGGTAGTTCGTAAGTGACTGTCACGATAACTCGGTAGTTCGTAAGTGACTGTCACGATAACTCGGTAGTTCGTAAGTGACTGTCACGATAACTTGGTAGTTCGTAAGTGACTGTCACGATAACTTGGTAGTTCGTAAGTGACTGTCACGATAACTTGGTAGTTCGTAAGTGACTGTCACGATAACTTGGTAGTTCGTAAGTGACTGTCACGATAACTTGGTAGTTCGTAAGTGACTGTCACGATAACTTGGTAGTTCGTAAGTGACTGTCACGATAACTTGGTAGTTCGTAAGTGACTGTCATGATAACTTGGTAGTTCGTAAGTGACTGTCATGATAACTTGGTAGTTCGTAAGTGACTGTCATGATAACTTGGTAGTTCGTAAGTGACTGTCATGATAACTTGGTAGTTCGTAAGTGACTGTCATGATAACTTGGTAGTTCGTAAGTGACTGTCATGATAACTTGGTAGTTCGTAAGTGACTGTCATGATAACTTGGTAGTTCGTAAGTGACTGTCATGATAACTTGGTAGTTCGTAAGTGACTGTCATGATAACAATATTTATGCAATTTCATGATACACAACACTATCACAGAAATATCCATTTATGTCTTGGTACTGCCTATCAATATCTTGATGTGTTCTTGGAATCCAATTCTTGAAATTGTGATGTAATATTGGCAGTTATAGTAGCATCTTGCGATGGTTTACATAACTTGGAACAATTATAGAAAGAAGCATGGCGCTGCGAACAAAAGTATGTAATTTTTCACATAACATTGTGAACAATTGTATGTAATAAATATTTTGAAACAGTTATGTTACAGATCGTAGATGAACACCTGAAAGTTTGGCACCCGAGTTACAAAGCATCTAGGAGTAACATAACAAACATACATATGTATGCTAGCTCGATTATAGTAAGATTGCACTGTAATATTATTATGTATGAATCCAATTATGAGGAAGGTTAGTATTATCCACATATCCTACCATATACCACGTGCCCTTAGTTGCTTGAGCAACTTACTTCAAATAGCTAAACCTTCCTATAATGATCACCACAGACGGTTATGCTGCTTACATATTTTGTGACTCCACAATGCATAGCTTCAAATGACGTATACAAAACAAGTATTTTCACAGTAGATGACTCCACAATACATAGTTTCAAAATACTACAAAAGAAGTATTTTCACAGTAGATGACCCCACAATGCATAGCTTCAAAATACTACAAAATATTTTCACAGTAGATTACCCCACAATGCATAGCTTCAAAATACTACAAAAGTATTTTCATAATAGATGACACCACAATGCATAGCTTCAAAATACTACAAAACAAGTATTTTCACAGTAGATGACCCCACAGTGCATAGCTTCAAAATACTACAAAAGTATTTTCCCAGTAGGTGACTATTTTCACAGTAGATGACCCCACAATGCATAGCTTCAAAATACTACAAAACAAGTATTTTCACAGTAGATGACTCCACAATGCATAGCTTCAAAAGAAGTATACAAAACATAAGTATATGAGTGAAGATGTTCGTCAGACTGGATGGTTCAAATGAGTAATATTTTTACTTATTTCACAGTCAGTGTACCTTTTTCTTCCCATGACATTTCGACAAAACAAGTATTTTCACAGTAGATGACTCCACAATGCATAGCTTCAAAAGAAGTATACAAAACATAAGTATATGAGTGAAGATGTTCGTCAGACTGGATGGTTCAAATGAGTAATATTTTTACTTATTTCACAGTCAGTGTACCTTTTTCTTCCCATGACATTTCGACAAAACAAGTATTTTCACAGTAGATGACTTCACAATGCATAACTTCAAAAGACATTTGCAAAACATAAGTATTTTCACAGTATATGTGCAAGTATAAAACATTAACATTTTCACAGTAATATCAATCTGGAATAGCATTTATGTAGCAGTGCATGATTATGCTGGTTGCATCAGACACACTGATCTTTGATGCACATTGGAAGCATATATGTAAAAATTATAAACAAATAACGTAATAGTAATAAAAATAAACTTCTAGAGCACGTAAGACCTCAGGAACACGAGCTCAGAGATACAACAAACCAGCATTGTTAAGCATATCATGAGCAGGGACGCACAAAAGTCCTCATCAGAGCAAGGGACTGCCAAAATGCAATTTTTACAAACAGAAGATAAATCTGAATTATAATAATATACATTATTTTCTTAAACAGTTATTCAAAACTATCAACAGCGTTGGTGCCGTACGTAGGAACATTAGTATAATTTACCATCATGAAAATCTCCTGCTGGAAAGTACGTTATAAGAACGGTGTGGCCATCAAACGTCTTTCGACATAGACACTCAAATGCTGTAACGGCCTGGTGGGTGAATGCAAACTCAACAAATACCTACAAAGTGAAAGTATTGAAGTGAATTATCAAAATGTCATAAAGATGATGATGAAGGCAATTTGTCATGTTTCACCATATTTAGTTCATGTGTACTGTGATATTACGGTACATCCGCTAATGCAGCTACCATTTATTTACCAATAACTGGAAACAATGCAGATGACAGTAAATACAATCCTCAACATAATAAATGAAGATGATCATTTTAAGAAATGTCATTCATAAATTTGGCTTTGGTAGGCCATAGGTAGTGTGGCAGCCGGCCAAATGACACCGCACCCATCACTAACCGGGGTGCCAGATGATTGCCCCGTTGCCGTGATCACCTGACTGACCTGATGGGACATCCTTTCTATCCGAGTCATGCAGTCATCCTGATGTACTATGTGAAATTTGTATGGACATCGGGATGACTTTGTTGGCAATCATCTGGCACCCCGATTAAATCCATGCAGCACCCCTAGAGAGGGGTGTGGTGTCTTCTGGCCAGCCGCCACTCTTCTCTCCTTATGTCTTTTGGCACCAACCACGCTACATTGACCAATAAATAAACATATGTTAAAGAGCCTGAATGATATTGACAAATCACGTCATGACAACTAACTTGAGACAATCACAAAGCAACTGTAATGCAATAGGATATTTCGCTTGAACAAACCTTGCCAAGACCTTGACCTTCCTGGCCAACGACACACTTCTTGAGACAGCCATACTTGCCACATTCCTCCATCATGTCTTCCTGGACAGCTGCAGCAGACAGAACACACAACACTGGTTCAAGCTAAGCCTTTGTCTTTGCCACAAGTAAAACTAAAGTGGACCTAGTTATAAATAATTTTTCAGACCATAGTGAGTTTGCCCGAGTCGTGGAAGTGACCAGGCATGGGGTAATTTCAATTGTTAATCTGTTAATTGAATTAACTCAACTAAGTTAATTAAATTAAATTAATTAACTTCTCCAAAAAGGCTAGTTTGATTAATTAACTTTACCAAAAGGGGTTAATTCAATTGCATGACAAATTCCCAATTAACTCTCAATTAACAGTTGGCATTTCCAGAAGGCCTGCAGTCACTACTGCAGTCGGGATCATGCCTTGGTTACACCTCCTGGTGTCTTACACACGAATGTAGGGCACACTAATTATAGATATGTGTAATGTTAAAAAAAATCATCTAATCTGACATAACTGCATTTGAGCAGGCACATTGGCAAGTTTGCTGGTAGAACATGTTGGCAGTGCAACTGGATTTTTAGATGATTTCAATAGGTGGAAGGATTTTTGGCACGTGTGTGTAGTAATTCATGCAGAAATTGGTAAAAATTCGCAGGTATGGCACGTTCATGCATTTTAAATGAGTTAGAAGTTTGAGACTTTGACTAAACTCGATTAGCATGTCAGTGAGATGATCACAACGGCAGGTAAGAAGTTTCATACTTTTTGATGGTCCCATTTTCTTATAATCATGCAAAACGTTAACTTGGTCGCCAATGGGAAACGTAACAGTAGGCTGGACCCAGTCACTAGCCTGAGAGAGATCAGGTTCAGGCATGTGTAAATGGGAGGGAGAATATCATAGAGCACATATACACTATACCAACTGTGGACTGATCATTCAGGAACCAATGAATTGGATGCCCCATGAAGAAATGTCTTGGCATGTAAATACTGTATAGGCAAATCGCTTTCCGACAAAGTTCCAAACACATTTCTTGTGATTTTATAAATGTTTTAAATATGTAAACATTTCTACCAACACATGATTTAATTGTTAATTGAATTAAAATTAATTAATTTAATTTAATATTTTAATTAGAGGAGGACTGCAGCCTTATGGGTCATGGGACCTGAAGAGGGCAGGTGAAGTAAGGTAGGTCAAGTTGCCTAAGGAGAAACATGCTACCTGTTGTTTTTATTTTAATACTACTATTATTAATAGTATCGCAACAAAGTTTCTGACAGGAAAACATGCTTAAATTTCGGATAATTAAGTCATCCATTGACGATGTCACAATAGTTCTTGCTATTTTTTATTATAAAAACTCCAACATTATTTGAACGCTTCAACCAGTGGTAATCTGTGTTCAACTAGATGAACTGAAACGTTTTTGAGAAAAAAACATCAATTTCCTTTACATAATGTTTTGCCTGCATTCCTAGATATATTGGCCAGTAATGTTGTCCCCAAAATGAAAAAAACATCAACCTCATCTTGTTTACAAGTGCAGTTAATACATGTCACTCACCCACAAGCTCCGATTCATCTAGAACTTTTTCTGGGTCAATCAAGTTGAGAAACCGTAACACACAGCTTGGCAGTAGCAGGAAGTCAACATACTTTGGCACTGCAAGAGAAGAGCAGGTTGGATTAAAAGCTATTGATAGAAATTCACGACTAAAAAATATTGAAATGCAATTTAATTTGTAACCACGGTTACATGCCTACACAATGCTAAACTGAGACTGATTTCTGGAAAATCACATTAAAATTATACATCACAAATATTTTCTTTCCCCATCTGACATATTCATGTTTAATTAAATTTACTTTAACATTAGTTAACTATACCTTAAGACATAATCCGTGGAGCTATGAATTATATAATGTTCCATATTTGAACATTATTACCCAGAAGATATCACATAATTTATAAACATCTAAAATTATTCAATCTCTGTCAGAACTCGGTAATCTCAGGAAAGAAACTGGTTTTTAGAAGAAATATTAATTATTTATTCATAGTACAAATACAAGAATCAACACAGTATGTAACCGAGTGTGGGTCACTAAAATAAATAATCACTTGTCAAGCTAGTGACCTGACGTACTTAGTAGCACCAATCAACAATACTAATTGTTTCAATACTAAATAATGTGACACATTTGACATTATGAGATTTAAAATTATCAAATTTAAATACATGAAATGTAAAACTACCTGTTTGCTGCTGAAAGAATGTGTGATTGAGACAGTCCTCGGCAGAGGGCCGCTTTGAAACATCCGTCTGCAGCATGCTAGACAGAGATGGGGACAGAGAAAGAGAGAGTTAGTACAAGGCTACACAGAATACTTGATGAATTGTAGGCCTTCATCACAACCAGATCAATTAATGACAGCATATCTAGAGTTTGACAAGAAACAAAACTACTTACTACAAAAAGAAACTTTCAAAAGTCAGTGTACATTGTATGAGTAACTAAAAAATTCCATCTTTCCAATTCCCTTGTCAAATCAATTGCAAATTCATTCTGAACCTTTTTAATTGCCCTTTTTCAGCTTAGTAACTTCTAGTAATTTTACCTGATGATAAGTTGCTGAAGTTCATGAATCAGAGTGAATGCGTTTTGAGTCGAAGAATCCTGATCGCGGGTGACAATCAACTTGGCAAGGATTCGTGGCAAGGCCAGACTGCCTTCAGAGTCTGACTGAAATGTGAAGTATTCACTTATGACAAGTCCAAATCAACTTCAGCACATGCACTACGTGAAATGTGAAACATTCTCTGTGGCAAGTAGGAGCTGTCATCAGCATATGTGCCAACCTGAATTTTAATTACAAATGAAAATCACATATTTTGTCAGTTAGATCGATCATGATTAAATTTATAGAATCATATACAATCGAACCTCGGTACTATGGACACCCACAGGACTAAGTCAAAGTAACCATAATAGCGAGGTGACCTTAATAGTGAATATGGGCACTGAAGCATCATGGGACTTGAAGAAATGTCACATTGGGCAAGTATATCATGTGTAATGTGGTAGTTGTATTATTGATGTATGTAATTACGTGTACACTGTACTGGCTTTTCATAACCTTTGTTAAGTACATAAATAAAATGTACAACATAAATGATAATAAATATAAATGATTTTATAAAAAACATGATTGGCAGCAGCATGGATCGCTTTCGGAAAAACCATTCCCATGTCACATGTTAACCTGCAATAAAAATTAAACAGCTGTTCAGTTGAAACTCTGAATAAACGCACACCCACAAACACACAGAGAAATTCCCGATGTTGTTTTTTCGTAAGCCGTAAATTCACATAACAGCATATGGTATTTAGTGTGCTCGATTGCGGCAATATTATTCATACATCAGATCGACCGATATTTGCTAGTTGGTTTTGTTACATATCAATAAGCATTAATGTTGACACAATACATTATTTGCTGACATGACAATATTAAATATTTGCTGTTCAGAATCGAACACGAGTTATCCACCAGAAGCGCCAGAGTTTATTTTGGGGAGTCTGTATTATATAAGCTACGTATCAGAGGATTATTGAATTTTGTTCCACAATATCACATTGTTTTAGTGTACATGCACCATCGGTAATGCAAATTATTGATGGCGACGTGTTTTTTAATAAAATTTACTTAGACGCTAAGCCCAAGGCTACGATTAGGCCTAAGAATTTGCCTTTAAAGTGTTAACTAAAATGACTGGTGTCCTGCTTCTTGCATTGTTTTCTGAAGTTAACTGGTCACTGTGTAAACACACATACACCAGTGCGTGGCTTCATATTGACATCGCGTTTGATGGAATGGCGGCCGGCCCGCGGCTGCTTGCCGTTGCAGCCGCCAAATCTTGGCTTCCCGGCTGTGACTGACCGTAAGTGCGGGGTTAATCTGCGGGCAATCTCGACATTTTACACTGGGTTATTGACCGTATTCATGAATAGTGAGGTGACTGGATTAGCGGGACTAACGTCTTATCTTTTACAGTGGAAATCACTTGGGACTGTCCCAGGGTGACCGTATTACTGGGGTGACCATAATGGCGGGGTGACTGTATTACTGGGGTGACCATAATGGTGGGGTGACTGTATTACCGGGGTTACCGTAATGGCAGGGTGACTGTATTACCAGGGTGACCATAATGGCGGGGTGACTGTATTACTGGGGTGACCATAATGGCGGGGTGACTGTATTACTGGGGTGACCATAATGGCGGGGTGACTGTATTACTGGGGTGACCATAATGGCGGGGTGACTGTATTACTGGGGTGACCATAATGGTGGGGTGACTGTATTACTGGGGTGACCATAATGGCAGGGTGACTGTATTACTGGGGTGACCATAATGGCGGGGTGACTGTATTACTGGGGTGACCATAATGGCAGGGTGACTGTATTACTGGGGTGACCATAATGGCAGGGTGACTGTATTACTGGGGTGACCATAATGGCAGGGTGACTGTATTACTGGGGTGACCATAATGGCGGGGTGACTGTATTACCAGGGTGACCATAATGGCAGGGTGACTGTATTACTGGGGTGACTGTATTACTGGGGTGACCATAATGGCAGGGTGACTGTATTACTGGGGTGACCATAATGGCAGGGTGACTGTATTACTGGGGTGACCATAATGGCAGGGTGACTGTATTACTGGGGTGACCATAATGGCAGGGTGACTGTATTACTGGGGTGACCATAATGGCGGGGTGACTGTATTACTGGGGTGACCATAATGGCGGGGTGACTGTATTACTGGGGTGACCATAATGGCAGGGTGACTGTATTACTGGGGTGACCATAATGGCAGGGTGACTGTATTACTGGGGTGACCATAATGGCAGGGTGACTGTATTACTGGGGTGACCATAATGGCAGGGTGACTGTATTACTGGGGTGACCATAATGGCAGGGTGACTGTATTACTGGGGTGACCATAATGGCGGGGTGACTGTATTACCAGGGTGACCATAATGGCAGGGTGACTGTATTACTGGGGTGACCATAATGGCGGGGTGACTGTATTACTGGGGTGACCATAATGGCAGGGTGACTGTATTACTGGGGTGACCATAATGGCAGGGTGACTGTATTACTGGGGTGACCATAATGGCAGGGTGACTGTATTACTGGGGTGACCATAATGGCGGGGTGACTGTATTACTGGGGTGACCATAATGGCAGGGTGACTGTATTACTGGGGTGACCATACACTGAGGTTCCACTGTATAATATATATGAAATATGTTTGCTATGTAACCATTATTATTCTATGCAAAAAAATTGTATCATAATAATGATGGCTAGATTTTAGCAGCAATAATAATGCTCCTTTAGATATAATTTAAATTCACAGTTACAGTGTACTATGCTGTATAAATAAACGTTTTTATAAGTTTTATTAAAAACCTTTCATTTACACTTACTCTGTTGAATGACTCTTGCATATCTTTAGTCAACAACTTTGATGCTGTAAACATTTCAACGAGGACACATCCAACACTCCAAATGTCAGCAGATGTGCTGGGAAGAGGGCAATCATTGTCCCCAGATGAGAGCACAGTAGACTTGTTCCAACGTTCTGCCTCTGGCGCCCTGTAGCCAGTACTCTGTAATCTTCCAAGTCTCTGCAATAAAAACATCAATGCGATACCTCAAATGAATCGTGCCCTGTATTTGTTGTAACAAAAACCCACATAATCATTTTAATTGTCTATTTTTAAAGTATTTAATTATTTTATATAATGTTAACTGCATTTCAATCAATTATCTAATTCATATAAATTCTGCTGTAGTGTCTGAGTTTACAAAAGCAAATCGCCTCTTTTTACTGTCAAAATTAATGAACAAATGTCCTCTAGATATACTGTATTAACTTCCCCAATAAATGTATACAAAACAGGTGAAAATGTACTTAATCTGTGTGAGCAACATTACTAAAATGAAAACGTAACATTTTAATTTATCATAAAAGAACACAATTACACAAAACAATGCAACATTGAACAGATATTCAATCCAATGATCTGTGATTACTTCAAAATTTGCAAAGTTTATGTTTCTAGCAAAAATGCCCATCCTCTGGATGGGATAACTAGTTCGTGTTTACCAAATTTCAGGATGCACAACATTATCACAAAAATATCCATCTATGCCTTGGTACTTGGTGCTGCCAGATTATAATTTCTTGGCTTCTTGGAATGTAATTCTTGAAATTGCAACAATACTGGCAGTTGTAGTAATGTCTAGTGACACTTTGCCCTTGTATTCTACTTGACTTACTTCTGAAATCCACCACGCCACACTTCATCGTGCTCGCAAACGGGGCAGGCGAGGCGGTGCACTGTGCAGATTTCGTTGGTGCATCTCCAGACCACCACTTCCTGCTATTATTCTCACTACCGTGCGTTCGCTCAAGAACAAAACAGACAAACTGTTCCACCTATTGTCTTTCAAACGTGAATTCAAGGACTTTTCCATTTTGTGCTTTACTGAGACATGGTTTGACCCATTGACACCTGACGCTGCCGTTACCCCACCGGGCCACACTCTGCTTACAGTCGACAGATCAAGCAAACTGTTGGGCAAGGAAAGGGGTGGTGGAATATGCTTCCTTGTCAACCATCGGTGGTGCAATGACTCAACTATTGTGTCCTCTTCCTGTTCTCCTGAACTTGAATCACTCACAGTTAACTGCAAACCGTTCTACTCACCGAGGGAATTCTTCAGTGTTCTTTTATTGGGTGTTTACATTCTATCCCGATGTGAATGCAACCAGTGCAATTAACCAGTTGACTACCTGCGTGTTGGCAGCAGAAACAACCTACCCTGATAGTGTCATCATCATCCTGGGTGACTTCAATCACACTAATCTGAAGAAAGTTCTACCCCGATACAAACAGCTTGTTAACTGCTCCACTCGTAACAATAAAACTCTGGACCACTGCTACACCATCTTCAAAGACTCTTACCGGGCCACCACCAGGGCTCCGTTGGGTGAGTTACGCTACAGTCGTATTGATTCCTATATACCGTCAGAAGTTAAAAGCAATAAAACCGACCACCAAGACAGTGAGAAAGCGGACTGCTGACTCGACGATTGCTTTGAAAGCTTGCCTTGACAGCACGGACTGGCTAATGTTTAAAGATTCCCGCCCTGACCTCGACGCATACACCGAAACAGTTACTGTCTATATCAGCTGGTGTGAAGAAATCTGCTACAATAGTAAGTTAGTTACAGTATATGGCAACGACAAACCATGGTTTACCAGGGACTTTAAACTGAAACTAGTTAATGACTGTTTCACCTTGATCTTGATAATGCATATGACATTGCTGCATCGACATGAGAGTGTCTTAAATTATGTGTGCCACATGACCATGTACTGGAAACATGCACCTTGCATGCAGGACCTTTTTGTAACATGAAATGTGGTGTGTATGAAAGGCCATTATTAGGATACATTCACATGGTGAAAATTTTAATATTATAAATATTGAATATCAAGTATAATGCAAGACACAGGGACATTGACAGGCTTGTGGTATATCAATGTTGTAAATTATTAGATAATAAAAATGAAATTTGTAATGATTTACGGTCATACAGCAGGAAGACATATTATATAGCATCATTACCAGACATTCTGGAAATAATTAAGATGTTATTCTTTACGTTGGGCCAATTGTTTAGATTTATAAATATACAATGCTTATTCTAATCACGTTTGTTGATCAGGTGGAACAACTCACTGTGTCAGACAACCGTGAAGAGTCAGAAATGTAATTTCCCAATTAATTGTCACTGAAATAAATATTTAAATATCGGATCTCGCTTCAGATATTAAAAACATACTACGGACACTGAAACTGCTCATTTATACGTGTGGAATCAATAGAAAAATCTAAAAATATTTATACCTAACAAGGTGTCTAAATGCACACAAGCCCACAAAGCTCATGCCCCCAAACAGATTGTTTTGAGTAAAGTAAACAGATTTGCTATGCCTACAGTGCACAAGCAATTATGAGCGTGAACATTCATATAACGTGTATAACACACCCTTAACATCTTTTCATCGGTCTGAAACCCCAAAAAAATTACATCATTTGGTGTCAGTTCTGTGAGTACACCAAAAAAGAAAATGTAATCGTATTCTTTACACAGGCATAAAAACAGCCGAGGTCGCCAGTGGACACCAGAACTAAAACTAGGTCACGATACTTACGCTCTCTATTAAACTACAAGGATAATTCTACTATAACTTTGGAAAATTGAAGAAACGATGTATGACATTATGATGATATGAATTGTACTTATTTGTTTGAATAGCATTGTGGACTGTTGTACATAATAACTACAAAGGATATTTCAGTTGTTCATAGAAAGGGTAATAGTGGCTTGAATATAGCAAAATAATTAACCAAGATGGCCCAGTCATGGGACCGTCGATGAACCTATGAAAGTGTTGGCACTGGAGATGCAAAGCGTCTCGGAGGAGTAGCGTAACATACAAACACATATTCCTACTCGCGGTTGATTATCATAAGATGGCATTATAACTTATCCTGTCACGTGGCTAGTAGGTCATGTGACTGTCACATGATTTAGTTTTAACATACTTTGTCTTCCACATGGAATGTCAGACTGAAGTCGATGATCTTCATGCAGCCATCTTGTGCTGACCATAGAAGGTTCCTTGGTTTGATATCGGCATGCACAAAGCCAGCTTTGTGAAGGCAGCACAGACCACTGAAGAGAACATTGCATGAATTGTACAGAACGTAACATCTTGCATGATGTTCATTTGTGCAATTGAATCCTGATGCATGCAGGGTAAATTTGTATATAGTAAATATAAAATAAAAAATATGCGTTGTTGTTGTTGTGTGGGGCCCAAGTGATGAAGAATCGTTGTATGAAGAGCATCTAGAGCTGCCTACAGTGCTATAAAGAGCAGACATTTTGTGGTGTTGTGAGTCACAAAGCCACAAAATGTCTTATGACAGCTGAATTTGAATGGTATATGATGGCCACAGCATGTAGGATGAGGACTACATAACTCAAAGTTTCATCTAGCAGTGGATGGCGGGGGTCTGAGGTTAAATTACATCAGTTTCAAGTGTTTTATACATCGATGTTTTGAAATCATGTGTTGATAATTATATATTCACCTAAGAATATCACAAGCCAGATTCTGAATGAGGTGGACAGACAGCCCGTCACCCTGGTTCTTCAATAGGATTTGCCGAACATCGACGTCCAGTAGTTCCTGTATCAGACACCAGCGGTTGCTGTGTTGTGTGTCCGTTATTGCACTGACTGCAAGAAAAAGTTTCATTGAATGCATTCATTAGATCAAATACAATGTTGATGATATTGTACATAGTCTAAAAATGGAAGAGCAGAACGTTTTTCTGCACAAATTATGCATGATTTTTATTGTCGCAGCCAGCACACCACTAGGAATTAGTGTTTTGCATTTTAGTTGTAATATTTCACATTCCTTGGTCCATGCATGCATCCACCTGTTTGTCACTGTTTGTTTTGATATAACTGCGCAGAGCTGTTCTGGATTAAAGCTTGCTCTTATTAAGAATCGTCTGTGCATCGTATATTTGTTCATCTCCCCAATTTTTCTAGTTAAATTTAATAACACCTTTTAAGCATGTCAGTTAGAACTCTCTCTGACTGCCAGAACCACTTTTAACAGCTACCAACTTTATCTATTTTTCGTTGTTGCTGCTACAGTCACTACGACAAAAAACATGGCACTTTATACTTACCAAGCTGTCTACAGGGCATGATGTGATGCAACATTTTCAGCAGCAATTTCTCCCTGTGGAACGCACCTTCATATTTTGGGCCTTCATTGAAGATCTTTATAGCAACCTAAAACAGGGATGTCATGTTCACCTATGTAGTATATAATTAAACAATGTCACACTTCTTGTGTTGTTATTATCTGATTTCTACCTCTTTATAATAAGATGTGGATTCATAGAATCTACGAGTATATTCAGTTTCTAATTGGTTAGCAATTCCAGCCATGAACAGTTGGATTGATAAGGTGAGAAGCTATGGAGGATAAGTGAGTTTTAACTGGTATGTTTTTAGTTGATGGCAAAATCAATAATTGTTATTAAATTTCCTGCCACTTAACGCTAACACTAATAGGGAGTGAGTTCCACAGAGTTGGTCCGGCATCTGCAAAAGATTTATTTAGTTTAACACTGGGAACGAAAAGAAAATTAGAATTAGATGATCAATGGTTGCTTGGATGAAAGTGCTTGATAAGTAATTAGATGACGAGTATGTGGTTTGTTTGTAACACCATACAACCAACATAAACACTATAACAGTTTTTGCCATCAACACCCTCTTCCCCGTGAAACCTCCTCTTCCTACCTCCATCCCCCTCTCCCTGCCACTCACCTTCCCCTCCACTCCCTACCTCCTTCCCCCTCTCCCTACTTCCATCCCCCTCTCCCTGCCACTCACCTTCCTCTCCTCTCCCTGTACGGTGGCCTGGTACACGTGACAACATGTGCCTGACCCCAGTAGCCTCTCCACCGTCCACATCTGGCCGGCACTGCCCATGACCGTGTTGCCCGGTTGAAGCATTAATCTGCTTGAATGCCCCCGCAGTTACTTAGTCATCATTCTGAAAATTAAGTTGAGCACTGCTAAATTACCATTCTCTATTAGCATTACCACAACCTATGTTTTCAAGTACCGGTAGTAGGGATCAATACCCAATGTTATTTCTTATGTTTATATACAACATAAGAAATAAGATTGGGCCGAGTATTGATCCCTGTGGTACACCACTGATCACTTTTTGCCAGTCTGACTCTGCACCACTTATGCACACTCGTCTTCTAGCCAACTTTCAATCCATCTGTTAGTCTTGCCTGTAATGCCTTCTTCTAGAAACATTAGCAGATTACTACAACAACTTACAACAGATGAGTCAATCTTTATAAATGACATTGACTCATCTGTTGTAAGCTCCCTTTTATAGTTTGCCGATTACATGAAAACGTTGATGCAAGTTCCAGAAGTTGAATATGCTTTCACTCTCCAGGAAGACCTCCATTCTATGTATAAATGGAGTCAGGATTGGTAGCTATTGTTCAACTTCACTATACGCAAATGCTTGCACACGGGATACAACCACCCGAACTATGACTATTTTATGGGAGATGTACGTATGGAATCAATAGATATAGAAAAAGATCTAGGAGTACACATTCATAAATCACTGAAAGTAAAGGAGCAAGTAAACTACGTAGTCAAGAAAGCAAATAGAATATTAGGGACAATTCGTAGGGCCTACACAGACAAAAGCATGAAAAACATCAAAAACTTATACATCACCTTGGTCCGACCCATCATCGAAAACTGCCAATACTAGGCATGGTGCCCACATCTTCAGAAAGATATAGACAAATTAGAAAGTGTCCAGAGGAGGGCCACTAAGATGATCACTGGAATCTCTCAGCTCCCATATTATTTAAGATTGTGAAAGCGTGGCTTCCTTTCTCTACAAGATAGGAGGAAAAAGGCTGGTGTGCTCAAAGTTTTCAAGATCATTAATGGATTTGCTGATATAGACAAGAGAATATTCGAGCTAAACCATACCCCCATCCAGATCCAGGAAGACAACAACAAGTCAATAGTACGACACCACAGCCAGCTAGATGCACGCCACAAGTTCTTTTCACAGCGAGTAATCAAGCCATGGAATACCCTACCAAGCGACTGTGTCAATGCACTATCAGTAAACAATTTCAAAACAAAATATCAAAATTACTGCCATAACCACTGATTGGGGGGGGGGGGCTACATATGAGCCAGCGGGCTCTCTGCCCCAAACGCATTCAAGGTATGAATCAAGGTATGAAATCGTATCAAACACATTGCCGTATTCGGTGAGTTTTCTCAACCCTGCAACATTAGGTGAAAAACACAAAGATCATTGGCATACATCATATGGTTCATTATTGTGCCTACATGTCACAGACATAGATTACTCACTTACTTACATACTCACATAGTCATAGTCATGACATAGAGACAACCAATTTGTAGTTTACTCAAATTTACACTTAAGTCATCCTCCTATAGCGTATGACGGTTGTTTTACATTCAGGCCGTGGCATAGTATTGAATGTAAGACTTGTCTATAGATATGACATAATTCGCGTGATTCCAGTAACCCGGATATGGGTGGTTGACACATTCAACCGTGCGGAGTGATTGAGTGAAGTCGTGCATGTTTTGCACCGACCTCTGCGGCCAACAATTTTAGAACAAGCAACGATACAATCCAAATGTGTCAATCTTAGGTAATAGTTACGCTGAAAGCGGAAGGTCCTATCAAATCCACCAACGAAATGTCTGAACTCTAGTTATTCGGGTTTTTTCCTGGCAGCAAGATCATTCTTCACAAACAGGCGATATTCGAGGATCAAAAGTGGCGCGCCATCTAGCGAGCACACGGGGCAGACAAAACCAGCGACCATGCGTGGGGGGAGGCGGTGTTACGTCCCGAGACGGAATCCGTCCGATTCACTGATTCCAGTATGAAAAAATGTCCGATACCGGAATTGGGTGGCGGGTCGCTGCGCAAAATCGGAATTCCAAGATGGGAACCCAAAATCGGAATATGTATAGTACAATTCCGATTTTGCGCTGTCCCAAATTGGAATTTATTTTCATGTAAAAGTACTTAGAAAATATATAAAATTCATATATTGTGGTGCTATTTAACAAGCATTAAACTAGACATGGGCTGATAATCTTAATTCTCAGAACAAAATTCTGATTTGGAACTGTCCCAAATTGGAATTTGTTATTTTCATGTCAGAATACTTATAGAAACTATACATAATTCACCTACATATTGTGGTGTTTGACAGTTACGTGCAACATAAGAAGCACAAAACTAGACATAGGCTGATAAATTTATTTCTCAGAACAGACGCAATTCCTATTTGGTACTGTCCTAAATTGGAATTTGTCGTTATCCTGTCAAAGTACTTAGATACTCTGTATAATTCACTTAAATATTGTGGTGTTTGACTGTTACCTCCCACACAGGAAGCATAAACCAGACAGTCTGATAATTTTAATTTGTATAGTCTGACTGCTACTAATAATTGCTATACATAAGAAATTAAACTCAAACATCGACTCATGATCTCCCTTTTCAATATATAATTCTGATTTGAAATATAGGATACCAGAATAATTGCGACATAGAAACTGCGCTTCAAAGTGAGGATTAACGGTGTTGACAAGTGTCAGTGACAGTGCATGTACGTGCTGCTAAAGATTATCTAATTCATGCAGAACAACATCGTCTGTGTTCATGGACAATGCCTGTCGTGGTTCGTTGCATATAACAATCGATGCGAAGTTGGTGCCCGTACGTGTTGATTTGCATGATATCTGTTTCAACACACGTGGTATGTCTATGCTATAGCATACATTGCGTGTTTGGTGTGGATTTCTCTGTAAAAGCTGACCTCAGCTAAATTGGTAGAAGTGCGTTGCATTGACAGCCAGTCAGACGAAATAGGTGAAGAAAGAGATGATAAGAAACAGCTACTACGAAAACAAACGGTGCATTAGAACAGCGACTTTGTAACTTAGCAGAATGAGTAATACCACCGAAGAATTGTCACTGACACTGTGACACTGATTTGAACACAATTTCGGCCTCGATTCTCATTGCGATGACGAGTTAGGTTTGTGTATAAACGTTATTTGGCTTTGTAGATGAATGATATCTATTCTATGGAATACACATACTTGATATAATATTAATTTTGACACATATTTAGAGCATGGCTCTACAAAAATTTCTGCTCGGATTCTACAAACGATTGGACATTTTATATGGCGTTATGATTAATGACGTAATGGGACAGATTACTACTACTAGTGACAACTATATTTTCTTCTTCTGATACAACTCACGATTCTGTATTAGCCGCATGCAAAACGTGGCTACACTGTTGCGTGGGTATATCAGTGGTCCATTTGGATTATAAAAAAACCGGAAAGGCATATTTTAAAACTTTTCCTGGTTTAAATAATAAGAATACAATAATAAGAATGCAATAATCAGAATACAATTGTTGTGACTTTGAAAAAATATTGATCCTATTAAACATTTTATAGTATTGTCAGACCACTCTGCAACTACAATACTGAAGACCAATTCACTACTAGTACTAAAAATTAATCCAGTTTATTATTCATTCATTTCTTACTCGAGGAGTTCGGACAAACTTTAACAAAATTGAAAATCTCATAAATTAATCTGAAATCCCTTTTGACATAATCGCTATATCTGAAACATGGCTAGTACCAGGTAAACTAAACACACCTTGGATATGTAAAATGAAAGTTATCTGATTAGTCACATAAACAATAAAATTTGACAAACACGACAAATTGGAATTTACCCCAAATCTGATGCCATGTGGTCTATGGCCCAAATGACCACCAGTAGCGCTAGCCTAGCTAATGATGGAGATGATTCTGTTTCAGGTTCAACTTTTCACACTTACACTGCATGCACACAATACTTGTGGTGGGAGAAGCGCTTGTCACCGAACAAAAACTAGTTCAGAATTTGATGATCGAAGTTGTCTGGGTTTTTTGAAACATTTTTGTCAAAAAATTGTATTTTGAATGGTAACTGTGACTGTGTTATGCTATATCTTTTTTGGGTGAAATAAACACTTCCAATTCCGAAGCAAACACGTCCAAAACTAGCGTGTTATACAAACTGACCAGTCCACAGTTGATAGAGATGCCCTCCTTGGCACGGTTACCTGTCACTCCAGTACACTTCAGTCGATCCGAGCCTGCGAAGTCAATGAAGTGGAACTTGGCAGTCAGTGAACGTCTCTGTTGTTTTCCGTTCCTTCCCGTCGTCTGGCATCTGGGAGCAAACAAGGAGGAAACTGAGAGTCAATCACTCATGTTTTACTAAGGCATGTCCGAAACTATCGTGTTATATCAGACCATTCAGGCCTTATCTTCCGGTGAACATTCCACTGACCAGGTTTATTTACACAGATTGGGCAATTAATGGCATATGTCTACTAAATACAGTTTGTGTGAGTGAAGAAGCCTGCCAATATTTTATCAAATAACAAGTGCAATTAAAGTAGATGACTGTTGACTGAACCCTAGACTCACCAAACTAACTGTATAGGGGCGTACTGGCACTCAATTCTCACACCTCAGGAGGGGATTAGAGATGTTTGTAGGAAAGAAAATAACCGGAAAAAAAGTATTTAGCCAGTGAATAAGCGGCTATACTTGAACCACATTTTAATTTTGGAGGCAATATAAGCCATATATGCCTTATATGGTGCCAAGCAAACAGCTTAGTAATTATACATGGTCTCTAAAGTTAGCATTATTTTTTCAGACATCATGCGTCTGGGACAATCAAACCGTCACCAGACACTCCGTCTAAGGCAGGTAGAGAGCAGCCTGACCAGCCTCTGCTGACTGGATTTGCTATCTCCATAATGTACACTAAGTGCAATGGACACATTGTGTGATGTTGCGATGAGACACTGACGAACAGTGCCATCCCATAACATAGTAATAGTTGCCTAGTTGGCCAACCATGGTTAATGTTCAATAAAGTTAATGTAAACCAACATGTACTTTGTTGACCCTTTTACTTACTAAAAATTAAACGAACGAAAACAATACAAATGCATTTGCATGCAATCATGTAAGGGAGCATTTCCATTAGAATCATTTCAAGCAATTACATATTTTCAAAACACTTGCAATTTGCATTTGAATAATTTAAAACACTTGCATTTGAATAATTCCAAATATTTGCATTTAAGATACTTGCATTTGAATTTGAATAATATGAAAACATTTGCATTTGCATGCAATCTTGTCTCGGTGAATTTATATTTGCATTTGCATTAGAGTAATTTCAAACATTTGTATTTGCATTTAAATGCGCTGACCCGCATTTGAAACAAAGCCTGGTGTAAATCTTGATTTCTTGTTCTTTCTCGGGGTTCCCTTTATAAAGGGGTGTGGTCGAGGTAGTTCTTGTATTGCTGCACTGATTTTATAGTTAGTATTTTCCACTGCTCCTACAGGCAACCTTCTGTCTTCACTTTTCATTGTCCTCCACCTTTTTCATATCCCTCTTAAAACAGTCTTGTATATTGCCCCCTATCCTGCGGCTTCGCTGTTTTACCCCTCTGATCTCTTTGATTGTAGTGACTTAACAAAACTGAATAAAAGTGGACATTTACACTAATGTTTAATTTAAAGATGAGTTTAACTATTTTATTATTCACAAGTGACATTGTTCTAAGATAGTTTTGTAATATGATATTTTCGTATAGCTCTGAATGGAACATTGGGATGATCTCAAAGCAATGCTGTAAGACACTGCACAAAACCATTGTATATTTTTTATTACTATTCATTCAGGTGCTGACTTAAGATAACTGTTCATAAAGGTCCTGCCTTCGAGTGCATACAGACAGTGTAGTGTTATGACAGCTGAAGGATCAAATGGGAATATGAAGTTTCCATTGCAAAGTCTATATGGGCGAGGACATTTTCATGGGTACCCACAAGTCAATGTAATTCAAAGATTCGTGTATTAGGCGAGAAGGTCTGAGGGAATCTGAGAGGATCTGACGAGGGCTGAGGGGGTTACAGGTTAAATGATGTTTGTTTGTGTAATGTCTCAGATCAATTTGAGATCACCACTTATCTTTTCAGCCACCTTCACTGATAGTAGAAACCATTTACTCTTAGTAATTACTTTAATCTAGTCTGTGTTTACATTTTTACAAAAATCTGATTCCATTTAATCAAATATCTATTTCAATGCAAGAACAAATGCGAATATAGTTCATGTGGAATTATGATTGTGGGACATGGTGGCTCTGTGGAAGAACATCGGACTGTCAGTAGAGTGGACCAGGGTTTAATTCCACCTTCTGCCATTTTGAAACTTGGGCAATTTCATTCAACCCACTCCATCTCTCGCGAGTAAATGCTGTGTACTCCATCTCTCATGAGTAAATGCTGTGTATTCCATCTTTCACGAGTAAATGCTGTGTACTCTTTCTCTCGCGAGTAAATGCTGGGTATTCCATCTCTCATGAGTAAATGCTGTGTACTCTATCTCTCATGAGTAAATGCTGGGTACTCTATCTCTCATGAGTAAATGCTGTGTACTATATTTCTCGAGAGTAAATGCTATGTACTCTATCTCTCATGAGTAAATACTGTGTACTATATCTCTCGTGAGTAAATGCTGTGTACTTTATCTCTCATGAGTAAATGCTGTGTACTCTATCTCTTGTGAGTAAATGCTGTGTACTCCATCTCTCATGAGTAAGTGGTGTGGACTCTATATGTCATGAGTAAATGCTGTGGATTCCATTTCTCATGTGAAAATGCTGTGGACTCCATCACTCATGAATCAATGCTGTGGACTCCATCTCTCATAAGTAAATGCTGTGTACTGCATCTCTTGTGAGTAAAAGCTGTGGACCTCATCTCTTGAGAGTCAATGCTGTGGATTCCATATATCTTGAGTAAATGCTGTGAGCTCCACCTCTGATGAATAAATGCTGTGGACAAGTGACAAAGAAGAATGGGAAAAAATTTACGACTGGTATCTGTGCCAGCCTCACCCCGGACTACAGGGAAGAGGAGGAGAGCAACAATTCCATCTCTCATGTTTAAATGCTGTGGACTCCATCTCTCATAAGTAAATGCTGTGGACTCCATCTCTCACGATCAACTGCAGAAGAGTTCATGATGCAATTCAGTCAGTTCTGCTAACTACTTCACAAGAGGATGCAAATGAATGAATGAATGACTGCTGTGCTAAAAGTGAGCGAGTATATAATGTTGATGTTGTGCTGATACAAGAACTCGATGGTATACACATAGAACAACAACCTGCGTATGCGCGTGAAAGCGTTACAACAAACAGTCGACGCTATCACGGCCAAGAACATCGCCTTGCTGGCCAAGCAGCAAGCCGCTGCCCAGGTACATCTTTGTCTTATTCGACGACACCCAACTTACTTCCATTCCCCGACGTCTATAGCAACTGTTCCTACCAGACTCCTCCTCCATCCAACTCACGTGGGGCAGCCTAGAAGAAAAGGATGAGCGCGATACATTCTGGCGAAGCATGCGTGAAGCACTGATGCATGACCCCGACTAGGGGAGATGTCGACGTCTTTTCGATGCGATACCATTGCTGGTTTCGATCAGGACACACGTTAGACGATATAAACAGTAGAACAAACAATTACTCGTCTTTCATATGAAATTCAACGCTCCCGAACACGGACACCGCGTGCGATGCGAAACCAGTGTTGGTTTCGTACCATAATACACGTGTGCTTCCTCTCTACCCCCGTGTCTCCCTCCACCCCTTCCCGTGGGGTGCGGTAGAGTTGCGGTTAGAAGGTCGGGCTCTCAGTCGAGAGAACCCGGGTTCGAATCCTCTTGCTGCAGTTTCAAAGCTTTGGCAATTTGTTTCACCCCACGTTCCTATAGCTCATTCAGTTGTATAAATTAGTAACTGGCTATAGGCAGTGTTGGATATATGTAGGAATAGTCTTCGTGGAGTTATTGCAGCATGGCTGAACGCTTCCCAGAGAAGTCGGTATAGAGTTTGGAATTAACACGTCTGCTAACGTGTGCAGTATACAGCGCTTTGATCAGTCCCAACGATTGTATATACCTTCCCACCCGCCTTCCCTCCCCCATCCCTGTGCAGTTTCATCCCTGTCTCTCCCTCCCTGTTCATGCGTAGATGTATGCGTGTGCGTGTGGGTCCTATGCAAGGGGCTTTCCTTTTATGTCCACATTGAAATCACACGTACATTTACAGCAGAACACTGAATTCACACAACTTATGTGTACTATTGTTTTTTGAGTAAACGTGTTGAGAAAATTTGTGTAACCAGAATGATTACGTGTCCTCGATAGAACGACATGCATGTGTCGTTACAATTAGGATACCAGAATAATTGCGACATAGAAACTGCGCTTCTGAGTTAGGATTTCAATGTCTTTGACGGCGTTGACAAGTTGTATGTTTCAACACACGTGGTTTGTCTACAGCACACACTGCGTGCTTCATGTGGATTTCTCTGTAAAAGCTGATCTCAGCTAAATTGGTAGAAGTGTGTTGCGTTGACAGCCAGTCAGACGAAATAGGTGACGAAGGAGATGATACGACACAGCTATTACAAAAACAAACGCTGCAACATAAACAGCGACTTTGTGACCTAAGAGAATGTGGAATACCACCGAAGAAGTATCACTGATTTGAACACAATTTCGGCCTCGATTGTCAATGCGATGAAAAGTTAGGTTTGTGTATAAACGTTATTTGGCTTTGTATATAAATAATATATATTCTATGGAAGACACATATTTGATATAGTATTAATTTTGATATACATGCGCTTTCTGCTCAGATTCTACAAGCGATTGGACATTTCGAATGGATTTGTAATTAATGTATTGGGCAGGTTAATTACTAGTGACAACTATATTTTTTTCTTCTGATACAAGTCATGATTCTGTATTAGCCGCTTGCAAAATGTGACTAGGCTTTTGCCGAACTGGAGAGTACTGGTGTATGGCAGCTAGTGATGTAGCCCTAGTTCGAGTCTATATTAGGTAGAATGTAGGATTTGCGTAGTTTAGTAGGTTAGTGTAGGCCCTGTGTTTAAAGGATATATTATTTGTTCTTCAGTGAGATAGAGACGATACACCTTCTAAGCGTTTTGACTGACTGTTGGCTGACGCAACTGTTGTGCGCATTTGTTCCACAAAGTAACGGCGATGGGAATGACTAGATTAATAGATAATAAACATATAATATCAGTTAATACAACTGTTGGATGATACTGTTGACAATATAGTTAAGTTGTGTTGCATTCCCAAGGTAAGGTTATTGATGATAGTTAACGGACCGACGTTGTTGCAGACGCAATCTTAGAGTGAGCACTTATGGCGCATGCGCATAATTTCCACCACTGAATCTGCATAATTCAATATCAATAACATAGATTAGTAATATTATTGATGCATGTTATACATTTTGCTGCATTACAACTTGAACTATGCCATATAGGAAACATTCTAATGAATGAATTGTTTAATTATATGTTGTTATGTCAGATAAATGTAAAGTAAACATGTTTCAAGAGTTCACACCACAAATTCGGCCGGAAGGGTGTACTTACTATATAAACGGGTAGACGTGTTGTCATATGTGGATGCTAGCTCAACATATAGGGATTGTCAGTAGTCAGGGTGGAGGACTATACATGGTCTAGGGGCCGACAAATCTCTCCCCCGAGAGCTGCTCAATAAGCAACCATAAGAGACTCGGTGACTGTGGGTCGGTCTCTCCATCGACCGACAGGAGGTGCTCCACGGATTGCACGAGCCAGCGACTTGAAATATAGTCCCATTGGCAGATAATGGCTACGCGTCACTCACGTCATTGATCTCTTTTTTTATAAAAGAACGTCGATCATTCCATGCTCAGATTCAGGTTATTATTCCCTATTCGCATTAGTTGGTCATTCGGACAAGTTTCATCGTCATCATTTTGTCTAATGTTGAAGTCTTCTTTAGCATTTTGATATACATGACCAGGAGTGTTCGGACCATTCTTAGTGGGAGGAGTGCTATAGATGCTGTAGTTCAGAAATGCTTGCAAACGAGATATCAAATCTGTTCAGATCAGCATTGAGTCCTGGGAATCTGCTGCAACAACTGGCAACATGCTGTGTGGAATGGTATCAGGAAGGGAGAAGAAAGGAGAAATGAACTGTGGATGGAGAGATTCCAGGGGCCGCTCAGTCCCTCACTGACCTCTATCTCAAGTCTGCCCCATGTAAGTAGAATGGTATATGTCACACAGGTCACACATATGATGGAATGTTTGTCACTATTGTTACTTTCATGTAGTTTACTATGTTTTTATTATTGTGTAGAACACATTATAAATTAAAATAGTGAATGGCTATGAGGATGTTGATAGGAATATGTTCTTCAAACTTAAAGAAGGCAGTAGAACAAGAGGACACAAAGCAGCACTAGTTAAGGAGCAGTGTAGGTTGGACATGAGAAAGTACTCTTTCTCACAGAGGGTGATAAATGAATGGAACAAACTGCCAAATGATTGTGTTAATGCTAGTAGTGTGAATATGTTTAAAAATAGAATTGACAGATATTTGATAAGGGTGGGCTACACATAGAAGAGAAAATTGTTGGACTCTCCATAAGCCAATGGCTTCCTTGTCCACTTGCCATCTGGAACTTGTTGTTTGGGATGGCAATCTTGTCAAATCTTGTTAAATCTTGTTAAATCTAAAACCAAATCAGGATGATTTGTGTGTTAACCAAACAAATCATATTTCGAGACGGTACTCAGCATTTCTCCATCACATTTAAATCCCATGATGCCATTGGAGGAGGGAGTCTTGAGTGAATTTTGCACTCAGCCTTTAAAGAAATTAGTTGATCGGTGAAAGAAACCATATGGAACCATGCTTGATCTTATCCGTTATCCGATAATTCAGCAAATAATCTAGCAAATTTTTCACTAAAATACCCAATCCTAATAAATGTAACGATCCTATTAACTGGAGCTTCACCAACAATATAAACCATAAATTACCGATTCCATATATCAAAAGGAATTCTGTTCTAACTTAACAAGAGCATATGGTATCAACTCTATTTATTCTAACATCTGCCCATATTTATTTCTAGCGTTGTTCTGAGTCTTGCTTTTATGCAATGTGACCACAACTCTTATTCTAAGGATGATTTGTTACCATATTTGTTCTACGCCTTTCTATAAGGTTTTATTAATAAAGTAAATAAGATAACAATGTCACAGCGAAAGAAGTGACTTCAAACAGAGTAATCGAACAAGTGTTGTCCGTGGACTATCGCAGTGCTATCTGAATTTGTGACAACTTTTGTGAAGATATGAAAAATGACAGTGCAAGCTGTATGATAAATTGTAATAATTTAACAACATTGATGCATTTTATCAATACAAATTAAAACAAGGATGTAACAATAAAATTCCATGACACCCACCTGTTCCCTTCCCACCATAGCCACGCTGAGCTGCCTTAGCTCTTCCACTTCCACCACCTCAGCTGTTCCATCTCACCTTTACCACCTTTCCAACTCACCTTTACCACCTTTCCAACTCACCTTTATCACCTTTCCAACCCACCTTTACAGATATAATCATTCTCATAGGCACAGGTTGATAGGAAAAGTGAGCATTTTGCTTGGAAAAAGGCAGACAGCAGTAGCAATCATGAATAGCATGGTACAGATCGGACGCCAAAATGGAAATTTGGTCAAAATTAGGGGGTATTACACAAGTATGTGAGGGAGCAGGTAGCCATTTTGCACTATAACAGTCATTGGTGATATTTGTTTTGTGGTCCAGTGCATTAGCAACATTGTGCAACACATTTGGACAGAATAGTTGTATTTTGGTTGTGTTTCAGCCACTGGAAGCATTGTGTAAATCAGCATTTTCAAATGTGGCCGCAATGGGTATCTGGTCATGTGATACCCCTTTATGGTGGCGTATTGAAATCACACCATTCACCTTGTATCTTATCAATTAGAAATATGAAAGTAGTCACATAAACAATAAAATTTGACAAACCTAACAAATTGGATTTACCCAAAATCCTGTTAAATTTGAAAAAACTTTCAATTTTCTTACAAATTTATGCCATGTTTGGTTAAAACTCAAGCAATTATATCAATATTAGTTTGAAAAAAAACTCTTTAGTTTATTTAAAGAGACAGTAAGCGGGCTTCATCAGTCACCTTCTCATGGTTCCTACTGTGGATCACAACAGCAAACTTTGCTATCATGTGAACTAAGAACAGCGCACTGACACTATCTTGGAAACTGTGGATATTGTTTGTTTTATACTTAGGGGCTTGGTGCTCTGCAAAGTCATATCGGTTGCTGACTCGAGATGTTAGGTGCACAGTTTTGTGACCTTAACATGTCTAAAGGGAAAGGTGGTTGATAATAACTAAATATTCAACTGCCACATTATTCACACAGCTTGATGTCTAAAATGATGGTGTTATGGAGCCTGCTTGTTACGAAGGAAACACATATTTGGCTTGGTTGCAGTATTTACAGTTGCAATCCAACCCATGTTTGCTGTTTTGACCGACCACTATCTACAGCAGAAAAATATTCATGTCTTCGGGATGGTGTACAACTGAGCCTCCTTTGCTGTCTCTGGCATTTCAAGAGGTACCTCTGACAGCCTAAACAATGTTGGTTAGTGCAGCAAGGTAATGAACATAACAAGTTACATGCTTCCTGATATGCTCTCATTGAAATCTCTTTTTTTTATTAGTTGGGATAGTAGTTTAGTATGTTAGTATACTGAATCAAGCCCCTAAGAATGTAGAATATTATATTACATAACACAGTAACTATCACACCATCATGGGACCATTACATGAATAAATGAATTCACATGGACAGTACATGTTGTCGCATTTTTAATTGCACATGTCCAAATTTGCTTCTTTCATAATTGTGTACGTTGTACAGATATACATTGGGCTTTTAGAGGCATTCTTATACATATCTGTCTTAAGTTGTTACTTTGTTGTGTTTCACTGTTGAATAGTAACAGCAGGTTATTTGGTAGCAACTTTTTGTTTGCGTCACACATTATAATGGCAGTTATTAGGTTTAGATTTAACAAGATTTAATAAGATTGCCATCCCAAACAACAAGTTCCAGATGGCAAGTGGACAAGGAAGCCATTGGCTTATCGAGAGTCCGACAATTTTATCATCTATGTGTTGCCCGCCCTTATCAAATATATGTCAATTCTATTTTTAAACATATTCACACACTAACATTAACACAATCATTTGGCAGTTTGTTCCATTCATTTATCACCCTCTGTTAGAAAGAGTACTTTCTTATGTCCAACCTACACTGCTCCTTAACCAAAGCTGCTTTGTGTCCTCTGGTTCTACTGCCTTCTTTAAGTTTGAAGAACATATTCCTATCAACATCCTGATAACCATTCACTATTTTAGACACTTCTATTTGGTCTCCTCTTAGTTTCCTGGTCTCTAGTGTTGTCAAACCACATTGTAATAAGCGAGTTTCGTAACTAAGGTTTCTCAATTCTGGAATCATTTTGGTTGCTCTTCGTTGTATTCTTTCTAGCTTGTCTATGTCCTTTTTACGATATGTCCTCCATGCTTGAATACAATATTCCAAATGTGGCCTAACTATTGCTTTGTACAGGGGTTCAATTAGCTGTTTCTCCTTATACATGATAGTTCTCCTAATTAGCCATAGAATTTGATTTCCTTTTGAAGCAGCAATCCCACATTGCTCTGAAACTTTCATGTCAGCACTAAATGTTACTCCTAAGTCCTTTTCTTGTGTGGTTCTACCTAGTACAGCATCCCCCATTTTATATTCTTCGTCCATGTTTCCATGTCCTATGTGTACACATTTACACTTCCCAAAACTGAATAATATTTGCAATTTCTCTGACCATTTAACTAATGTATCTAGATCATCCTGTAAACTTTGTTTATCTGTATCATTTTTAACCTTTCTGAATACTTTTGTGTCATCGGCAAATTTGAGTAATTTGCTAGATATGTCATCTTCCAAAGCATTTATATATATATTAAAAATAGTATAGGCTCTAATACTGATCCCTGTGGTACCCCACTCAAAACAGATTTCCAATTAGAAATCTCACAATCTACTATTACTCTCTGTTTTCTGTGTGTAAGCCACTTTTCTATCCAGTTGATTACATCATTACCTATTCCATGGCCTTTTAGTTTAAGTAACAATCTTTGATGTGGCACTTTATCAAAAGCTTTCTGAAAATCTAAGTAGACAACATCCACTGGTGACCCGCCATCTACCCACTTTGTAATTTCTTCCAAAAAACATAAGAGCTTAGTTAGACATGACCTTGCTTTTAGGAACCCATGTTGAGATGTATTTATTAATTTATGTTTTACAAGGAATTCCACCATGTAGTCTCTAATTAATGTTTCGAGTAATTTATGCACAACTGATGTTAAACTCACTGGTGTGTAATTTTCTGGTTTGTTCCTCGATCCCTTCTTAAATAGCAGCGCAATGTTTGCCTCTTTCCATTCTGAAGGAACTATTCCTTCTTCTAGTGACAAGTTAAACAATTTTACAAGTGGTGTACTAATTTGCTCAACAATTTCCTTAAGCAGTTTTGGTGGTATCCCATCAACTCCAGGTGATTTATTATCTTTCATCTTCTTAATTTTCTTTGCTATCATTTCAGGAGTTACAAATAACTGCCCTAAATGTTCTGACATATTGCCCTCAAATTTAGAAAATGGAACTGGAAGTGAGCTGATATCTTCTGTGGTAAAAACTGAGCTGAAATACTCATTCAGGACCTCTGCCATTTGAAACCCGTCTGAAGTTATGTTTCCCCTGTTGTTTTCCAGTGGTCCGAACTTATCTCAAACTTTCTGTTTACTCCTTACGTAAGCATAGAAACTCTTGCTGTAATTTTTTATATTACCTGCCAATTTTTTTCAAAGGTTCTTTTAGATTTTCTAATTTCAGTTGTAGCTAGGTTAAGTGCCTCTTTGTAATTTGCATAGTCTTCATCCTTTCTGGTATGCCTATAAACCCTCCACATAGTTTGCTTAAACACTATTTTTCTAATAGCTTCTTTTGACAAGTGTTTCTTTCTAGACCGTTTTCCTTCTTTTTTCAAAGGAATAAATTTATCGATGATACTCTCAATTTCATATTTTAGAATATTCCAACATTCAATTGTAGTCTTATTCATCAGCATGTTATTCCAATATCGCTTTGCTAAGTATTTTTTTCATATCTTTATAGGTATCTTTGTGGAAGTTTCTCCTATACGTTTTTTATTTTTACTTTCTGATTTTACATTGATGTCAAAATGTATTTGATTTTGGTCTATGTTAACCAATGGTTCATGTATTTTTACATTGTTCACTAATTCTTTTTGTGATGATAAAACTATATCTAATACATTTTCTCCCCCCGGTTGGTTCTAGGCGAGTAAGGAAGCTATCCTGAATTAAAAATAGAAATTGTTGGTCCTCACCCACTGTACTCTCTAGAGATTTCCATTGTATATGTCCATGGTTAAAATCTCCCATTATGATACATTCCCTTTTCCTAACTTCCTTTATAGCATTTTGTGTTTTTGTGTTATCCTCTTCATTTATGTTTTGACTTTGGTAAACTAATCCAATAGTTAATTTTGAATGTCATAAACTATTTTGCACCAAACAGCTTCATCGTAATCTGCTTCCCTTTCTAATTTGATTGGATAAGCCTGAATAGATTCTTTAACATATAAAATAACACCCCCTCCCCTTCTTCCTATTCGATCTCTCCTAAACATTACGTATCCTGTCAATCCTAATTCAGCATCTGTTATGTCTGTGTTGGCCTATGATTCGGTAATGCCAGTTATGTGAGGGTCAACATCTTCTACCATAATGTTTAATTCGTTTTTCTTATTTACTATACTCCTAGCATTTAAACACACGCATCTATAACCTGCTTCAGACATGTTTGGTCGGACATTACAAAATCAGATAGCTTTAATATATGCAATTCACAAGATAATCCATTTGTATGATGGCAATAGTGTACATTGCTGACAATCCTTGCTAATTGCTTTTGTAACAAATAAAAAGAGTCAATATCTGTTTTGTATGTGTTTCCCCACACTTCACAATAACATGAAACAGAAGCCAGGTATTGTGAATAGCAAATACTTTTAAGCAAGCATTTACGTCTAGTAAATATTTCATACTAGTACGCATAATTGCAATAGTTTTCGACAGCTCCAAAGTTATCGTACCATTATAACACCTAGAAATTTACTTACATATACCATTTCAGTATCATTGATTTTTACTTTAGTACCTGGCTTTTTTATAATTACTAAATAGCATGAAATTTATTTCCAACACATTAAGCAAAAGTTTATTAACTACAAACCACATACCCATTTAACCCAATTGTTTGCTTATGTCTGCTGGGTTCAACTGGGTCATTCTCTTGAACGACAGTAAACACGAACATAAACTCATCATAAAGTCATCATGGTTAGAAGTAATTTTTATGCTGCATATCAAGCAACATAGATGTTCTGGATGGGGTACAAACATGCAGTCTTATTTACTGTTATTATTAAAAATATATTAAGAGCTCAACTAATGTTAACACATTCTGCGGTTGCTTACAAAATGACTACTGTTTTTTTTTATTTTAATATTAGTGTACAATTATTTATCTAATATGTATGTACAAGAATAATGTGAATTTGTATTTGTTGCCACTGAACTACAAAATGTTAAATTGCTGTATTATTATTGACTAGTTTGTAGTACTTAATAGGGGTTTATGTTTAATATAAAAGTAATTTTGTTTGTTTAAAGCCATGTATGGCGATTCAAAAGAATGACCATAATTGTCCATGTAACTTGTTATGTTCATTACCTTGTTGCACTAACCAACATTGTTTAGGCTGTCAGAGGTACCTCTTGAAAAGCCAGAGACAGCAAAGGAGGCTCAGTTGTAGACCATCCTGAAGACATGACGCTGTTTCTGCTGTCACAACAGCAAAGATGGGTCAGACTGCAACTGTCAATACTGCAACCAAGCCAAATACGTGTTTCCTTCGTAACAAACAGGCTCCATATCACCATCATTTTAGACGTCAAGTTGTGTGAATAATGTGGCAGCTGAATATTTAGTTGGTATCAACCACATTTCCCTTTAGACATGTTAAGGCCACAAAACCGTGCACGTACCGTCTTGAGTCAGCATATGACTTTGCAGAGCACCAAGCCCTTAAGTATAAAACAAACAATATCCACGGTTTACAAGATAGTAACAGCGCGCGCTGTTCTTAGTTCACATGACAGCAAAGTTTGCTGTCGTGATCCACAGTAGGAACCACGAGAAGGTGACAAGCGCTTTCCCACCACAAGTATTGTATGCATGCAGTGTAAGTGTGAAAAGTTGTGCCTGAAACAGAATCATCTCCATCATTAGCTAGGCTAGCGCTACCGGTGGTCATTTGGACCATAGACCACATGGCATCAGATTTTGTTAAACAAAAGTTACCCTTTTGAGCCAATTATGCCAGTAGCATTTTCATTGAAAAGCATGTCTTGATATATGTATACAAAATGGCAAAAATTTAGGGCTTTAGGCTAAACAGTTTACATCAGAACTGGCCAAGATTAGTAACATTATTAGTATTACACCCACGACGACTGGCGTGACAAAAGAGGGGATACTGTTGGGACACCCGGATTCAAGTCGTTCCAGCACTACGAGTATCAACCTGTCAAATAACAAACTTCCTCAGATCAACTCACAGCGATCACATGCCACTGTTGTTTGTTAGGTTCATATCCTCTAGCCGGCTCAGGTAGGAAAACTGTATGATAATGGTGAATTACAAATTGATGGACTCTCGATAAGCCAATGGCTTCCTAATCCACCAGCCATTTGGAAAGTATTGCTTTAGAATGCAATCTTCAAACACATTTGCATTTAGTCAATAAAAGTGCTTTTACTCAACTTCAAACTGAAATAAAATGCCAGAGTTTGTTCTTAACCTCACCACTGGCAATTGTTACTGTGTTGTGCTCGGCCAAAAAGGTGATGTTCTTCACTGTAATGGCATCGACTGTTTGTTGTAGCGCTTTCACGCGCATACGCAGGTTTTTGTGTTCTGTGTGTAACATCGAGTTCTCGTGGAACATGTTGAATCTCTTCACACCATCTGCCCATGCTTGCCCTATCAAACAACATCAACATTATCTACTCGCTCACCTCTAGCCCAGCATTCATTCATTCATTCATTCATTTGCATCCTCTTGTGAGGTATTTAGCAGAATTGACTGAATTGCATGATGGACTCTTCTGCAGTTGATCATGAGAGATGGCGTACACAGCATTTACAGAGATGTGCTCTCTTTCTCTTCCCTGTAGTCTGGGGTGAGGCTGGCACAGATACCAGTCATAAATTTTTATTTCCCATTCTTCTTCATCACTTGTCCACAGCATTTACTCATGATATATGGAGCCCACAGCATTGACTCTCAAGAAATGGGGTCCACAGCTTTTACTCATGAGAGATGTAGTACACAGCATTTAGTAACGAGAGATGGAGTCCACAGCATTTAATCATAAGAGGTGGAATCCACAGCATTTGCTCACAACAGATGGAGTCCACCGCTTTTATTGATGAGACAAGGAGTACACAGCATATACTCATGAGAGATGGAGTATACAGCATTTACTCATGAGAGATGGAGCACACAGCATTTATTCATGAGAGTAAATTTCAAGTTTCAAAGCAGCATATGGTGGATTTAAACCCCGGTCCCCTTTACTGACAGTCCGATGTTCTCCCACAGAGCCACCATGTCCCACAATCATAATTCCACATCAATGATATTCGCATTTGTTCTTGCAACTTCATATTCCCATTTGATCCTGTTGCCGGTTGAGAGCAGTGAACATAATAACTATAAAATCAGTGCAGCAATACAAGAACTACCTCAACCACACCCCTTTATAAAGGGAACCCTAAGAAAGAACAAGAAATCAAGATTTACACCAGGCTTTGTTTCAAATGCGAGTCAGCGCATTTAAATGCAAATACAAATGAAATTACTCTGATGCAAATGCAAGTGGTTTCATGTTATTAAAATTCAAATGCAAGTGTTTTAAATTACTCAAATGCAAATTGCAAGTGTTTTGAAAATATGCAATTGCTAGAAATTATTCTAAAAGAAATGCTCCCTTACATGATTGCATGCAAATGCATTTGTATTATTTTCGTTCGTTTCATTTTTAGTAAGTGAAAGGGGCAACAAAGTACATGTTGGTTTACATTAACTTTATTGAAGATCAACCATGGTTGGCCAACTAGGCAACTACTACTACGTTATGGGATGGCACTGATCGTCAGTGTCTCATTACAGCATCACACGATGTCTCCATTGCACTTAATGTGCATTATGGAGAGAGCAAATCCAGTAAGCACAGGCTGGTCAAAAGCGTTTTATATCAACTGACCAGTCCACAGTTGATAGAGATGCCGTCCTTGGCGCGGTTACCTGTCACTCCAGTGCACTTCAGTTGCTCCGAGTCAGCAAGGTCAATGAAGTGGAACCTGGCAGTCAGAATCTCAAAGTCAGTGAACATCTCTGTTGTTTCCCATTCCTTCCCGTCATCTGGGAGCAAACAGGGAGTAAACTGAGAGTCAGTCACTCATGTTTCACTAAAACTTTGCAGTTGCTATGGTAAAAATTTTTTTTTAATGGAAAGTAGATTTAACAAGATTTAACAAGATTGCCATCCCAAACAACAAGTTCCAGATGGCAAGTGGAAAAGGAAGCCATTGGCTTATCGAGAGTCCAACAATTTTCTCATCTATGTGTAGCCCGCTCTTATCAGATATCTATCAATTCTATTTTTAAACATATTCACACCACTGTACTAGCATTAACACAATCATTTGGCAGTTTGTTCCATTCATTTATCACCCTCTGTGAGAAAAAGTACTTTCTCATGTCCTACCTACACTGCTCCTTAACTAATGCTGCTTTGTGTCCTCTGGTTCTACTGCCTTCTTTAAGTTTGAAGAACATATTCCTATCGACATTATGGTAATTCTTCTGAATGGTCATACATGGCTTTGAACGGACAAAATTACATTTATATTAAACACAAACTCCTATTAAGTACTGCAAACTATTCAATAATAATACAGAAATTTAACATCAATAATAATACAGAAATATAACATTTTGTAGTTCAGTGGCAACAAATACAAAGTTCACGTTATTCTTGTACATGCATATTAGGGACATAAATTGTGTACTAATATTAACATTTAAAAAAAACTGTAGTAATTTTTGAGCTCTTAATACATTTTTAGTAATAATGGTAAATAAGACAGAATGTTTTGTACCTCATCCAGAACATCTCTCTGTTGCTTGATATGCAGCATAAAGATTGCGTGTAACCATAATGACTCTGCATTCATGTTCAATCGTACCGTCGTTCAAGAGAGAGCTGCATTCTTGAGACATTGCATAGTATACAAGCAGTGAACAGTGCAGCTGGATAGAAGTGATGCTTACATGTGATAATAATAAAGTAGATATACAGGGCCCGATCAACCAATTGCTTTACATACATGTAGTTCATCACAGTTAAATTGTATTCTTGTTGCTGATGACACCAATATTTTCTTCGCTCACAAAATGACCCGGTTGAACTCAGCAAAGACATAGGCAAATAGGTTAAATGGGTATGTGGTTTGTAGTTAATAAACTTTCGCTTAGTGTTTTGGAAATAAATTTCATGCTATTTAGTAACTATGAAAAAGCCAGTACTAAAGAAAAATCAATGATATTGAAATGGTATATGTAGGTAAATTTCTAGGTGTTATAATAGGACGATAACTTTGGAGCTGTCAAAAACTATTGCAATTATGTGTACTAGTACAAAATATTTACTAGACAAAAATGCTTGCTTAAAACTATACTATTCACAGTACATGCCTTGAGTTTCATGTTGTTGTGAAGTGTGGGGAAATGCCTAAAAAACAAATATCGACTGCATTAATTTGTATTGATAATATGCATCAATGTTTTTAAATTATTACAATTTATCATACAGCTTGCACTGTCATGTTTCATATCTTCACAAAAGTTGTAACAAATTCAGATAGCACTGCGATAGTCCACGGACAACACTTGTTCGGTTACTCTGTTTGAAGTCATTTCTTTCGCTGTGACATTGTTATCTTATTTACTTTATTAATAAAACCTTATAGAAAGGCGTAGAACAAATATGGTAACAAATCATCCTTAGAATAAGAGTTGTGGTCACATTGCATAAAAGCAAGACTCAGAACAACGCTAGAAATAAATATGGGGAGATGTTAGAATAAATAGAGTTGATACCATATGCTCTTGTTAAGTTAGAACAGAATTCCTTTTGATATATGGAATCAGTAATTTATGGTTTATATTGTTGGTGAAACTTCAATTACCTGGTTCGTTACATTTATCAGGATTGATTATTTTAGTAAAAAATTTGCTAGATTATTTGCTGAATTATCGGATAATGGATAAGCTGAAACATGGTCCCATATGGTTTCTTTCACCGATCGACTAATTTCTTTAAAGGCTGAGTGCAAAATTCACTCAAGACTCCCTCCTCCAATGGCATCATGGGATTTAAATGTGATGGAGAAATGCTGAGTACCGTCTTGAAATATGATTTGATTGGTTAACACACAAATCATCCCGATTTGGTTTTAGTGTCGGGAATGAATTTAAGCATTATTCATAGTTCTGGTTTAAGTGTGTGATGATATGTATTTTGTTACAGCAGTATTTATAAGCTGAACTTTTGGCAACTATGTAGAAACTTAATATATTGTGCAAATAAGGGCCTTATTGTTTATTTGATATGTTCTGATATTAATTGTTAGTGAAGAAAGGATTAAATAATCCTTATAATGAATCTAGATGTATAATTTGTTCGATAAGTTCACCGGAGCTGAATAAGAATACACCAACTGTCATGTTAGATCAATGCCAACATGTTATTTGATTGACGTCCACTCAAAGTAGCAGTAGGATCTTCCAGCATAAAACAAACTGGTTACCTTCAGAAAGTTGTTTGTCTTCTCAATCTTGAGGTACAGCTTCATGTGGACAACATTCAATATGTTGGCTTCTTTGAGACGATTCACACTGTCTTCTTTTACTGAAAATTAACAAAATACATATGTGCATGTTGCTGACATATATCTAATAAGATAGAAAAAATTCCAACCAAAGCAACGGGCAAAGGGTAAGTGGATAAGGAATCCGTAAGAAGTTGGATCTATGTGTGGACATTCTTGACAGATATCTGTCAAATTTGTTTCTATAAATATTATTGACAGTGTTATGTTGGCACTTCCACAATCAGAAGATAATTTGTTTAATTCATTTATTGTCCTCTGTAATATCCAAATGGATCAGTGAGATATTAACAAGTATCTTCTCGAGTTAAATGATTACTAAATTAAGTTTACTGTAAAATCACTCACAGAAGACCACTTCAAACACCTAGAATCTGGCCGTCCACTCATTGAGGCCAGTGGTCAGTGTTAGGTTACAGGTGTCATGTGACGTAGGCAGTCAATGTGTGTCGGTAGATGAACAACCTGAGGTCAACCCAACAGCTGACACTGACGCAAGTCTTGTCGAAGCGACACTAGACGCTCCTTCCAACTCGACTCCCAATGTCAAAATATTCTGTCAATGTTAAGTACGTGTTTCTGCCTTGTAAGACTTTTTAAAGAACTTACAATTGATCTCTAAACCCCTATAACAAACCCTGGTAACACAAAGTAACATCAGTATAATGTGTTCAACACAATTGTGTTATATTAATTCACGGGAGCAATAATAAAAACATTTTAAACTACATGCAAGTAACAATAGTGACAAACGTTCCATCATATATGTGACCTGTGTGACATATACCATTCTACTTACATGGGAAAGACTTGAGATAGAGGTCAATGAGGGATTGGGCGGCCCCTGGACTCTCTCTTCTCCATCCACAGTTCATTTCTCCTTTCTGATACCACTCCACAAAGCCTGTCGCCAGTTGTTGCAGCATATTCCTAGGACTCAATGCTGATCTGAACAGATTTTGATATCTCGTTTGCAAGCATTTCTGAACTACAGTATCTACACCACTCCTCCCACTAAGAATGGTCCGAACACTCCTGGTCATGTATATCAAAATACTAAAGAAGACAACATTAGACAAAATGATGACAATGAAACTTGTCCGATTGACCAACTAATGCGAATCGCGAATAATAACCTGAATCTGACCATGGAATGATCGACGTTCTTTTATAAAAAATAAGAGATCAATGACGTAAGTGACGCGTAGCCATTATCTGCCAATGGGATTATATTTCAAGTCGCCGGCTCGGGCAATCCGTGGAGCACCTCCTGTCGGTCGATGGAGAGACCGACCCACAGTCACCGAGTCTCTTATGGTTGCTTATTGAGCAGCTCTCAGGGGAGAGATTTGTCGGCCCCCAGACCATGTATAGTCCTCCACCCTGACTACTGACAACCCCTATATGTTGAGCTAGCAACCTCCTATGACAACACGTCTACCCGTTTATATAGTAAGTACACCCTTCCGGCCGAATTTGTGGTGTGAACTCTTGAAACATGCTTACTTTACATTTATCTGACATGACAACATATAATTAAACAATTTATTCATTAGAATGTTTCCTATATGGCATAGTTTAAGTTGTAATGCAGCAAAATGTATACTCTTGAAACATGCTTACTTTACATTTATCTGACATGACAACATATAATTAAACAATTTATTCATTAGAATGTTTCCTATATGGCATAGTTCAAGTTGTAATGCAGCAAATGTATAACATGCATCATTAATATTACTAATCTATGTTATTGATATTGAATTATGCAGATTCAGTGGTGGCAATTATGCTCATGTGCCGGAAGTGCTCACTCTAAGATGGCGTCTACAACAACGTCGGCCCGTTGACTGTCATCAATAACCTTACCTTGGGGATGCAACACACTACAAGTGGAAAACTTTTACTATATTGCCAACAGTATCATCTAACAGTTGTATTAACAGGTATTATCTCTTTATTATCTATTAATCTAAGCATTCCCATCGCCGTTACTTTGTGGAACAAATGCATGCGCACAACGGTTACGTTAGCCAACAGTCAGTCAAAACGCTTAGAAGGTGAGAGTTTCTATGCTTATGTAAGGAGTAAACAGAAAGTTCGAGATAAGGTCGGACCACTGGAAAGCAACAGTGAAAACATAATTTCAGATGGGTTCCAAATGGCAGAGGTCCTGAATGAGTATTTCAGCTCAGTTTTTACCACAGAAGATATCAGCTCACTTCCAGTTCCATTAACTAAATTTGAGGGCAATACATCAGAATATTTAGGGCAGTTATTTGTAACTCCTGAAATGATAGCAAAGAAAATTAAGAAGATGAAAGATAATAAATCACCTGGAGTTGATGGGATACCACCAAAACTGCTAAAGGAAATTGTTGATCAAATTAGTACACCACTTGCAAACTTATTTAACTTGTCACTAGAAGAAGGAATAGTTCCTTCAGAATGGAAAGAAGCAAACATTACGCCGCTGTTTAAGAAGGGATCGAGGAAGAAGCCAGAAAATTACAGACCAGTGAGTTTAACATCAGTTGTATGTAAATTACTTGAAACATTAATTAGAGACCACATGGTGGAATTCCTCATAAAACATAAATTAATAAATACATCTCAACATGGATTCCTAAAAGCAAGGTCATGTCTAACCAATCTCTTATGTTTTTTAGAAGAAATTACAAAGTGGGTAGATCACGGGTCACCAGTGGATGTTGTCTACTTAGATTTTCAGAAAGCTTTCGATAAAGTGCCACATCAAAGATTGTTACTTAAACTAAAAGCCCATGGTATAGGCAATGATGTAATCAACTGGATAGAAAAGTGGCTTACACACAGAAGACAGAGAGTAATAGTAGATGGTAAGATTTCAAACTGGAAATCTGTTTTGAGTGGGGTACCACAGGGATCAGTGTTAGGCCCTATACTGTTTTTAATATATATAAATGATTTGGAGGATGACATATCTAGCAAAGTACTCAAATTTGCAGATGACACAAAGGTATTCAGAAAGGTTACTAATGATACAGATAAACAAAGTTTACAGGATGATCTAGAAAAATTAGTTAAATGGTCAGAAAAATGGCAAATGTTATTCAATTTTGGGAAGTGTAAATGTATACACATAGGACATGGAAATATGGATGAGGAATATAAAATGGGGGATGCTGTACTAGGTAGAACCACACAAGAAAAGGATTTAGGAGTAATATTTAATGCTGACATGAAAGTTTCAGAGCAATGTGGGATTGCTGCTTCGAAAGGAAATCAAATTCTAGGCCTAATTAGGAGAACTATCACGTATAAGGAGAAACATCTAATTGTACCCCTATACAAAGCAATAGTTAGACCACATTTGGAATATTGTATTCAAGCATGGAGGCCATATCGTAAAAAAGACATAGATAAGCTAGAAAGAATACAACGAAGAGCAACTAAGATGATTCCAGAATTAAGAGACCTTAGTTACGAAAGTCGCTTATTACAATGTGGTTTGACAACACTAGAGACCAGGAGACTAAGAGGAGACCAAATAGAAGTGTTTAAAATAGTGAACGGTTATGAGGATGTTGATAGGAATATGTTCTTCAAACTTAAAGAAGGCAGTAGAACCAGAGGACACAAAGCAGCATTAGTTAAGGAGCAGTGTAGGTTGGACATGAGAAAGTACTCATTCTCACAGAGGGTGATAAATGAATGGAACAAACTGCCAAACGATTGTGTTAATGCTAGTAGTGTGAATATGTTTAAAAATAGAATTGACAGATATCTGATAAGGGCGGGCTACACATAGATGTGAAAATTGTTGGACTCTCGATAAGCCAATGGCTTCCTTGTCCACTTGCCATCTGGAACTTGTTCGAGATGGCAATCTTGTTAAATCTTGTTAAATCTTGTCTCCATCTCACTGAAGAACAAATACTATATTCATTCAACATAGGGCCTACATTAACCTGCTAAACTACGCAAATCCTACATTCTACCTAATATAGACTCGAACTAGGATTACATCACTAGCTGCCATGCACCAGTACTCTCCAGTTCGGCAAAAGTCTAGTCGCATTTAGCGGCTAATACAGAATCATGAGTTGTGTCAGAAGAAAAATATAGTTGTCACTAGTAATTAACCTGCCCAATACATTAATCACAAATCCATTTGAAATGTCCAATCATTTGTAGAATCCGACCAAGAAGAGCATATATATATATATATATATATATATATATATATATATATATATATATATATATATATATATATATATATATATATATATATATATATATATATATCAAATATGTGTATTCCATAGAATATATATTATTGATCTACAAAGCCAAATAACGTTTATACACAAACCTAACTTTTCATCGCATTGACAATCGAGGCCGAAATTGTGTTCAAATCCGTGATACTTCTTCGGTGGTATTCCGTATTGTATTAGGTCACAAAGTCGCTATTTATGATGTACCGTTTGTTTTCGTAGTAGATGTTTCGTATTATCTCTTTCATCACCTATTTCGTCTGACTGGCTGTCAACGCAACGCACTTCTACCAATTTAGGTGATATCAGCTTTTACAGAGAAGTCCACATGAAGCACGCAGTGTGTGCTATAGACAAACCACGTGTGTTGAAACAGACAACTTCGCATCGATTGTTATGTAACACATGCTAAATGCAAGAACTGCCCGCATGCTGGCTCGTAAACAGCAATTGAGCCATGTGGTCTTTTGTCTGTGGTGGAAGGCGGTAGGCAACGAACCACGACAGGCATTGTTGTCCTGTTTGCATTAGATAATCTTTAGCAGCTCCACGCATTGACACTTGTCAACGTCGTCAAAGACATTGAAATCCTCACTCAGAAGCGCAGTTTCTATTTCGCAATTATTCTGGTATCCTAATTGTAACGACACATGCATGTTGTTCTTTCGAGGACAGGTAATCATTCTGGTTACACAAATTTTCTCAACACGTTTACACAAAAAACAACAGTACACATCAGTTGTGTGAATTAAGTGTTCTGCTGTAAATGTACGCGTGATTTCAATGTGGACAGAAAAGGAAAGCCCCTTGCACAGGACCCACACACACGCATACATATACGCATGAACAGGGAGAGAGACAGGGATGAAACCGCACAGGGATGGAGAAGAGAAGGCGGGCGGGAAAGTATATACAGTCGTTGGGACTGATCAAAGTGCTGTATACTGCACACGTTGGCAGACGTGTTAATTCAAGCTCTATATCGACTTCTCTGGGAAGCGTTCAGCCATGCTGCAATAACTCCACGAAGACTATTCCTATATCTATCCAACACTGCCTATAGCCAGTTACTAATTTATACAACTGAATGAGCTAGAGGAACGTGGGGTGAAACAAATTGCCAAAGCTTTAAAACTGCAGCAAAAGGATTTGAACCCGGGTTCTCTCGACTGAGAGTCCGACCTTCTAACCGCAACTCTACCGCGCCCCACGGGAGGGGGTGGAGGGAGACACGGGGGTAGAGGGTAGAGAGGAAGCACACGTGTATTATGGTACGAAACCAACACTGGTTTCGCATCGCACGCGGTGTCCGTGTTCTGGAGCGGTGAATTTCATATGAAAGACGACTAATTGTTTGTTATACTGTTTATATCGTCAAACGTTTGTCCCGAAAAGAAACCAGCAATGGTATCGCATCGAAAAGACGTCGACATCTCCCCTAGTCGGGGTCATGCATCAGTGCTTCACTCATGCTTCGCCAGAATGTATCACGCCCATCCTCTTCTTCCAGGCTGCCCCACGTGAGCTGGATGGGGGTGGAGTCTGGTAGGAGCAGTTGCTATAGACGTCGGGGAATGGAAGTAGGTTGGGTGTCGTCGAATAAGGCAAAGATGTACTTGGGCATCGGCTTGCTGTTGTCGAGCGCCGTCGCCAGGTAGTTCGCTGCCATCGATGAACTCTCGCGTCAAACACAAGACTACCTTGTCCCTATTGTCGAAGTTGAGCATTTTTGACGCGCCGACGTCGTCGCGATCGCCGAAGTAGAGACGCAAGCCCCACTGGTCCTCTTCGCATGTCACCAGTTGCCTGCAAACAAAGCGCAACATTATCGCGACGTTGTCCTGGTGGTCGACAGGGTTGGCGGCGTGTTGGAAGTAGAGAACTATGGCGTTGTAGACTCTTTCTTGTGCCCTAGAAAACAACATCCCCCCTCGTAGCCAGCACAGAACCAGGTGATATTTGATGTACCAGCGACGTTGTTAGTATTACACCCACGACGACCGGCATGACAAAAGAGAGGATATTGACGTGACACCCGTATTCAAGTCGTTCCATCACTACAAGTATCAACCTGTCAAATAACAAGCTTCTTCAGATCAAGCCACATATCATATCATCTAGCCGGCTCAGGTAGGAAAACTGTATGATAATGGTGGATTACACACAGATGACAAATTGTTGGACTCTCTGCTTTGGAAGGCAATCTTCAAACACATTTGCATTTAGTCAGTAAAAATGTTTTTACCCAACTTCAAACTAAAATAAAATGCCAGAGTTTGTTCTTACCGTCACCACTGGCAATCATTGCTGTGTTGTGCTCGACCAGCAAGGCGATGTTCTTCACCGTGATGGCGTCGACTGTTTGTTGTAACGCTTTCACGCGCATACGCAAGTTGTTGTGCTCGGTGTGTAACATCGAGTTTTCGTGGAACATGTTGAATCTCTTCACACCATCCGGGTCCATCATATGCTTGCCCTATCAACACAACATTATCTACTCGCTCACCTTTAGCACAGCAGTCATTCATTCATTCATTTGCATCCTCTTGTGAGGTAGTTAGCAGAATTGACTGAACTGCATCATGAACTCTTCTGCAGTTGATCGTGAGAGATGGAGTCCACAGCATTTTCTTATGAGAGATAGATTCCACAGCATTTAAACATGAGAGATGGAATTGTTGCTCTCCTCCTCTTCCCTGTAGTCCGGGGTGAGGCTGGCACAGATACCAGTCGTTAATTTTTTCCCATTCTTCTTCATCACTTGTCCACAGCATTTACTCATCAGAGGTGGAATCCACAGCATTTTCTCACGATATATGGAGTCCACAGCATTGATTCTCAAGAGATGAGGTCCACAGCTTTTACTCATGAGAGATGGAGTACACAGCATTTACCAATGAGAGATGGAGTCTACAGCATTTACTCATGAGAGATGGAATCTACAGCATTTACTCATCAGAGATAGAATCTACAGCATTTACTCATGAGGGATGGAGTCCACATCATTTACTCATGAGAGATGGAGACTACAACATTTACTCATGAGAGATGGAATCCACAGCATTTACTCATGAGATATGGAGTCTACAGCATTTACTCATGAGAGATGGAGTCTACAGCATTTACTTATGAGAGATGGAATCCACAGTATTTACTCATGATAGATGGAGTCCACAGTATTTATTCATGATAGATGGAATCCACAGCATTTACTCACAACAGATGGAGTCGACAGCTTTTACTCATGAGACAAGGAGTACCCAGCATTTACTCATGGATGGAAACTGAGATGGAATTTTTGTTCTCCTCCTCTTCCCTGTAGTGCGGGGTGAGGCTGGCACAGATACCAGTCGTAAATTTTTTTCCATTCTTCTTCATCACTAGTCCACAACATTTATTCATCAGAGGTGGAATCCACAGCATTTACTCACGAGATATGGAGTCCACAGCATTGACTTTCAAGAGATGAGGTCCACAGCTTTTACTCATGAGAGATGGAGTACACAGCATTTACTCATGAGAGATGGAGTCCACAGCATTTACTCATGAGAGAGAGAGAGTACACAACAAGTTTCAAAGCAGCAGATGGTGGAATTAAACCCCGGTCCCCTTTACTGACAGTCCGATGTTCTCCCACAAAGCCACCATGTCTCACAATCATAATTCCACATGAATGATATTCACATTTGTTCTTGCATTGAAAAAGATATTTGATTAAATGGAATCAGATTTTTGTAAAAATGTATACACAGACTAGATTAAAGTAATTACTAAGAGTAAATGGTTTCTACTATAAGTGAAGGTGGCTGAAAGATAAATAAGTGGTGATCTCAAATTGTGTACATACAACGGTTTTGTCACATATGCACAAACATCAATGGCTTCCAGCCTTTCATGCACTGCTCAACAGAGTCTGTCCACATAGTCATTAGCGAGCAGAAATTGTATGTGATGGTGTTAAACTTGATTCACAGGTGTTACATAATAGTATTTAAGACTTGCTCTAAAATGAAGTGGAGTCAAAGACAAGATTAGAAAAAAATTTGCAGGTTCAACAATGGATTTATTGTCATATTTTGATGCAAATGTTTATAAATCAAAAGCAAATGCAAACGTTTTTAAATCAAATGCGAATGCAAATAAAAAAAAAAAAAAAATCAAATGCAAATGCTTTTTAATCAAATACAAGTGCAAATATTTTGATTCAAATGCAAATGCAAGTGTTTTTGATAAAAAAAGCAAATGCAAATGTCTTGGATTCCAAAAATACAAATGCGCATTTTGAAATGCATATGCATTTGCATTTGAACCCAAGCATGATTTATGCTCCAGCGACTGTGCTGTGAAGAGACTGACCGTCTTGCAGAGGATGAGCTCCTGCTGAAGGTCGAAGTTCTCTGCCCTCAGTGCTGCCATCTGTCTGCTCGTCTTATCTTGGTTGATGCACGCTTTGTTCTTGATGTTTGCAGCATGGTTTGTGTACTTCAGCGTGTTGAGCATTTCTATGAAGTCACGGTCTTACACGCGATCATCACAGTCCAGCTGGAAATGTCACAAGTTTGTCACTACAGCGGGGACACAGATTTCCGCACTACAGGGCTTCATAAGTATAACACAATTCCAATAATCCAATAAACTGTTGGACAGAATTATCCCCTCCACCCATGCCAATATTCAAAAACAAAACAAATTGCAAGCACTCTGCACACATTGCCAATGCGGAGAATGGAAAGCCGATTATTGCAAAATTTAAACTAAAAAAAAAACTTTAAATATGGCTTTCCAATTCTTTTGTGATAATCCAAATGGACCACTGACCCACCCACATTACCCACCCCTATATATCAATTTTGTTATTATTTAGCATGATGGAAGCTTGTTCATCATTGGATCCTGAACTTTACCCAATCGTCAGCTTCCATGCAACTGGTACAACAGAAGTAATCAGAAACTGGCTTAATTGCAACTGATTCAATATTTACAATATTTCAGCACAATAGAAGACAGAGGAGGAGTACTACACACCATGCACATACACAGTGGATGACAGGGGAGGAATACTACGCACCAGGCACATACACAGTGGAAGAAAGGGGAGGAGTACTACACACCAAGCACATACACAGTGGAAGATAGGGGAGGAGTACTACACACCAGGCACATACACAGTGGAAGACGGAAGGAGTACTACACACCAGGCACATACACATTGGAAGACAGGGGAAGAGTACTACACACCATGCACATACACAGTGGAAGACATGGGAGGAGTACTAGACATCAGGCACATACACAGTGGAAGACAGGGGAGGAGTACTACACACCAGACACATACACAGTGGAAGACAGGGAGGAGTACTACACACTAGACACATACACAGTGGAAGACATGGGAGGAGTACTAGACACCAGGCACATACACAGTGGAAGACAGTGGAGGAGTACTACACACCAGACACATACACAGTGGAAGACAGGGGAGGAGTACTACACACCAGGCACATACACAGTGGAAGACCGGGGAGGAGTACTACACACCAGACACATACACAGTGGAAGACAGGAAGGAGTACTACACACCAGGCACATACACAGTGGAAGACATGGGAGGAGTACTAGACACCAGGCACATACACAGTGGAAGACAGGGGAGGAGTACTACACACCAGGCACATACACAGTGGAAGACAGGGGAGGAGTACTACACACTAGACACATACACAGTGGAAGACAGGGGAGGAGTACTACACACCAGACACATACACAGTGGAAGACAGGGGAGGAGTACTACACACCAGACACATACACAGTGGAAGACAGGAAGGAGTACTACACACCAGGCACATACACAGTGGAAGACATGGGAGGAGTACTACACACCAGGCACATACACAGTGGAAGACAGGGGAGGAGTACTACACACTAGACACATACACAGTGGAAGACAGGGGAGGAGTACTACACACCAGACACATACACAGTGGAAGACAGGGGAGGAGTACTACACACCAGACACATACACAGTGGAAGACAGGGAGGAGTACAACACACCAGACACATACACAGTGGAAGACAGGAAGGAGTACTACACACCAGGCTCATACACAGTGGAAGACATGGGAGGAGTACTAGACACCAGGCACATACACAGTGGAAGACAGTGAGGAGTACTAAACACTAGACACATACACAGTGGAAGACAGGGGAGGAGTATTACACACTAGACACATACACAGTGGAAGACAGGGGAGGAGTACTACACACCAGGCTCATACACAGTGGAAGACATGGGAGGAGTACAACACACTAGACACATACACAGTGGAAGACAGGGGAGGAGTACTACACACCAGGAACACACTAGACACATACACAGTGGAAGACAGGGGAGGAGTACAACACACCAGACACATACACAGTGGAAGACAGGGCAGGAGTACTAAACACTAGACACATACACAGTGGAAGACAAGGGAGGAGTACTACACACTAGACACATACACAGTGGAAGACAGGGGAGGAGTACTACACACCAGACACATACACAGTGGAAGACAGGGCAGGAGTACTAAACACTAGACACATACACAGTGGAAGACAAGGGAGGAGTACTAAACACTAGACACATACACAGTGGAAGACAGGGGAGGAGTACTACACACTAGACACATACACACTGGAAGACAAGGGAGGAGTACTACACACTAGACACATACACAATGGAAGACAGTGAGGAGTACTAAACACTAGACACATACACAGTGGAAGACAGGGGAGGAGTATTACACACTAGACACATACACAGTGGAAGACAGGGGAGGAGTACTACATACCAGGCTCATACACAGTGGAAGACATGGGAGGAGTACTAGACACCAGGAACATATACAGTGGAAGACAGGGAGGAGTACAACACACCAGGCATATACACAGTGGAAGACATGGGAGGAGTACTAGACACCAGACACATACACAGTGGAAGACAGGGAGGAGTACTACACACTAGACACATACACAGTGGAAGACATGGGAGGAGTACTACACATCAGAACATATACAGTGGAAGACAGGGGAGGAGTACTACACACCAGGCACATACACAGTGGAAGACATGGGAGGAGTACTAGACACCAGGCACATACACAGTGGAAGACAGGGTAGGAGTACTACACACCAGACACATACACAGTGGAAGACAGGGAGGAGTACAACACACTAGACACATACACAGTGGAAGACAGGGAGGAGTACTACACACCAGACACATACACAGTGGAAGACAGGGCAGGAGTACTAAACACTAGACACATACACAGTGGAAGACAGGAGGAGTACAACACACTAGACACATACACAGTGGAAGACAGGGGAGGAGTACTACACACCAGACACATACACAGTGGAAGACAGGGCAGGAGTACTAAACACTAGACTCATACACATGGAAGACAAGGGAGGAGTACAACACACTGACACATACACAGTGGAAGACAGGGAGGAGTACACACCAGACACATACACAGTGGAAGACAGGGAGGAGTACAACACACTAGACACATACACAGTGGAAGACAGGGGAGGAGTACTACACACCAGACACATACACAGTGGAAGACAGGGCAGGAGTACAAAACACTAGACACATACACAGTGGAAGACAGGGGAGGAGTACTACACACTAGACACATACACAATGGAAGACAGGGAGGAGTACTAAACACTAGACACATACACAGTGGAAGACAGGGGAGGAGTACTACACACTAGACACATACACAATGGAAGACAGGGCAGGAGTACTAAACACTAGACACATACACAGTGGAAGACAGGGAGGAGTACTACACACTAGACACATACACAATGGAAGACAGGGCAGGAGTACTAAACACTAGACACATACACAGTGGAAGACAGGGAGGAGTACTACACACCAGACACATACACAGTGGAAGACAGGGAGGAGTACTACACACTAGACACATACACAGTGGAAGACAGGGGAGGAGTATTACACACCAGACACATACACAGTGGAAGACAGGGGAGGAGTACTACACACCAGGCTCATACACAGTGGAAGACATGGGAGGAGTACTAGACACCAGGAACATATACAGTGGAAGACAGGGGAGGAGTACTACACACCAGGCATATACACAGTGGAAGACATGGGAGGAGTACTAGACACCAGACACATACACAGTGGAAGACAGGGAGGAGTACTACACACTAGACACATACACAGTGGAAGACATGGGAGGAGTACTACACATCAGGAACATATACAGTGGAAGACAGGGGAGGAGTAATACACACCAGGCACATACACAGTGGAAGACATGGGAGGAGTACTAGACACCAGGCACATACACAGTGGAAGACAGGGTAGGAGTACTACACACCAGACACATACACAGTGAAAGACAGGGAGGAGTACAACACACTAGACACATACAGAGTGGAAGACAGGGAGGAGTACAACACACTAGACACATACACAATGGAAGACAAGGGAGGAGTACTACACACTAGACACATACACAATGGAAGACAGTGAGGAGTACTACACACCAGACACATACACAGTGGAAGACAGGGCAGGAGTACTAAACACTAGGCACATACACAGTGGAAGACAGGGGAGGAGTACTACACACCAGACACATACACAGTGGAAGACAGGGAGGAGTACTACACACTAGACACATACACAGTGGAAGACATGGGAGGAGTACTAGACACCAGGCGCATACACAGTGGAAGACAGGGGAGGAGTACTACACACAAGACACATACACAGTGGAAGACAGGGGAGGAGTACTACACACCAGGCACATACACAGTGGAAGACAGGGGAGGAGTACTACACACCAGGCATATACACAGTGGAAGACATGGGAGGAGTACTAGACACCAGGCACATACACAGTGGAAGACAGGGGAGGAGTACTACACACCAGACACATACACAGTGGAAGACAGGGAGGAGTACTACACACTAGACACATACACAGTGGAAGACATGGGAGGAGTACTAGACACCAGGCGCATACACAGTGGAAGACAGGGGAGGAGTACTACACACAAGACACATACACAGTGGAAGACAGGGAGGAGTACTAAACACTAGACACATACAGAGTGGAAGACAGGGGAGGAGTACTACACACCAGGCATATACACAGTGGAAGACATGGGAGGAGTACTGCACATCAGGAACATATACAGTGGAAGACAGGGGAGGAGTACTACACACCAGGCACATACACAGTGGAAGACATGGGAGGAGTACTAGACACCAGGCACATACACAGTGGAAGACAGGGGAGGAGTACAACACACTAGACACATACACAGTGGAAGACAGGGGAGGAGTACAACACACCAGACACATACACAGTGGAAGACAGGGCAGGAGTACTAAACACTAGACACATACACAGTGGAAGACAAGGGAGGAGTACTACACACTAGACACATACACAGTGGAAGACAGGGGAGGAGTACTACACACCAGACACATACACAGTGGAAGACAGGGCAGGAGTACTAAACACTAGACACATACACAGTGGAAGACAAGGGAGGAGTACTAAACACTAGACACATACACAGTGGAAGACAGGGGAGGAGTACTACACACTAGACACATACACAATGGAAGACAAGGGAGGAGTACTACACACTAGACACATACACAATGGAAGACAGTGAGGAGTACTAAACACTAGACACATACACAGTGGAAGACAGGGGAGGAGTATTACACACTAGACACATACACAGTGGAAGACAGGGGAGGAGTACTACATACCAGGCTCATACACAGTGGAAGACATGGGAGGAGTACTAGACACCAGGAACATATACAGTGGAAGACAGGGGAGGAGTACAACACACCAGGCATATACACAGTGGAAGACATGGGAGGAGTACTAGACACCAGACACATACACAGTGGAAGACAGGGAGGAGTACTACACACTAGACACATACACAGTGGAAGACATGGGAGGAGTACTACACATCAGGAACATATACAGTGGAAGACAGGGGAGGAGTACTACACACCAGGCACATACACAGTGGAAGACATGGGAGGAGTACTAGACACCAGGCACATACACAGTGGAAGACAGGGTAGGAGTACTACACACCAGACACATACACAGTGGAAGACAGGGAGGAGTACAACACACTAGACACATACACAGTGGAAGACAGGGGAGGAGTACTACACACCAGACACATACACAGTGGAAGACAGGGCAGGAGTACTAAACACTAGACACATACACAGTGGAAGACAGGGGAGGAGTACAACACACTAGACACATACACAGTGGAAGACAGGGGAGGAGTACTACACACCAGACACATACACAGTGGAAGACAGGGCAGGAGTACTAAACACTAGACTCATACACAGTGGAAGACAAGGGAGGAGTACAACACACTAGACACATACACAGTGGAAGACAGGGGAGGAGTACTACACACCAGACACATACACAGTGGAAGACAGGGAGGAGTACAACACACTAGACACATACACAGTGGAAGACAGGGGAGGAGTACTACACACCAGACACATACACAGTGGAAGACAGGGCAGGAGTACTAAACACTAGACACATACACAGTGGAAGACAGGGGAGGAGTACTACACACTAGACACATACACAATGGAAGACAGGGGAGGAGTACTAAACACTAGACACATACACAGTGGAAGACAGGGGAGGAGTACTACACACTAGACACATACACAATGGAAGACAGGGCAGGAGTACTAAACACTAGACACATACACAGTGGAAGACAGGGGAGGAGTACTACACACTAGACACATACACAATGGAAGACAGGGCAGGAGTACTAAACACTAGACACATACACAGTGGAAGACAGGGGAGGAGTACTACACACCAGACACATACACAGTGGAAGACAGGGGAGGAGTACTAAACACTAGACACATACACAGTGGAAGACAGGGGAGGAGTATTACACACTAGACACATACACAGTGGAAGACAGGGGAGGAGTACTACACACCAGGCTCATACACAGTGGAAGACATGGGAGGAGTACTAGACACCAGGAACATATACAGTGGAAGACAGGGGAGGAGTACTACACACCAGGCATATACACAGTGGAAGACATGGGAGGAGTACTAGACACCAGACACATACACAGTGGAAGACAGGGAGGAGTACTACACACTAGACACATACACAGTGGAAGACATGGGAGGAGTACTACACATCAGGAACATATACAGTGGAAGACAGGGGAGGAGTAATACACACCAGGCACATACACAGTGGAAGACATGGGAGGAGTACTAGACACCAGGCACATACACAGTGGAAGACAGGGTAGGAGTACTACACACCAGACACATACACAGTGAAAGACAGGGAGGAGTACAACACACTAGACACATACAGAGTGGAAGACAGGGAGGAGTACAACACACTAGACACATACACAGTGGAAGACAGGGGAGGAGTACTACACACTAGACACATACACAATGGAAGACAAGGGAGGAGTACTACACACTAGACACATACACAATGGAAGACAGTGAGGAGTACTAAACACTAGACACATACACAGTGGAAGACAGGGGAGGAGTATTACACACTAGACACATACACAGTGGAAGACAGGGGAGGAGTACTACATACCAGGCTCATACACAGTGGAAGACATGGGAGGAGTACTAGACACCAGGAACATATACAGTGGAAGACAGGGGAGGAGTACAACACACCAGGCATATACACAGTGGAAGACATGGGAGAAGTACTAGACACCAGACACATACACAGTGGAAGACAGGGAGGAGTACTACACACTAGACACATACACAGTGGAAGACATGGGAGGAGTACTACACATCAGGAACATATACAGTGGAAGACAGGGGAGGAGTACTACACACCAGGCATATACACAGTGGAAGACATGGGAGGAGTACTAGACACCAGGCACATACACAGTGGAAGACAGGGTAGGAGTACTACACACCAGACACATACACAGTGGAAGACAGGGAGGAGTACAACACACTAGACACATACACAATTGAAGACAGGGGAGGAGTACTACACACCAGACACATACACAGTGGAAGACAGGGCAGGAGTACAACACACTAGACACATACACAGTGGAAGACAGGGCAGGAGTACTAAACACTAGACACATACACAGTGGAAGACAGGGCAGGAGTACTAAACACTAGACACATACACAGTGGAAGACAGGGAGGAGTACTACACACCAGACACATACACAGTGGAAGACAGGGCAGGAGTACTAAACACTAGACTCATACACAGTGGAAGACAAGGGAGGAGTACAACACACTAGACACATACACAGTGGAAGACAGGGGAGGAGTACTACACACCAGACACATACACAGTGGAAGACAGGGAGGAGTACAACACACTAGACACATACACAGTGGAAGACAGGGGAGGAGTACTACACACCAGACACATACACAGTGGAAGACAGGGCAGGAGTACTAAACACTAGACACATACACAGTGGAAGACATGGGAGGAGTACTAGACACCAGGAACATATACAGTGGAAGACAGGGGAGGAGTACTACACACCAGGCATATACACAGTGGAAGACATGGGAGGAGTACTAGACACCAGACACATACACAGTGGAAGACAGGGAGGAGTACTACACACTAGACACATACACAGTGGAAGACATGGGAGGAGTACTACACACCAGGCACATACACAGTGGAAGACAGGGGAGGAGTACTACACACCAGGCACATACACAGTGGAAGACATGGGAGGAGTACAACACACTAGACACATACACAGTGGAAGACAGGGGAGGAGTACAACACACCAGACACATACACAGTGGTAGACAGGGAGGAGTACAACACACTAGACACATACACAGTGGAAGACAGGGGAGGAGTACTACACACCAGACACATACACAGTGGAAGACAGGGAGGAGTACAACACACTAGACACATACACAGTGGAAGACAGGGGAGGAGTACAACACACCAGACACATACACAGTGGAAGACAGGGAGGAGTACAACACACTAGACACATACACAGTGGAAGACAGGGGAGGAGTACAACACACCAGACACATACACAGTGGAAGACAGGGAGGAGTACAACACACTAGACACATACACAGTGGAAGACAGGGGAGGAGTACTAAACACTAGACACATACACAGTGGAAGACAGGGAGGAGTACAACACACTAGACACATACACAGTGGAAGACAGGGGAGGAGTACAACACACCAGACACATACACAGTGGAAGACAGGGAGGAGTACAACACACTAGACACATACACAGTGGAAGACGGGGAGGAGTACTAAACACTAGACACATACACAGTGGAAGACAGGGAGGAGTACAACACACTAGACACATACACAGTGGAAGACAGGGGAGGAGTACAACACACCAGACACATACACAGTGGAAGACAGGGAGGAGTACAACACACTAGACACATACACAGTGGAAGACAGGGAGGAGTACTACACACTATACACATACACAGTGGAAGACAGGGGAGGAGTACTACACACCAGACACATACACAGTGGAAGACAGGGGAGGAGTACTACACACCAGACACATACACAGTGGAAGACAGGGGAGGAGTACTACACACCAGGCTCATACACAGTGGAAGACGGGATGACTACTACACACTAGACAGTAGTACTATTATCAATAAAATATAATTTAAACCCAACACTATTCATACCTGGCAATACAGACGCAGAAATCTTATGGGTTACAAAATCCCCACACCCTAATATACAGTGGCAAGTTGGAGTATGCTATAGGCGAGAAGAAGATCAGGCACACATGCTACAAAAGATAAACAATTCAATAAATAAATATTTTAAGAAATTGCTTAGATTTTGATATTCCTCTAGCCTATATAATTATTAAATCCATACAAAAAAGCCAAATACCACAGGATTGGAGGGATGCTAATGTAACACCAATCCACAAAAAAGGTCCACAAAACAAGTGGAATAATTACAGACAAGTGTCACTCACCAGCCAAGTGATTAAACTACTAAAAAGAATAATACAAGACAATTTGCTTAAACTAGCTGACACAAACAATGCTTAAACTAGCTGACACAAACAATACTTAAACTAGCTGACACAAACAATACTTAAACTAGCTGACACAAACAATGCTTAAACTAGCCGACACAAACAATAGTTAAACTAGCTGACACAAACAATACTTAAACTAGCTGACACAAACAATACTTAAACTAGCTGACACAAACAATACTTAAACTAGCTGACACAAACAATACTTAAACTAGCTGACACAAACAATACTTAAACTAGCCGACACAAACAATACTTAAACTAGCTGACACAAACAATACTTAAACTAGCTGACACAAACAATACTTAAACTAGCCGACACAAACAATACTTAAACTAGCTGACACAAACAATACTATCAGCTGTGACCAACATCGTGCTCTTCCTCCTTGTTCCCTGCTGTACAGGAGTGAGGGTCAGGTAAAATATTGTCGAGCCACCCTTTCTGTTCTTTCTTTCCATAGTTTTCTATCGGCTGCTCCCTCTCTCCATCTTTCATCCTCCCCCGATCTTCTCATGTCCCTCCTCGCGCAGTCCTCCCATCTCAGCTGTGGCCTTCCCCTTTTCCTGCGTCCTTGATGTTTTTCCACCTCTGCTCTCTTTGCTAGTTTGCTTGCATCCATTCTTACCAAGTGGCCTGCCCATCTCATCCTGCTTCTCACCAATCTTCCTGTTAGGCTGCATTGCATCCCAACCTCTTTCCTTAGGTCGTTCATCCTTCTTCTGTCCACCCTCTTTGTTCTTGTTATTCGCTGAACCCAGTTATTCTCACACACTCGCAGCTTCTGTTGTTGTTGTTCTGTCAACGCCACTGTCTCCAGACCATACAGGCATGCAGGTGTAACACACGTTCTCAGGACTTTCCCTTTCAGCTTTTTTGAAATTTTTTTGTCCAACATGACTCCCTCTTAAAAACATGGTTTAAAAAAAAAATTCACTACTCAACTGTTAGAATGTCTACAAGACTGAACAAAAATACAGATAACAGTGCTGAAACTGATGTAATTTACTTAGATTTTTTAAAGGCCTTGATACTGTATACCATAAATTGATTTATAAATCAAGACAATATGCTATTATTAGCAGGTAGAAGGCAGAGGGTGGTCCTAAGAAATGGTCATTCATCATGGAAAAATGTCAGAAGTGGGGTTCTGTTTGCTGATGACACAAAACTCTACTCAAATATTTCTACATTAGCTGACTGTGAAGCTCTCCAAGATGATCTAAACAAACTTGCAGTTTGGTAAAAAAAAATTGGCTATTAAACTTCAGTGCCACTAAATGTGGAGTTCTCAAAATAAGACAAAACGAAGCAACCACATAAAATATATTACAACTAAGGCAAATCAACACATAGGACTAATTAAACGATGCTTTGAAAGTAGATCGGAAAAGATAATAAAGACCTTATATGAAACAATGATACGACCAGTGCTGGAATATGCATCGCCAGCTTGGAACCCCTTCTGTAGAAAGGATATAGATGAATTAGAGAAAGTTCAGAAGAGAGCTCTGAAACTCAGCATTACACCTGTCAAATCAGTTCCTTTGGAACAGAGACGACTTGAGGCAGACCTCTGTGAGGTACATAAATATCTCAGTGGCCTAAACAGGAATAATGTACCAATGTAGCAGCAATCTGAGGGGCCATAGCTTAAAGCTAAGAAAGACGTACTCCACACAGAGATGCATAAACACTTCTTCACAAATTGTGTTATCGATTACTGGAATAAACTTCCTGAAAGTCATATCAGCTTCTTCCCTGGACACCTTCAAGAAGAAACTGAGGTCTCTAGCCACTGACTATATAACCAAGTAAGATTGTGAGATGGTTTAGTGGGCTGGTTAGTAGAAACAGTGTTAGTATGTGTTTTAGTGTTAGTTTTCTTGACTTTAGTGGTGTTAGGTTTGTTAGTATTTGGGTGTATACTATGTACAGAATGAGAAGAGGAATTAGGTTTTACCTCCCCCCCTCCCACCCTCATTCCCTTTGGAAGGCCTGCTCCTGTTGTTGCCTTGTCCTTGGCCCCTTGTTTGGGGCTGAATGTCCGAGCCCTCAGTCTGTTTCTCGTCGTAGGGCTTTGGTAGTAATTTCACCTTGGTATATGAGGAGACATGACACTTCCCATGCATGCACACAAACAGCCTGGCCCTAGAAGAGCTATTCAGTGTGTGTCGGTGGGTGTGTGTTGGGAAGAGGGAGTGTTTGAAAGGGTGGGCGTTTGTTGTTGCAGTTGGTAAGGTAAAGTCATCCCCCAGGCATTACACCTTAGGAAGCCATGAAGGCTTATATGGCCAGTGCTTAAACCTGGTTTCTGTAGTGCGAAGCAACTTAGAGTGCAGTTATACTGACTCTCCTGGACGGGACACTAGTCCATCGCACGTACCTTCCAAACAGTGTTTGTACTCATTTGCAGCTGAGTAGACTGAGGCAAAGTAGGGTAAACGAAATTGCCTAAGCTTCGAAAACGAACCGTGCCCAGTGTGGGTGTTGAACTCACAAACCTCGAATTTAGAGTCCAACACCTTAACCACTAGGCCACGGCTGCCCCCCTGTTGCAGTTGCATGGACTGAAATTATTCTGTGTTACTAATCTTGGCTAGTTCTGATGTAAACTGTTTAGCCATTTTGGCTAAAGCCCTGCATTTTTTTACCATTTTGTTTACACGCATCAAGATAACAACAAGCGCACATGTATTCTACATGCTTTTCAATAAAAATATGTTAGACTTCCTGGTGTGTTAGTTATGAATGTAGGGCACAGTAATTTTAGGTGTGTAATTTAAAAAAAATCATCATCTGCCATAACTGCATTTGAGCCAAGCACATTGGCAAGTTTGCTGGTAGAACCTATTGATAGCATAACTGTGGATTTTTAAATGATTTCAATAGGCGAAAGGATTTTTGGCAATTTTTTCGCCACGGCATACAGAAATTGGTAAACATTGATGGGTGTGGCATGTTCAGACATTTAAAAAAAGTTAGAAATACAAGACTTTTTGATGGTCCCGTTTTCTTATAATTGTACAAAACGTTAACATGGTCACCAATGGAAAACGTAACAGTAGGCTGAACCCTGCAGTGTTTAAAATTGACGCACACCGATACATAAATCTCGGCCATCCGCGCAGCATTCCGATTTTGGGCATGCAATTCCGGAATTGGGCTTGGAGGCAATTCCCATATCGATGCGGGACGTAACAAGGATGACACATTATTTTGCATTCTAGTGGATATGAAAGAATTACCCTTAACAAATGTTAACAAGTTAAATAACTCGGAGGAAGGGGATTCTGGAGATGAAATAAAGGAAAGGGTGTGGGAAAGGGGGATCTCTCCCCAACAATACGATTTTTCTAAAAAAACGAAGATCTACCTTTTTCCCAAAGGCAAAGCTGAGCCTGAGGGGTGTGGGAGGGCTAGGGATCTCCATCTCCCACCATTTTTGAGAGTCCATTTCCCACCAATCCCACCTATTTTTGAGGCCAATGTCCCACCTCCCACCAATTTTAGGACCAACTTCACGTCTTCCTACCCCCGCTCAAACTTTGCACCTCTGCTAATGTTATGGATAAACATAAATTATTATTCTATTGGTGGCTGCTAATCTTGTGTTGTATGATCACTGATAAAATCGACTGGTGTCTGCATACATCGAGACCACATTAACCATCATCTTGCCAAGATCAATCTCTCTAGATGTTCTTCTCCCCCCACCTTCAGATTAACTTGAATACCTTATACTAATAACATATAGCATCTCTCGCAACAAACAAGGATGACCAATCACACACACAGATATTCTTCCCACAATACGTTTTTATTTTTGCTGTTCAAATTTTTTATATGCATCCAACCCAGGTTACAAAATTCTTCCATAATTTGTATTGATCTTCTTTTTAGTATTTAGCTTTCATGCTCAAAATACAGCTGTGCATTAAAAATAGTCCTTCGAGTTATTTTTTGCTACTTACTAGAAAAGACCAGATAATCAACACATTGTATATTTTTAATGAAAATATTCAGTCACATTTATTATAATACAACACCACAATCATATTTTATCACTACAAGTTCTGAAATATATAATATTATGTACGAAACAAAACAAGAAATATCTTTACTTAGCGGCTTTCTTTGAATTTCCACTGGAAATGATAAGGGCGAGGGAGATGATATACACCAATAGAGAATAGAGGAACAGAGACTGATGATAAATCGCAAACTCAAAGCAATTACCAACTACCAGAAATGAAAACCATAATACATTTGTGCGTCTGGACAACCTAGCTACAACATAGCATCTACAGTTTCCTAGAATCAAGCGTAAGCCTGGTCTCAAATAAGCATATTCGATAATACACAACTGGCAATATAATTACTTCAGTACAACCCTCTTGAAATTCGCATTTTATAACTAAAAACAATTATCAGAGCCACCAGAAATGCAATTGTGGTGAAACCATAATATATTTGTGCCACCTCACAACCCAGCTACAACAGCTTCTGCAGTCTCCTAGAATCAAGCATAAGCCTGGCCTCAAATAAGTATGGTTGGTGGCACACAACTGGCAGTATAATTATTTCAGCACAACCCTCTTGAGATGCACGTGATGAAAATCAGATAAAATAAGTTTGTGTCATTGTTATCACAATAAGGTTAAAATGGCATAATTAGCATAGCATAATTATAAATGCAGCTCTTTTCGATACAAAATCTCTAAATAATTGTATAATGGACTCTATTTAACAGAATTGCAGATAACAGAATCAGTCGTTTAACAGAATCAGATATATTGGCAGGGATGGAATTGTTCCCTATTCCCATTTATTACAATGTACTGCTTAATAGAATAAAATTGTTCTGGCCCGGACTGATTCTATTAAGCTGTAACATTTTTTATACTAAAATAAAATAGAAAAATCAATTATGGCTAAACATTAAAAAACCAACACTCATGTGCCAGTTAATAGTACAAAACAAACCATACTTCCAGACAGCTGATGGCTTGTGGATCTCTCAAGAAAACTCAGTCATACTAACATAAAATATCAGCGTGTCTGTCTTATCCAACTAAATACCACATACATGTAATAGTATTTTTGTACCTCTACGCAGCAATATCAGGAGCATGTTCGACAAAGATGCCAGCTTCCTGATATCCTTGTCATCAAAATTATCACACAACAGCTCTTCTGTAAGTCCACATCCGTGACGACGCCTGTGGGCTGCACATATTCACATTTCTCGAGGGGTTCAGTCGTCAATATGCATACTGCTGCTGTGGCTTTCAGTTCTTTTTCTGTTTTCACTGTTGCTGACTCTCAGACTGCAGACCCAGGCCAGTGAACTGGTCAGAAATTCCTGCATCAGAGATGGTCTGGTGGTAAACATTGCACAATAACACCTTCAGTACAATCAACCTAGACTTATTGGTAAGTTGCACACTTTAAAGTCAAGTGTCAAGTCAATTAACTCCATGTCCAACCAAGTCTTGAGTCATCTACCTGAATTCCAAGTCATGTCCCAAGTCACAGAATGTTGAACCAATCTATGAAAATGGCTTGCAAAAAAACGTAGAAATTGTACCTAAGCCAAATCCAGGAGGTGGTCTTGTGATTCCTGGTTGGGCAGGGTTTCCTGGTCCAGTCGGCCTCGTGGGCTGACCAGTGAATAGTCCACGCCCACGCCCCAGTCCTATGAACAGCGTGACAATAGTGGTAAGAACAGGAAAACCATCACCTGTAAACACATTGGGAATCTGGGGACAGATCACTGTTTCACTTCTGGTCCATAGCATATAAATCAAGTGGCAGTGTTTTTCAGATGGTGCCCCCTTTCATGGATTTTTCCACCTTGAAAAAATAGTTTCTGAACAGAGACACGGGCACATTTGTAGGCTTTGACATTTCTGCTGTGCTCAGGATTAAATGTTTAGCTGCTGGTTGATAGAATATGGACCTGTCAGTGATGGAAGGATCCCTGCGTATGTAGACAAAATCTTGTTTTGTGTGACATCTGATGGGGATCATCTCCTATACTGGTTTTGTAAAAAATTGTAGGATTTGACAAAAACTCTACAGCAGGTTGGCGATATGAGAGGCAACAACGTATGCCATTGTGATAAAATATGAATCGTTATTTTGCGGACAGGACAATAACATTTAACATGGTCACCTATCAAAAAGCAAATAACGATCTGTTCCCATCTACAAAGAACATAACATTACATACCCAAAGCAATGGTTATGCAATTGTGTGAACAAATTATGGTAATTCTGGAACATTAATGAATCATAGATAGACTAGTACATTTTAATACATTTATATATTATATCTGCACAAACTGGTTGTCAAAATATTTGACAACTTTTATGAGGGTTTAGAGGAGGACTTCCCCCTGCGTTGTTATTTAAAACATCTTGACATGTACTTGCGAGAATCGGTCATAATTAATTCACACGCCAGGCATGATTTTTTGCTTACACTATAATCTCATGCAGCGAAAATTCAAAGTTGATCCGTTTGTTAAAATTTTATTATTGTAAACTGAAACCAAATAAAATCACATTTTAATTAAATAAAAACTATTAGAATTACATACAATTTTTGTATTAAACTCTATGACGGAAAACTACTCTATTCAGCTACCGACTCAATACCACAATTCCGACATAATCATACAAGCTGACCTACCCGCCAGAGGGTTCACAGAGGCTGGCAGCTGGCTTCGGGGTGCACCCCAGGGGTTGCTTGCAGGGGGGTTCTGTGGCATCATTCCTGGCCTCTGGGCTTGGCCAGCCCACACCCCTGGTGCTAGGATTCCCATGCCCCTTCCACACACCTGCTGCTGTTGCATTGAGGGTGGCTGCGTGTATCACAATAAACAGGTTACAGGGTGTTCGCTATAAAGGAGGCAGTGTTACATTAAACAGGATACACGGAGGCATACTCTCCGATAAGGGCAACTCACTAAAAGTATGTTAAACAGATATGTTTAAAAAATGAGTTCGACAAAGACGCCAACATCTAGTTTCTATTAAAATAAAGGTTTATTTTGATAAAATGTGATTTTAACATGTCAAAAAAGTCAGATAATGCTAAATATCACATTTTCTTAAAAGTATTATCTTTGATTCAGCCAAAATACTTCACTGCACAAATTGACATGTTATTTGAATAAATAAAAATATACAATACATATATTATCAATAAAATTTTCCTTTTCACAAAACCACCTCAGTCAGTACCCAGGTATTTACTTGGTTACCATGCGTACCGTCATGCCAACTGATTATATAATGTCATGTCTGACCTTCTTAGACATAACACTGTAAATTTGGAGAAGATAGGATGAGTAGTGTGACCCCTTAAATATATGTGTGCACCAAGTTTTTACAAATGTTTCTAACATTCCCACTACAATTTAGTAAGTATTATCATGTCACGGAGGTGTCTGTATGTTACGGAAGTGTCTGTCAAACTACTTTGTACTTTAGACTGAAGGCAGAACCTGTGAAAATTTAAATCTAAGATAAGATGACAATTTGTTATACACTGGAACATCATATTAAGGTCGCCCTCATGACTGGGCCAATGTGACCTGAATAGTGAGGGGATTGTATTAGCAGGACTAATTGTCAAGTACTTTACTGTTATGGAAGTAATTTTAAACTGTCTCAGGGTGACCATGATGGCGAGGTGCCTGTATTCCAGAGGTGAATAGTGAACTAATGGAATCAAGTTATGCAAAGAATATGCTACAGTAGCATGCATAACAATACATTGTTGTGTGTCACAAGGAATTATTTGGAAAATAATCTTCAACTTTACTATTAATACATTATATAAGTGTTTACAACCAAAACATATTACAGAACACTTACCTGCATCTGACCTGTCTGCTGTACTGCCTGGCCTAATGTAGGCCTAAAATCTTGTTTTTGTTGTACTTCTTGGCCTAATGCAGGCCTTGAATCTTGTTTTTGTTGTACTGCCTGACCTAATGTAGGCCTAGAATCTTGTTTTTGTTGTACTGCTTGACCTAATGTAGGCCTAGAATCTTGTCTTTGTTGTACTGCTTGACCTAATGTAGGCCTAGAATCTTGTCTTTGTTGTACTGCCTGCCCTAATGTAGGCCTAGAATCTTGTCTTTGTTGTACTGCTTGACCAAATGTAGGCCTAGAATCTTGTCTTTGTTGTACTGCCTGCCCTAATGTAGGCCTAGAATCTTGTCTTTGTTGTACTGCTTGACCTAATGTAGGCCTAGAATCTTGTCTTTGTTGTACTGCCTGCCCTAATGTAGGCCTAGAATCTTGTCTTTGTTGTACTGCTTGACCTAATGTAGGCCTAGAATCTTGTCTTTGGTGTACTGCTTGACCTAATGTAGGCCTAGAATCTTGTCTTTGGTGTACTGCTTGACCTAATGTAGGCCTAGAATCTTGTCTTTGGTGTACTGCTTGACCTAATGTAGGCCTAGAATCTTGTCTTTGGTGTACTGCTTGACCTAATGTAGGCCTAGAATCTTGTCTTTGTTGTACTGCCTGCCCTAATGTAGGCCTAGAATCTTGTCTTTGTTGTACTGCTTGCCCTAGAGTAGGCCGATTATCTGTCCGATCTTCTGTGTCAGCCATTTTGTCTGAAAAACATAACACAACTCAAAATGCTTAACTTAGTTTTCTTCTTCTTCTTCTTCTTCTTCTTCTTGGTATCATTAGAAAGCTGAATCACTCTTCGCTCTGATTCATATTTATTCATGACCATTGTCAATGATAGCTAATGACGATCTAGCTTATAAAACGCATCACATAGTTGGTGCCCATATTTGGCTGCTTTTACTACGCTCTGCAGAATAAATATACGTTTCCATTCATAGTATCTAAATATGTGACATGTTATACCTTTGGAAAGCTCTATGATTAGCCTGTTCAAATACATGTGAATAAGCCAGCAGGCTATATGCAGCGAATAAGCATTGTCGTTACAAACACGTGTTGTCTGGGCCATCTGAGCTTTTTATTTACTAATCCACCATTTTGTTTTCTCACTTCGTTCTGTGTCAGTTCACTTTAGGTGAGATTATTTCAAGTTTCCACATCAATATTTAGGAAAATTTAATCACAGCATTAGTGAATCACGTTATTATACTAGTTCAGACAGAACTACGTTGTGGGCTTTTGGAGGTAAATATCATGAAGTTGCGATTTCTGCCGGCTTCAACAGTCCGCACTGCCACGGTAACCGACACAGGACTGATGGGCCTGTTTGAATTGGCAGTCCGGTGTTGGAAAAAATCATAAATAAAAGTTGTCAACATATTTGATTAATTTTTGTTTTATTTGTAGCTAATATGTATGGCTACATTTTTCCAATTGGACATAGGGACATACAGCCACTCAGTAATTCAGACGAAATTCAAAAATAATTAGTTTATATCATTTTATTATAATAAAGACTTTTTTAGCAACAAAATTACACCTCAATTTCAACATTTGTGATATAATTATTAGCGATGTTATGATTAAAAGATTTTTCTCAATAAAGCACCCTTATGAATAACTCCGATTTGTGTACACCGTGGAAATTTATCATTAGTCACTTCTTGGGATAAGCCATATCCACCAAGTTATAAAGTGTCAAGTAACAATACTATTCTGGTGGCAACAAGCAAAGAGAAGGCATAGAGAACTTACTTGGCTGCCAGCCAGGTGTGGGCAGATCAGTCGGCGCTGGAGCCTGAGCTCGACCAGCAAACCTCCCATTAGTGGTGCCACCTAGGACATGACAATCAACAGTGAAAGAGTGAATCATAACATTAAAATATATTTGTTAATGCTATTTTAGTTGCAGAGTTTAAAATCTGAAACCCGAAGTATTTTTTTTATAGCCTTCACTATGCCTTTTTTAGATGAAATATGTGTGTCAATTTGCCAAAACAGATGGATCACTGGTAGGCAAAGTCAATCGCCCTACAATGTTTTTCTATCTGGCTGTTCCTACTAGTACAGCGAAGATCTCGCTCGGCTGAAACGTAAGTATTTTCATGAAACGTGAAACCTTACAAAACGTACAGAATAATAAAATAAACATAGCAATAAACACGTCTTTCGTGTCTGTATGCATTCTTATATGTATATCACTAAAGTTACCTGACAATAACCATGTAAAAGTGTGAAATTATTACCTTTTTGTCAGAACGCATGTGCTTGTCAAGGTTTGTATATAACTGGATGTTGTTGTGAGCGAGATTAGCAAGCGGGATTTCCATAGATCTATATAAGGTCACGCTAAGAATTGCCGTCTGCTGGCCATAGAGTTACATCATTAATAATGCCCCTATAAACTACTAACTTACTAACGGGTGTTTTATTTATGTCTGTGCTGTTGGCCCATTCTGGCCTCATTGTACACGAAATCACGTTTGATCATGTGACACAAAGGCAACATCACGTGCACAGTATGGCGGCTAATTGTGAAATGTTTTCTATGTCACCGATAAAAGTACTCATAAGTAATTATTTGGAGCACATTTCTTCAGTTTCTTGACGCCCAATTGTCGGTTGTATGTCACGGAATACACATGTGAAATGGTTAGTGCGTATCGGTTTTAAAACTTAAGTTATTAGTTCCGTAGCCAAATGGCTACGGAACTGCCAAAATGGCGAGTTAGCAAATGCCCGTCAGGACTTTCGCCCCAGAGACGAAGAGCGGGGCGAACATTTTTGCCTAGATCACTGGAGGCAGTAGATTTGTTAATGTAAGGTTTTCTAATATATTGGAAATAAGTAAAGAAAAAAATTCCCTGCCTGTCATAAGTTTAGTGACGCTTAATAATGATTATCATATTTCATTACATTTTGATGACATTATGGCAAGGTTTACGCTTTTCCAATACTGGGTTCATTCATTCTTTAAAACAATGTTAACATTAAGTGTCATGTAATAAAACTCACTGGCATTTACTGTTAGTCAGCACCACATTAAGTGTGACTTAAACACAGGTGAACAAACCTCCGAGTGTTGGCCACTCTGACTGCGACTCTGATGGAGTGTACTCTTGGTTTGGCCGCCTCCATGGAGACGGTGGAGCTGCACGCTGCTCCCCTGGAGCCACACGCTGCTCCCCTGACCATGCACTAGCTGTAAGGAGAACACGATAGCATCCATTAGAAGCAGTTTCAGGTCTACAAAAGAAGGATGGGATAAATATAAGGCTAAACTCTAGCTAGGACTGTTTCAGAAGTTAAACAGGTATAATAAAAAGTTGCGTTTTTGTATGTAATTGATGTATGCCGATAGTGAAAATAAACTTGCTAACAAAATAAGCATGTCTTACAAGTCTATCTACAACCAACATGTGGTTAAAATCAGCTTAACATCATAATTCAGAATTTTAACAATAGTTCAGTGCCAGAAGTCTGCAAAACCTGTTTCATGAAACCTCAGCTAAAATGACTCATTTTTGTAGTTATTAATAAGATTTTAATAACCAATAATTTTACCTTAACTCTACCAGTATGCAGCTTTTTAATGCCTAATCCATATGTTCCTGGTTTGTTTCCCTATCCTAGATACTAAATGACTCAGTACATTGTAGTTTAACCTAAGTCACACGTGAAGTGTGATGACAGAACTGCAGTCACTTACTTGTCTTTGGTGGGCCCCGCCCCCCCTCACTGCTCCCTCGACCCTCCTGAAAACACAAACAACACCTGACACACAGACAGGACAGGACACTGGAAAACATCAGTGAGTCGTTTATGAATACAACAACATATACGTTATGGGCTTATTTATCTTTTTTGTTCTGATTTAAAAAAAACAGCTTTGATGGTAAATGGTTATCTCATCACGCATTTAGTGATTTTAGTCATCAAATAGGTAGAAATTAGCCGAATTAACCATGGTACACTCAACCCAGGCCCCCATGACCTGTTTTCACATACCTGTAACTCTCTGTAACGCACATCTCTCGACGCATAGCCTCCATTCTGCAGTCCCATGTCACCCCGGCCTTGGCGCGACCCACGACCCCGTGACCCACGACCCCCAATGGGGGTCCGGTCTAGCTGGATAGCACTCGGGGGAATGATGGTATATGCGACTGCGACATCATCGCTTCGAGTTGGCAAGTGAGCAGGGGTCAGTTCAAAATCATATATTTGTGCCAATGCGTCTGACAAGGCAAACCTGCAATAATGAACACACACAGAATATGTCATATACGTGGTCTCTGCATGGCCATGTCTGTAATATGCACATTAATTGTATCTAAAGTGTAATTCGTTGTGGCGAAAATATTATTCAACTGAAATTATTCTGATTCAGCTAATTGGTTCTTGAATTACAGAATGTGCTTTTGAGATCAAGAACATGCTGCTTGGTGCATAGCAACTTTACTGTCTATCAATGTTGTCAGTTTTGAACTACAAGCATAAAACCCAAAACTGGGAGGTAGTATAGAGATCACCAGCTCTGTGAGGAGCACGAGTCCTCAACAGTTTTTTCTATTTCCTTTTTACTGACACCAGGTAGAAGGGACCAACAGCTTCTAGTGTCTCTTCCGAAAGACACAGGCAAAGTGGGGTGAACGAAATCGTCTAAGTTTCAAAATGGCAGCTGGTGGTTTTGAACCCCGGTCTCCTCGACTGAAAGTCTATCGCCCTACCACATGACCACCGTGCCCCATGTGCTATTGGCAACAGTGCACAGCTTCAAATGATTACATGATTTGACCAATCAGTCAACAACAAGAACAGCTTAAAGTTACAAGGTTTTACTTATTTTTGTTGTAAAGTCATGTTATATAGTATCAACTCTTATCTTTTCTAACATCTTCACCACTCAAATGTGATTGAATGAACCACAATTTGTTTAATATATATCGAATACCAGTTTTAATGATATGCCCATAACATGATCCTGTGAATGCCTGACCCCAATGACCTTTGGAAATATGATATTAGAAATTGTCAACAGTTGTTTGCTAACGTACTGAATGTCAAGGACAATATTCATAAACAGGTTATGGTCAAATAATATAAATTATGGTTCATCAGTGGCTGATCAAGATGCTAGAATAGCTACAGTTTATACCAGATAACATGATTTTACAATAAACATGATCAGATTTAGTACTGGCAGAACGAACAATTACACAACCGATGCCGATATTTATTATTACTCACGTGAATCTCTTGACAGTGCCGAGAGCGCAGTATCTGACTTGCTGTTCCTCGTGCCAAGGACAGCGTGTGTTCGCCTCGTAGTCAAACACACTTGTAGTGAGCATCTCAACGACAGCGCTACGTGTTGGTGGTGGTGTAGTTTCTCCCGTCAGTTTGTGGGCATACAACTCCACGATCATGTTCTCCAGGATAAAGAGTCTGTGCAAGCGGTTTGGGATGCCGAGACAAGCGTGCGCATGCAGCCAGTCCATGCAGTACTCCACTGTCTTCCTCTCGTTGCCCTGGTCAATTACCATGCTCGTTATTATTCAGCTGTATTTAAAGCTGCCTCATCAATTAATTTTTTTACTCGACTCATTTTGAGAAAAATCTAATCTTTTTAGCGTCCACTGTAACATACTAGCTCATCTTTGCAAATTTTTTATTTAGTTTTGATAAATTATTAGACAAACTACTGGTATTAAATTAATTTTGGTCTGACCATACCATGAAAAAGGTGGCTACACTTACCTACCTATTACAGTATATACTATAATATAAGGCTAGTCACTTTCGCGCAAATTACTTGATCTAATGATGAAAGTCAATTCTTTTGATGATTTTAACAAAAGTATGCACCATTTTATTGAACCAGTTGCTATTGAATTGAGGAGGGTGAAGAATGTGTGATTATGCTTGCTGACATTAATCATGTTAGAAAAAGTAGCATGGGCCATAAACACTGGCTATTCATTTGGGCACACAACGCAAAAAAAATTTCTTAATTAAAAATAAAGGTACGTTCTTATATAGCATGGTATCCAGTCCTTGGGACTGTTCGAAGCACTTTACGCTTCACCCCTTGGCAGACCTGTTCATTCCAACATCATTTTAACTTCTCTGGGAAGCATTCAGCCATGCTGCAATTGTTGCGCGAAGACTATTCATTCAGATATCAATCTCTCTCTGTAGCCAGGTATTTATACAGCTGAGTGAACTGTGGCAATGTGGGGTGAACAAAATTGTCAAAGCTTCAAAACAGCAGCAAGAGGATTCGAATCGCGCCCCATATAACTATTAAAATTTTATGTTGTTGTTTATCCTTCATGTGATGACCTCTCAGTTGTTTATTCTTCATGTGATGACCTCTCAGTTGTTTATTCTTCATGTGATGACCTCTCAGTTGTTTATTCTTCATGTGATGACCTCTCAGTTGTTTATTCTTCATGTGATGTCCTCTCAGTTGTTTATTCTTCATGTGATGACCTCTCAGTTGTTTATTCTTCATGTGATGTCCTCTCAGTTGTTTATTCTTCATGTGATAACCTCTCAGTTGTTTATTCTTCATGTGATGACCTCTCAGTTGTTTATTCTTCATGTGATGACCTCTCAGTTGTTTATTCTTCATGTGATGACCTCTCAGTTGTTTATTCTTCATGTGATGACCTCTCAGTTGTTTATTCTTCATGTGATGTCCTCTCAGTTGTTTATTCTTCATGTGATAACCTCTCAGTTGTTTATTCTTCATGTGATGACCTCTCAGTTGTTTATTCTTCATGTGATGTCCTCTCAGTTGTTTGTTCTTCATGTGATGACCTCTCAGTTGTTTATTCTTCATGTGATGACCTCTCAGTTGTTTATTCTTCATGTGATGACCTCTCAGTTGTTTATTCTTCATGTGATGACCTCTCAGTTGTTTATTCTTAATGTGATGACCTTTCAGTTGTTTATTCTTCATGTGATGACCTCTCAGTTGATTATTCTTAGTCTAATTTTAATATCTAATCTCCAACAGTGTTGATCTTAGCAGGTGTCAAAGATGATTATGCATATCAGTTAAACCAATCACACACTACAGATTTGAACATCAACCTGATTCACAATGGAATAAATGCACTGAGGAGGGAGTTCTCAAAGCTCCTACTCATGGACTGGTTGCACAAACTATGGATTACGATGCATATGATGTAATGTGATGTGATGCATATTTCTTTTTTTGAATAATCCTCTATGTAAATAATATTCATTACAATCGTCAACACCCAAGATTTACAGGTGTTTTAAATGGTGGCATTGTTGACATCACAAATGTGCTAAAACTACTGTGGAAATCATGGACTTATTTTGGATTGGATTACGTGGATTATATAAAAGTGCAATAAGCTATTATTCTATGATCACACTTTAGTTCGCAAACTTTTAATTATCGTTTAACTAAATGTTGAAAAAACTGTTGTTGCTTTCACTGATCATTTCCCTTGGTTAGATTATTGTTCTAAAATTAATTTTAATTAATTTTTTATTATCAATCTATATAACACTCACAAGGAAGAAGATGGGAGGGTAATCCTCCTTCTCCCCGTTTGGGTTCACAAAGTTCTCCATCTGTATCCACAGTCCGCGGTAGTCAGAGTCAGCCAACTCAAACCCACTCACTGGGATCTGATGAGTGTCATCACCTGCAAATATGCTATGTTTTCACATACTCGACAGTGGTAAGGGATCATCTCAAAACACTGGTGTGTAAACACTGAGGCAATGGTAATCCCAACAAACAGGCATATAAATATATATATATATATATATATACACGCACGCACGCACGCACGCACGCACGCACGCACGCACGCACGCACACACACATATACAGCACTGCACAGGAGAAAAGGCAAGAGCGTGATTCCTTGCACCTTCCAGTCAAACTTTGGTAGTGCAATATTTGCGCCACAAAACTCACGTACATCTGCCGGTTTCATGAAGCATTCAGTAGATGTTTGATGTAGATTACAAAGATGGAAGCACACAGTGTTGCTAACAACTGTACATTTGAATATTTTTTTATTTATAAACCACCACCCAATTTCAGCCCCATACATGAGAAACTGACGGAGATACGAGGGAACAGACAAACACACAGATTCACAATATGACACATATACAGTAGAACCCCTCAAAGTGGCCACCCCTTGGAAATGGCGAACCCCTTGAAAGCAGCCACTGTATCAGTCTGTTTTTCCCACATCTGTATATTTTACCAGTTTCTGTAATTAAGCCACCTCTTTAATCAGGCCACTTTATCTCAGTCACTTGGGTGGCCGATTTAGAGGGGTTCTACTGTAACAATCCTATAGGTCATGTCTCACAAACACTCTTATTAGAAATATTACAGACATGTTTTTACTCACTGTGACTCTGACACGTGTATCTGTATCCGAGAGGTATAACACCTGAAAATAATGGAAACTTGTTAATGTCACATCTTACTAGTGCATCAAGCACAGTGCTTTCTGCATGATCAAGCGAAATGCAGGGGTGAGATTTAGCAAGTCATGGAAGGAAGCCAGTCCGGCTACCAACATTGCAAAGTGAAGTAGCACAACAGCTTCTTAGGTAACTTACTTGGTAATCAATACTTTGATGATAGAAAGTAAATACCGTGAAGATAGAATGTATGAACGACATCAACAACAAATAAAAAACATAAAAAACAAACAGTTTTGAAACATTTATTTTCAAGGCAGGATCAATACAATGTGATACATAATACTGAATAAAATACAGTATACAATTGTACACATGTGACAGGTTGTTTTGCTTTCATAACATGGTACACCAACTGTCTACGCGAAGTCTCCAAGCGTTGCAGGACACCTGGTCATGTGAACTGAACAGTTTTGTTGACTTTTTACAGGACCTGATTTTACCCTAGCCTAGAGAAACTTTAACCAGGTTCCCGATGAATTCACCAGAAGTGCTCTGCGCACCATGTAGATATATCTAACTATAATCGAGATAGCGTATGATTTTATGTATGTTTGTATGTATGTTTATATGTGGTTATGTTCACGTTTTCCTCCTAGACGGCTTGCACCTCGGGTGCCAAACTTTCAGGGATTAATCTACGACCCCACGAATGAAACGTAACGCCTTTATTTTTTTCGAAATACCCCATATATCAAGGGTTCTTAGTGGTTTTTAAGGTAAATCAAATATCCGCAGCATAAAACGTTAACTTCCAACAATCGCAGAAACCACGCGCGCCGCGGTGAATACTGGTACGTAAACCGTTTGAGAGTACGTAGTGCCATATGGGCGGTTTATATTAATTATAGTCGAAATCACGCACCCAAGGTCGCAGAAAGAGGGCCAATACACAATAAAAAGACAGCAGAATGCAGATATTCTACTATTCTACAACCAATACATGTATCCAAGGGTCTAAATTTGCGCGACCTTCAACTTTTTGAACCTGCAATGAGTGAGTGACGCGGTTGTTTCTGGTAATATGATAAACAATGCTAACATGTCTGTTACGTATGAACTACCACGTTATCCCGTCCTGGGGACCACCATTTTTGCTAGTATATATAAAAGTGGCACCAAGGCAGTTAACATGACCGGTTATTATTTCAATGTAGAATGACTGTTCAGTTACATGTTGATCGTCGATGTGGTTGATTAAAAATACAATGAATGCTCCCTATTGATATTGCTTCGGCTACGGTTTGGCAACATTTGCAATGTCAAACGTCTCACAAAAACACTATTTATAGTTAACATAAATGCGATATAGCCAGGACAACATTTCTGAGATGTTTGTTAATATTCCGTTTATTTTCGCTGGGTCTAAAATATTGCAGCTCGGTAAATATTTTGAGTTGCCATGCGGGCTACTGTAGTCAAAAATTGAAGTCGCCCGAACCCATTTTTGGGCACCACTGGCGACGGGCGACCGCTAAACCTCACCCCTGCCCATAACTCATGTTTCTGTGCTTCACAGATATTACAGAACCAGACCAGATACATGGCCACTAAAACTCTGTTTGGAGAGCAAGATGTAAGGTTGATGGAGTCGTTTCACTCATCAGACAAGGAGCTCTTTGCACCTATATTTAGAGTTAACCAATTTCTTGAGAGTTAAATATAGCAAAAAGGAGCTCTTTTGCTGTTATTGAACTCCAAGGTTGCCTACTGGGCTGGTATAAAACATGCAGTTTTAAGGTGTGCTAGCATAAAACATGTTTGCCGTATTCTTTATACTAACGTATTCATGAGTGTATGTGGAACAGTAATTGGTATTTGTCTAATTTCATGTTAAGCCTCACTGGATATATCACAACCGATTGAAAAACATAATGTTTTCAAGACAAATTAAAATTACATTTCTAATTTAGGTATAGTTTTGCACAAAGCTTTTGAAAAAAGCCTGAAAATTAATGCTTTACTAGCAGTAATAATCATGACGCTGATCAAGTTTAACAACATTTATTTTGTGAAGAAGTGTTTCACATCTTCGCATCTTGTATGTGGACTTTCCATGCATATTTCTCAAGGATATTTTCAATACAGAAAATGTTTTTGTTATTCTTTTTCGACCACCTCCTTAATTTTTGACACTTCAAAATCTCACAAAAATAAAGTGCATCACGCTGGCTGAAACAGAATTTATGGAAGCGAAGTGTTAAAGCAACTTTTGCCGCACCTGGATTGATGAATCGATGCAACGTCTTGGTGATGCCTTGGTTCAGACTCCACTCAATGAGGCCAACTTCACAAGGTAGGAACTCTCCCTCCTCCGTCTCACACAAGTACTCAAACGATATGAAGTAAAACTTGGCATCTTTTATCTCTACAAACAGCACACATATATACATACCAGTATAATAACAATATGAACACACACACTCTGAGGTACTTCAAAACATAAGGGTTAAACAATCTTGAAATTAAACACAATATTAAAAGGTGGTCACCAGATGGATGAATATGTTAGGAAGCTAATGAAAGCATGGTTAAAAAGATAAATCTTCAGATGATGGCAAACATTTTTGTTTCCTACTGACCTAACACTAAAAGAGTTGGAGTAGCAACTGAGAAAGCCTGATATTTGTTTCAACTCTGACATACCGCTGTTTAAGGTGGCTGGGGCAGCTAGCATGCCAGTTGATTTTTTAAATTTTTTTCTTCGTAACATGCTAGGATATACTGAACTAAATGTCAATACCACAAAAAATAACACGGCACTACCGTCATATTTCGCCAATCCATCCTTTAAAAACGCAGTCCTTTTGGAAATCCCCTTGAGTTCCCAGAAAAGCGACAATGTTTCCATAGTAACGATCGCATGTGCTACGATGTTCGAACCAGCTATATTCGTTCACTGTGAAAGCAGACCACATCGTCTGATTACTGTAATGCTAGTACACAATACTACACATCAGTATTATATCTACCTAACTAAATCATGCACTTAAACCAGCAAATAACCAGCATTTAGTGAGCATTAACGTAGTTTATCGTGCCTTTGACCCAAACGGAAATACCGATGCGTATCTCACCTGGTGACCCCGTGGGATAACGGACCAATTAAAATGACCATACACACACCCTGCCACGTGTTTGGTAGATGGCTGGCATAACTTGATACCATAGACAACAACATGTTACAAGTACAGATTGAAGGGCTATTGTGACGGCAAATTAAGGGGACATGTCAATATTACAAATGGCCATTATGTTTTGTTAATAATACATAAAACGCCAGTGAAAAACCATACATTTCAACACAAAAACAAGCATTTGTTGAGATTGTGTTTTCATTACTAACCAGGAAATGATGTTTAAAATATCGTTTGAGAAAAAACTACATCACTCATGATGTTGCAATTTTGCATATGAATGCATCTCACATGCACACAACGTAATACACCAGTAAATTATGATTGGTGAAGGGTTTGTGTCAAAAATACACTGCCACTCTAGGCTGTCATTCAACTTTTGCTTAATTCATTCACGGTGGTGTAGCAGAAATAATTGGTTTATGTTAACCAAAATCTGCCGTAAAGTTATCTGTTACACTGTCGTACTTATCTGTATGTCATTTATTTCTTTGGGGATTGTCTCAAAACGATTAACCTTCGTTTTTAGTGGCTATTTTTTCACATTTAAAAAAATGTTTTAAAAACCTTGTAACATAACCAAATAAATGAAAAACTCCATTTTTTTTTAAAATCTGGTATATTATATAGTATTTCAACTACAATCTGTGAAGATATGGTTCTTTAAAACTTATACTGAAACTAATCAATTCAAGACAAGCATATAATAGCCACCCCAGCTACCTTAAGAGTCAAAACAAGAGAAGTCCATCTTAACATCCGCCATGTGGTTGGTTGGATGTGTCTATTACACTAACTTCTATCACATGAAAATTTACTTTTATTTTTTAAACTTCCTTGAAAAATATGTTGTTTAAGAATCAAAACAATGAAAGTCCTTTTTCGTGAGTTAGAAATTAGTGTAACAGACTCGTATCCAACCAACCACGTGGGGCAGATCAAAATGGACTTCCACTGTTTTGACTCTTGTAATAAACTTTACTGCAATAGAGCAAGCTGAATTTGAATAATGCAGTGATGCTGATGTAGAAAATCAGAGGCTGTTCTCAAATAAAAAGCCTGCCCAGTGAGAGAGGTCAGAGACTGGTTACCCTACCGTCCCCCTTGGGCCAGTGGGTGGACGTCCACTTCTTCTCCTTCACACGGCGGCGTTCCAACTCGGCCTGCTCATCACCACGGTCCTAAGCAGGGGACAAATACAATCACAAAGCTAGCTTACTCATGAAGATGACATTTTCTGACACCCGACAACAACATTCTACCAGTCATTTCTGCAAGATATCAATATATATTTTAGACTTGGCAGAAATGAAATAAAAAAGTGTTCAGTTTATCATAAATTGAATTTACGATATACAGTATCATTCGATAAACTTTCTGTGTACAAACATCTGGATAACAGGATGACTGACTGTAAAGGACAGCAGCACAAGTAAAAACATGTAGCACATTTAACACACAAAACAACTAACGTGCCAAAAATTTAGCACACAAGTTATTTTTACGTTGCTGATCATAACGTGGGTGCTACTCAGCAATAAATGATTAAATGGAGAAAAAAAATTATTCTAGGCTTTTCAAGACTACATGGCAAAATTCAAGGATTTCAAGGCCTTGAATTAGGACCAATGAAATTCAAGGCTTTTCAACACTGTCAAGATCCCATACGGACTCTGTGTGAAGGATTTTGGCCTACATTGTGCAACAAATGCTTTTCTCAAAAGACCATTACTTTTTAGTATTGTTTGAAGAGCTACAAAGGTAGTTTTGTTTCTGTAATCGGACCCATGCACTCCATGTTCTGTACAGTTTGCTTCTTATACTTACCCCAATGATATTGCCGATGTTGTCCATCCTGCCACTGCCTGACTGGCGCGCTCGCTTCTTCTCCAGTTTGGCTTTGTTTTCATATCTCTCCCTGTCTGCTTCGGACAATGCCTATTAACAGATGAATCACACAACTTATTTTTACATTTAATGAAACAATCTGGGATTGCTGTTTACATTATAGATAAAAATATTACTAAACTGGTGAAACATATTGCTAATTTAAGAGAGATTGGCTCGGGTTTTTAAACTTAGGACATTGTACAAGTATGGAGATCATGGCAACTTTTTTCATGCAACCTTTCCAGTTAATGAAAGGCAAGGATCTGGGCCACCGAAAAGTAAGTAAAGTAGGATTATTCACATGTGAATTATAGTAGACCAGTGTACAGCAGTTACTGTTGGAATATTAACTTTGTGTACACTTGAAAATACAATACTAAGTAAACCAAAACCAATAGTTGTTCACAAGTGATTTCTAATACTAGTATACCACATTTGTCAAATCAATAACTTGTTTGTAATAAGATATGATAAAAGGTTACCACAAATAAGTCATTCATATATAATAATACATAGCACTATTATAGTAAATTATACTGGTATATCACAATTGACTAGAGTAATCTTGTTCGTAGGTTCCCCAGATGTGATGTTTCACTTTCTTTTTAAATATATAAATAGACGTACAATCATCCAAGTGGTTCTTTGTAACAATAGTATTCCGTAATTTGGGACCAACATATGCCAATGTATTTTGTCTTGTGTTGGTTTTACAGTATGGTATTTTATAAGTTAGTTCTTATCTCATTTTATAACTGTGTAACATGATATGATGTGTAAGCATGTCATTAAATATATTTGGTAACATACCCTTATTATGTTTATACATTAGCACGCAACTTATATATTTGTTTAGTTGATAAATGTTCATAATTTGATATGTCTTAAATAGAAACTGTGTGTAGTTTCTAAATCCAACATGACTAATTATACGTATTATTCTTTTCTGCAATATATGAATTTTTCATGTTGAAGTGCAGGACATCATTTCACGAAACAGTGAAATTTATTTGCCGAACATGCAGTGTACTGTGAACCAGTTTTGACACAGTTAACTATAAATATTGTTGCATTATGCATGCAAAAAATTCCAAAGCTCTCAAAAGTTAATAAATTGTTTATTTTATGGAAGGAAAGTGTGGATTTAAAAAAAAAAAATTCACCATGCAAGAATATATTGTTCTTTATAATTATGCAGTAAACAATACAAATTCTATGAATTTGCCAGCTTCTTGTGTCACTTATTTATAAACAGTTAGGCCATTAATACCTGTTATTATGCAAGTGTCGCATTACAATAAATTATGTCATCAAAATATCATACTGTAGTAGTCAATTATGTACACCAATTCTTCTTAACATGCCTCAGTAAATTTTAAAAACAACACTGTCATGCACAATTCCTTATGACTGAAACAGGTCATTTATCAACATAAATCGGTCAAAGGTCAATGGAGGTCAAATAATCAGGTCACTAAGGTCAATATTATGGTCAACAATTACGGCCTCTATTAACTTGATAGCATTCCAATACAGATTTAATTAAAAACTAAATAGGCCATCAAGACATGTAAATGGGTCAAAGGTCAAGTTGTAATAAACTAGGTCATTACTGGGTATTAAAGTCAATGTGTACATCAATTCTCCCTTACACCCCTCCCTGATACCACATGTCATACATAATTACTTCATTTGGCAATTTTTCAACATATATAGGTCATTATAGGTCCAGGTCAAAGAAGTAGGTCAGGTCAAGGTCACACATTATTAGGTCAACATTTTTAGGGTCCTCTAACTTTTTATTCCACCTCGATATCTTCTTTAGTACACATTATGCCGTGTTCCCCTGCATTCAGTGGCAGTGCACCCAACAAACAGACCGGTCACAAGAAATGGACTCAATTCCATAAGACAAAATAGACCCTTTTTTGAAGCCAAAAAGTGGAATAACTTTGCAAATAAAGATATTGAAAAAATTTAAATGATTATAAAACAATTTTGAATTGTTTTTTAATATACCTACCATGCTTCGAAATGACGGAGATGTGGGTGACCATAATAGTCCCTTGGCCGTGGGTGACCATAATACCTGGGTTCGACTGTATACAAGTTGATTTATTGCCCAGCGAGAACTATGACCCTACTGGTGCGTTTGATTATGCCTAGTCAATGGGACGTCACGATTTTGACATGGCAATTAGCATAACGTGGATGCGTGTGTGTGTGTGTGTGCGTGCGTGCGTGCGTGCGTGCGTGCGTGCGTGTGTGATAGTGTGAGGATGGGTGTGTTCAAAAATACTCAAACTGTGACAAACACGCCAAGTAATTCTCACAAACAGATTGCCCTAACATGAAAAAATACACTAACATTTCGATAGTAGGGTTGCCGATAGTAGTTAAACTGGAATCGTTCAACTTTCAGCCAATTCTAGTCATAGGCATAGGTCACAGTGGCGTCGTCGTCAGGCGTAATCGCGTTCGCAATCTTACCTTCCATCTGGGTGTAGCGACTGGCACAACATCCTGCATGCCATTCGGAAAAACCCGACCTTCCCTTCTTAAATCAGGAATGATATCTTGCATGAACCAGTAAAAGGCATTTCGAGCTTGTTTCTTCTTTGGCATGACGATTTCTGAAGTGGAACAGACGCTTCTACAAGTTGGTATACAAAGTTGAACGTTTCTCTCTCATAACCTAGCAGGCGTATGCTTCGTCACTACGGGACCTTTAACCATGGTTATTTGATGACGTTACTGATTATAAATAACCATGTCTATATTGATAACAGTGGGTGACGCATAACCAAGCGCCTAGTTACCATCTCAAACATCAATGGTTGATACTATGCAAAACCAATATCATTTAATAATTAAGTTATCTAGGCCCTACACTTACTTACACTTACAAATAATGAGCATTTGTAAGGCTAGAGATAAACCTTTTAGAGTTTGCCCATATCTTAACCCAGTTTTTATCTATTCTATTTTTTAACATGTTAGTAGAAGGAGCAGATATAATATCGTTGGACAAGGAATTCCATACATCCACCACTCTTTGACTGATAAAAATCTGCATCTGCATAACTTCATACATTGTTGTTTATTTAATTTTTACTGTGGCCTCTGATCGTTATTTAGATTAATGTTAAAACACTTATTTTGGTCTATGTTCTCTTTTCCAGTTAACAACTTAAAAGTTTCAATTAAATCTTCTCGTAATCTCCGTTCTTCAAGTCTATAAAGTTTTAGTTGTGTTAATCTGTCTTCATATGTAAATTCTTTTAATCCTATTGTCAGTTTTGTTGCACTGTGTTGTACTTTCTCAAGTATTAAAATGTCTTTTGCATAATAAGGCGACCACGTCTGTACGCAGTATTCTAGATACAAGTTGTTGCAGCTACCCAACAAGGTATACATATGGTTTAGCTTTCAGTAAAGAGAGCATTTATTCACTTTGACCGAGAAACGTTCAACATTGTTTATAATATATATATATATATATATATATATATATATATATATGGTTTAGCTTTCAGTAAAGAGAGCATTTATTCACTTTGACCGAGAAACGTTCAACATTGTTTATAATATATATATATATATATATATATATATATATATATATATATATAAACAATGTTGAACGTTTCTCTGTCAAAGTGAATAAATGCTCTCTTTACTGAGTGCTAAACCACTATGTATACCTTGTTGGGTAGCTGCAACAACTTGTTTCTCCCATTTCAAATTAGTTGAAAACCAAACACTTAGATCCTTCTCTTGAACTGTTTCTGCTAAAACAATATTATTATTTTCGGTTGTCATGGTGTGCTGGAAGTTTGGATTGTCTTTGCCTATGTCATCCTTTTACATTTACTTGTGTTGAACATTAGGCACCGTTTATTATTCCACTCAGTTAAGTTATCTAAATCAGCTTGTAAAATTTCACAATCAGATTTGTTTTTATTGTTCTGAATATTTTGGTGTTATCAGCAAACAATTTTACATTACTATTTACTGTCTCTGGTATATCATTTATGTAAATTAAAAAAAGAAAATAGGTCCCAATACTGATCCTTGCTGAACCCTGCTAATGACATCAAACCATTCAGAATATTTATTTCTTATCATAATTTACATTTTTCTATTTGATAGAAAGTCAGCTATCCATTCTAAAACTTTACCTCATATTCCATAGGCAGATAGTTTCTGCAACAACCTCTCTTTCGGGACTTTGTCAAATGCTTTTTGAAAATCACTGTGTCCCTGATCCGCATCTTCTGTCCAACTTTTAAAAGTTTCTAACAAATTTGTTAGGCAAGAATAATGTAAAACCATATTGGTCTGGGGTATTTAATTTTTTCTAATAAATGTTTTAACATTGCATCCTTCACACAAGATTTCATCAATTTACTGGTTAGACTAAACTCACTGGTCTATAATTACCAGACATGCATAGACCGGGATCCCTTCTTATAAATTGAAGAAATGTTTGTCAATTTCCAATCTAATGATACTACACCACCGCACAATGATTCCGTGAATATTAGAAACAACGGTTTAGTTAAAGTTTCAGCACAATCTTTCAATATCTTTGGATGTATACCATCTGGACCACAAGCCTTGTCTTCTTTTAAGTGCTGCAACTTTATAAATATATCTAGCTCAGTAAATGTGATCTTGTTTAAAACCTTGTTTTCTGGAACTCTGTTTTCAAATTCTTGTAAAATATTATCACCATCATATTCCATTGTAAATACTGATTCAAAGAACTTTGTCTTTCATTCTCTTCAAAAGTTTCTTTTCATACCTACTATACATGTATTAGATCATGCACATCTAGAATATCTTGTGTAAGCATAGTCACCTTATTATGCTAAATATATTGTAATGCTTGAGAAAGTGCAGCGTAGGGCAATTAAACTGGTTATAGGATTTATGGAATTTATGTAGTGAGGAAAGATTAACACAACAAAAACTAAATAGATTAGAAGAACGGAGATTATGAGGAGATTTAATTGGGAGTTTTAAGTTGTTAATTGGGAAGGAGGACGTATAAACCCAGACCAGTTTTTTTAGCATTAATCCAATTAACCTCAAAAGGCCACAGTAAAAATCAAACAAACAGCAAAGTATGAAGCTATGTAGACGGCGATTTTTCAGTCACAGAGTGATAGATATTTGGAATTCATTGCCAGACATTATTATATCTGCACCCTCTATACGAACATTAAATTTTGTTTAAATAGAATCGATACAGATGGGCAAATTACAAAAGGCTAATCAGTAGCCTTGCAAGTGCCCATTACTGATAAGTGAAAGTGTACTGGGTACCATGAACAGCAACACATGTCATTATCAGAGTAAGGGACCGCCGGGGATTTAGGGTTGAAATACGATTTTGAATAACTCCAGGTATCTCCCTGTTAGACTTGATGTAAAAATTACATAATATAAATTCCAATTACATATCAATTTCAATCCAACCTCAAAACTACCAATTCAACAATGCCAATTATCAATGCCATATCAAAATAAAGGTATGTGAACAAAGCAACCATAGGCATATTCAATGGCAAAAATAAAAAATTTTTTCATAGCAAGTATTTTATTTCATTTAATTTTTGTATAATTATGGTACACAGTGGCAAGCAAATATGATATGAACTATATGGCCAGTAGGCAAATATTAACATGTATTTTATTTACTAGATGGCGCTGTTGTATAGTAACTTTGCAATTATACACCAGAGGACGACATTGAACCTGGTTGTTGAAAATCGATCTTTAAATAAAATAAAAAGCGTGAACACAACTGTCTTCTATGATGATCTGCAATATTTCCGTATTATAAAAAATAGCCTTGCAGCTGTGCTATTTATTGTTCTGATTAACTGTAAATGATCAAAGTTTGAAAAATACAGTGCTGCAGAAACGCTATAGCCGCCATTATCCAATTGTTTAGCTAAATTTTGATGTACACATTGATGCATTTCTGTAGTCTATGTACTGTCTTGAATTGTTGTGCAACCACATATACTTAAATTGAAGCGGTGGTATTCTGTAGCATTAATCTACAACGATGTTGCGAATTCCAGTCAAAGTAAAGTGCCGTAATCTACCCAGTGCTGGGGGTCGCGGCAGCGGCCCGCAAGGACGAATAAACAAAATGCGAAAACTCGTCACGGCCCTGATACGACATGAAAGAATCGAAGGACAGCACCAGTGGGTGGATGAAGCCAGGGGATATGCGGAGAGGGTGAGCAACACGTGCAAGTAATACCGTTTGCATGAGAACTATTACAAAAAACAGTGATTGCGTGGTACGTGTTGCAAACGTCTCGACGACGCGCGCGCACTCTCACGCACACACACTGACTGTACTGTAGGAGTCAGACCACAGTTGACAGTTGCATTGGTGGCCATGTTAACGTTTTGTCTGATTATAAGAAAACGTGACCACTAAAAATTCTGAAACTTTTTCACAGCAACTGCCATCATCTCATTGACATGCTGACCAAGTTTTATAAAAATCACGTACCTCCAGCTCTTAAAACGCCCCGACGTGCGATGCCCATCGATTTTGACAAAAATAGCCATGTATTCATGCGCCCACGTGGCCCATAGCAGAAAAATTCCCATAAATCCCTCCGCCTGTTAAACTCTAAAAAAATGCACCATTTCACAGCCAATAGCTTCTACAAACAAACCTGTGAATATGCCTGCTCAATTGTACTTATGTCACATCATATGAATTCTTTAAATTCACATATCGCAATTTAATACGCCCTACATTCGTGTGAAACAATAAACAGGAAGGTCAACTATGGTCTTACCCCTGTAAGCGATATACTTACATGCCATTGACATATGTCTTGTTGACAAACTGACACCGTTCCATTTCATGTTCTGTCAGTTTCTTACGAATACATTCCATAACTAATTTAATTATAACTAATTAAACAGATACCATGACCCCATGTTGGGGTTTGCTGATTAAGAAACAGAAAGATTGCCTTATTGGAGGAAGTTATGGAATAAAAAGTAAACAGATATGTATTAGCTTTACCATATGTATGGTAACCCAGCATGGGGACATTGTCAATAACTCATCATCAGTATCTCACAAGAAATATCAATATTGAATTTTTTGCTAATAAAATAGGACTTTGTAAATAATATCAATTACTGTGTGTAGTCCTACTTTAACCTCAAAGCTCTGCATATGGCCTCCTGTCTTAGTGCATGCCGTAGGTCCCCCGTAACAGTTTATGGTAGGAAACTTGGTATTGTTTCTACAACTCTCACTAGAGATCCCTTGTTGTTTTGGTCCCTACATATTTTAAGAGACATTCCAAACCATGACCAACCAAGATCTAGTTACTTTACCCACATCTTTTGGTAAAATCATTTCCCAGTGAGTTGAGGTGAAGTTGTTATGTATCTGTTGTTATGTATCTATTGTTGCAGTTGATCATGGAAGCGCAGAGAAATGGAGACACCCACAAGGCAACAATGGAAATGGCAGATTATTGGCTTTTGGTGAGAGATTTATAGATCAACGTCCCTTTTTAGTAAATCATTTTTATTATATCTGTTTATATTAAAACTAGTCTTGATTTTAGTCACCACTATCAATTGGACCATGGTGTTTTTCTAGTGGAAATAATTTAATATGAAATTGCACAACCAAGTAATTGATGTTCATGTGTTATAGTGAGGTAATTGATATAGAATTTGTTTTTAATTTAAGAAATGTAACAAACGCAATCTCTAATTTTGCTCTAAATGTGGATATCAAATCAGGAGATTTGGAACCTGTATATTTAGCTTGCAGCTTTGCACCATTCATTAATGGTTGGTGTTTGTGTGACAGGAGAAGGACCTCATACACAAGCTGTTCAAGATTCTTGTGCCTCGATATACCAACTACCCAGCTGCTTTCACACAGATATGGAATCTTGGTGAAACTTTTCCAGGCCGCCCCGTTCCAATGGCCGTGCTGGAACTCAAGGGTACGTACCTCTAGACACAATGGCCTTTATTAATACACTGTAGGTGTAGCAGGTGGACTAAGGGGGAGACACAGCGGTGGAAATGGCTTTTTAAAAATTTTTCTACTTATAGCGGTGTATGTTTACTATGCATAAAGCCCACTTTTATAACAATCACACACCTCTAAACTTTTATTCAAGGATAAAGCATGCCCCTTTCAAGTAATAAATGCCATTTTTCAATTTTTGACAGCCGTTTTCTCAAAATCATGTTTGTCACATTTGAAAGAAGGATATCTCTGGAAGTAATTAAAATTAAATGAGGTTTTGAGTGTTGTGTTCAGCTTATTGTCCTCTACACAACATCATCAAAATAATACAAAATTACTTTAATGTTCATTGCCAAAAGAATTGAAGTTACACAAAGCTATTAAAAACATTTTTTTAAATGTTTTCTACCAGTTATGTAATACAAACACTAAAGATGGTTTTGCAAGAATTATATTAGATGGATGGTAGTAATTGTTCGCATGTGACTGACATTTAAAAATTTAGTACATTGGCCTTGACCCATTCCTCCTTTTGAACAGCTTGTATGAATAGGTAAACGTTGACAGTTGAGACCACCCCTTAGTAAAGGACAAGTTCTACAAATCCTGTGCTGTCGAGTACTGACTAATATTTGGTCAAGTACTGACTAATATTTGGTAACCTGTCTACAAAACTGTTTCTGCTGTTACAGGTAACCCCTGGCCACCTGTCATAACCAAAGAGCGTGACCAGAAGAATTCGCTTGTTAACGTCCTCTTGGAGCAGGCAAGGAAAGAATACAGACAACAAAAGTATGAAAGCATGGCCGCTTTAGAACTAAACAAACAATCTGAGCAGCAAGCATCAGACAATGACGACAGCAGTGCATCAACATCATAGCATATCATCATGACATGGAATACCAGTGTGGGCAAACTGACGATTTACATGGCATTTTATATTTTCAGAAAGGCCAAAGTAATTACGTTATAGTGGTGAAATAAATATAGCTGTGTGAAACCTCATATCAGAATTCTTGTTTGGTGCGATTTCACGGGAAAGGTTGCAAAATAGTCTCACCAGGGTAAAAAATAAAATGCATTTATGTGGGGAAAATCCCGTAACATTTTACTGTTAATTCTCATGTGGTTTAATTTCATAAAAATGCAAATGAGACTGAGAAGCTTGTGAATTTTAACATATATATGCTCGTACATAAATAAATAACTAATAGTAAATGCTCTGAAATTTTCGGTGAAGGTTGCTTTGCCAATACTTATATAAGAGACAAAAAGATACAACACTAAACCGTACTGGTCTAAGTATTTGGAGCAAGTTAGGCATAACGGTCATTTTGCAACCTTTCCCGTGAAATCACCCTTTGCTAACCCTGTGGTGCAGCTTCGAGTAAAAGGAATCACCATAAAGTTTTGCCTGCCACTTTCCCCAACTTTTGTAGGGGGCAAAAAGATGCTTTTTGTCCTGATCTCCCATCTACAATGGTGTATTTGGGAGTCTTGGGCTCCCCCATCCGAGATCGTAAATATGCCACTGCCCATCTATCATTCTGCCCTGAATCTCCAGCTTTCTCAGAATTTATGAATAAAATCTGGTGTCGTATTTGTTGTATTCAACTATCGCATTTTTATGATGGTACGAATGATATCTGTGGCGCCATCTCTTGATTAAAATTGTAGATGGCAATGAAATGTGAAAAATATGCTTCTTTTTTATGTAAAAGTGGGGAGAAAAATATTTATTGGTAATGGATAACTACAGATTGGGAAAGCTGGAACTATTCGTGCTTTTAGTTGTAAAAAGTTGTAAAGATGAGCTAAAATATTAAATTGAAGAGGGACCTATCTGCTTAGATGAAATATGCCTACATAAAACGAAGTGCATTAGGTTTCGCTGGAACTGGAATTAAACCATACAATTTTTTTTTTAAACTTGATAAATCCGAAGTACCCCAAATCCATATTGAATATGGGTAATATGCATGTGTGTATATGAACTGCACGTCTGTGAAGGATAGTGTCAGTCCCAAGAAAAAGAAGCACCACAAGATCTGTAGAATAGGAACAAAAATATAGGACACAAAAGTTAAATTCTCTGGGGCATCCCACCGTCCCAACCATTCACAAGGCACATTATACAAGTGGTGGCAACAGCGGATTCAGCACTTCATGCTGTAAGCCTGAAATCATAATGACATCGCTTGCCTTGTGTATGATGTTCATTTTATTAACAAAGGTAGATCTAAAATAGCATCTGTTTACAAAAGTGGCTCCAATGTCAACATTACTGTAGATACATATATAATTGATGACAGCATGTAAGTTCATCAGCATCCAGGGATGCTCTTGTATGTAGACAACAACACGGATTAAGCAGGAACTGAGAGGTCAGACCGCAACATGTATACTATTTTGCGGTCTCACCCCTCTAAGTATTATATACTATGCTGACAATACATGCAACAGGGTAGATTTCATGCATGCAACCAATGACCCAGTATAGAACAGTTTACAAGTTGTCTGTCTTGAATTCAGGTATTACATGCCTGTCACAGTTCAACTGTTCTAGCTGGGATACTGCAGGCAGATTAATGGGTAGGGAACGAGTTAAAAATTATCCTGTGGATATAATATTTATACAACGCAGCATTCTGGTTACTGAGTGAATGCCAAACTTTTAGTTTCACTCGCACAGTGTTACAAAGTTCACATTAACAGTATCAGTATATTGTTGATTTTTTATGGGATATGAAAGGTATACACTATCTGCTCATCAAAGACATTGACATGGAAGCAAATGGAGAGGTGGAAATAGCAGATGAAGTCTTTCTTCCAAGATGTGACCTGTGACCAGTTGAGGGAAACGGAAACAACACAAATTAACACTAACACATAAATACAAACATATCTAGCTAAGAATACATTTTAGGGACTGACTGAAAGTTTATGACAAAATTAAATTCCATGGCCATTTTCCATAAAACAAATAACCTACCTATATAATGTTATAAATGTTGGTGCTGTAATTTTAATTTCCTTACTAGCATTAATAATGAAACATATTCCATCTGTACATTTTCTTAAGAAATAGTTTTCTGTGACACAAAGAAAATTTCACGAAATGCATTTTCACTTTGCATCGTTATTTTACAAAACAGGAATGGAAACCTTACTGAAATGTGCCATCACAGGGTGTTTAAAGCATATAAAGGACACATATACGTAACAAAACATAGTGGAAGATTCATAATGCCTACCGAGTAATGAATCTTGCTGCAATTAGATACTAAAACTACATCGGCAACATTGAAGCACTATTCACATTTAATATCTGCTAGTCTGCTGTGCATTCTTGTATAGATCAAATGCACATATTCATTAATATATCAATAAAATTTATTCATACATATATTTTTGGTATACTCAAGACTTCCACTGTAGTAAAATATGCCATTTGCTCTCAATTATATTATATATCTAACATCATCCCAAACTTGTAAATATGTACAATCTAGTGTGTATAACGTACCGTTTTATAACTGACACAAAAATGACAATTTTGTGAGTATGTGTGTACTGCCGTTATAAAAATGCCATAGTTTTATATCATTGGCTCGTACTGGTTTCACAAAGCCCGTGTGTAGAACTAAACCATGTGTTCACAGGGCAATTGTAATCTGACAAAAGTACAGAACTTCATTTGATGAATGCAGGGTTATAGAATTCCTTGCATTAGGATGTGAACAAACTAGTCTTCTAGCAGTGGCTGCTGAAAGGTTGCTACAGTTTATTATGACACAGTGGGTAGTGAACTATAAGGAAACCTCCGAGCGATGGCACACTGAGGTAGGTTAGTAGGCTGGGTGAGGGGGAGGACGGATGCAACAACGGCACACTGCCCTGATGTCACGTTCCCAATGCACGTCTCACTACGGCAGGGAAGTACAAACCTTCCCGACAATGTAATGCAACGCAATTCCATGTTGCGAAACGATCAACCACTTGCAAGAAACAATAAGTTTGCAATATCAACACCAGCAACTGTTCACATTGATCTGTCACTTAAAGAAATACACTCACTAGGGGCAGACAACCAGTTCCGCATGCTGTTGAGATTTCTACTTGCCAGGCACGTACTAATATTTACAATTTGGAATTGTGTAAAAATAATTTCCTCTGTCAGTCGTCGTGTGCACGTTACAGTGAGCCTGGCATAAGTGTTGCTGTGACAATCACCTGGCTATACAAACTCCTGGTTGCCTTCAGCACCTGTGAATATAACATCAATCCATATCCGCATCACTTCTGCCGTGGGGGCAACCAAGTAGTACACACGGTCAAATGTCTTCACGCAGAATGTCAGCGCCGAGTTCGGACTCTTAACACTCTTCAGATGGTCTACGTACACTTCCTCTATCGCCTGGAAGTAGATGCCACCGCGAGGCTTCGTTTCCGTCTCATTTGTGTAATAGATAAACGAGCGCTTCGTGCGATCGAAGACAAACCAGCGTTTGTGCCACGTTTTGAACTTATTGCCCATCTTATGAAGGTATCCTCGACAAGCATCGTCCGAGAGTACGACGTGTCTGCATGAGTCAATGTTGTGCCCCGCAGTCTCGATGTGCTGGCGCAGGTCAAAGTCTGCCACGCTGCGTATCGGCAGGAACCGTGTCAGAGGGCGTGCCTGTGGACACAGTTATCATTTTTATTTGCATTCATTGCAAGCCTATGTCACAAAACTGCAGATCAGGATAGAAATACAGTCCACTGCTTTCCCATGTCATACCTTTAGTTAAGTTCTATTAGTTTCAGTATTTTAGTCTTACTATCAGTCACTGTAAATACACATGAACAGGGTCATATTTCACATATGAGTGTCTAAAAATAAAGTGTGTTATTATTATTATTACATACTTTTGTATATGCTGGTGAATTATGTCACTACATGTCACATATTAAACATTATGGCCAAGAAGTAATAATTAATTCACAGTTGAATATCAAAGAATTTAATAATCCTCAACCTATTTTTTTTAGAAAAGAACAAAACTGGATTTCTCGTTTCTGCCTTGTAGAAGATTAAGCAAGCAACCAATTTCTTCAAGATTCATATTCACATATTTCAGGAAGGCAAGCATGTAAACATTCATTGCACCAATTCAATTCAATTTAATGTTATTCTCAAAAACCTTAATTGGTTAGGAATTACAATGTTGCATGCTGTTACAATGTGAGATGGTTATATGTGTATATAATCCAACCTTCAATAATACTTAGATTAAACTGGGAAACAGCTTTACCAAAAAGACAACAACAACAACAAATAAATTAGCTTTGTATTAGGGGAAAATAAACAACTGATCCATTTTTTAAAAGTATCTGGCTTCACAAAATAATATCTAGAAATAAGCTTTTTTTAGTTTCTTGAAAAAAGGATACTTGAGCTGAATGAAACTCATCCTCAATATCATTACAATCACATCACATAAATAACAAATCTCTCTTGCCTTGCCTTCCACTATACTTGCCCTGCCTTCCACTATACTTGCCGTGCTGAATCAGCCTAGATAAAAGGTCTAGATAAATGTGTTAAAATTAGCAAATATTTCTCCTTACCTGTAGTTTGCGTCGGTCCCGAAGTCGTATTTCCTGTTCGACTAGCTCCTCTCGTCTGTGGATCTCGTTTGCCAGTTTGCGCTCCAGTTCCTCATTACGTCGACGCTCTTCCTGTAAGGCCTGCAGCTCAAACTCTCGTGGTGGCACCTGGTGGGAGCAAACATAACTAACAATAAGTTTCACGTTAAACCACGTCTCCAATGAAAGAGCATCTGCATCAAAACATGAAATGTGAGCACATGAAATTCCATTCACAAATGATGAAGGGTGAAGGGAAATGCATTGCCTTTTCCTGTACCCAGTAACACAACTTACATCTATGTGTATCTGTATCGTTAGTCTCATTTCACAGTTAGTCTGTGAATGTTGATCAAAATGTTGTTGCACAATTGATTAAACCAGCTTTTCTCAACAATTCCCGGTTTCAAATGACATCCATTCTCTAACAATTGCTATGAGCTAATACACAGACTGCTCATCAGTTTCCTTCCATCTAAGCCTGTTCCATTATTTCTGTCAAGGGGTTCACGTACACGTTTGTGGTATTTTGCAAAATTGGCCATGTAAAATAACTGGATTTCACATTTTATTATTTATGCATAAATTAATATTGATTCATAAAATTTCATAAAACAGACTGAAAACAAATGGTACGATAACATTTATTACTGTATTTCTGGGATACAACCAGGTCACCCCTAGAAGTGTTAAATGGTATGACCCAAAGTTGGGAGAAGGCAGCAAGCTAACTGGATTTGTCCAGGAACAAAGAGAACAGTTACCATGGGGACAGGAAGTAGCAGGACCAGCCTGGCCTAATGGTGTGGAACAACTGAAGCGAAAAATCATTGAAGTGAAACAATTGAAGAATGGCATGAGTCACTGGCTACAGGAGACTTTGTGTTTTTAGTCCATTATGGCACATAAACATAGGGGTGGGAGGTGTGGTGGGGCGTAACAATAGTGTTAGTTTCCAAGTGGGGTGGCTGGACACCCTTGGGAATTATGCAGGGTTTCACTATGTAGTGTGAGGATTTATATACAAATTATGATGCTGTTCACTTATTATGATATTACATATAGATTGATACTATAATGTCGATTATGTTAGTTTTAAACCTAAATTAAGCATATGCTTACATAATTACATACATATTTTATATTTAACTCACTTTACAATTCTTTGTAACAATTATATGAGTGTCTCTCACGTTAATGATCAATTATTGGTCTTAGTGAGAGTCTCCTGGACAAACATACATATTTGTATAATTTAACATTAAATCTTTATTAATTTGAAATATACACATTTTGTATAAATTTGCAGTAAATTGCATTTCATTTTATGTACTTGTTCCTGTCAAATAAACGCATTCCTATAACTTGCAGAGTAAATCAATATACTCTCCTGACTGGGGCGCTTACAGTATTACAGATTATTCCCTGGAGCATAATCTTACTAATTCTAGTTGGGGCACTTACAGTATTACAGATTATTCCCTGGAGCATAATCTTACTAATTCTAGTTGGGGCACTTACAGTATTACAGATTATTCTCTGGAGCATAATCTTACTAATTCTAGTTGGGGCGCTTACAGTATTACAGATTATTCCCAGGAGCATAATCTTACTAATTCTAGTTGGGGCGCTTACAGTATTACAGATTATTCCCTGGAGCATAATCTTACTAATTCTAGTTCCACATTGAACAAAAACAACAATAAATTATGTTCTTCATTGTATTTCAACTGATAGTTTCACTGTTTTTAACATGCTGACATAACAATAAACTAATCGATACTGCACATAAAATAACATATCTGCTATAATCACATCTATCCAAACTAATATTTTGGTACTGTTCAGGTCTACAAATTTATATGATTTTACATGAATCTATACAAGGTCTTTATACAAGGACTGCAATTTATCTGTGGTCCTACATCATGATGCCAACTCTTATGACTTGCCACAAGTTTGGGTGCAGGAGACTTATTGTTATCACGAGATCCAATCAATATTGTTATCGTGAGATCCAATCAATATTGTTATTGCGAGATCCAGTCAATATTATTATCATGAGATCCAATCAATATTGTTATCACGAGATCCAATCAATATCGTTATCACAAGATCTAATCAATATATCCCAGTTTGCATGAAGAGCTACATTTAAGCACATGCGATTGTATGGGTTCATTTGCAGGTCTTACAGATTTCTGTTACTAGTCTTACAGGTGTTCACCACTCAGAGTTGGCACTACATTACATTTATATAACATTTATTATGGAATTCAAAAGGTAAATAGTCCCTACACTATGAGCGTGAAAATAATCTACTAAACAGCTATAGCTGAGCAATTAACCCATCTGATAAGTAGTTACAGACAGGTTTCTTAACTTCACGAAGGAGACATCAAACAGCTGCAGTGCTGCCACCTACTGACCTGTTGCCCAATTAAATGTAGTTTGTCAGCCTGGGCGAGAGCAAGAAGTCTCTCCATGTCTGCGATCTTCTCCAGATGGTCTTCACCACTGCTCAAGCTGTGGACAAGCAACATTTTATAAAAATCTGTAACCAGAAAGAGCTGGTTCTCAAAACGAATGAGGTGCCATCTCAGAACATAACAGTTTGATCCAAACAAATAAGTGGTCATATCAAAACTTTAAAGTTTGATGAAGACAACCAAGTGGCAATCTCAAAACATCAATGTTTGATTGATGATAAATACTGTATTTCAGCAGTTGTTTTATTTAGTGTTGTACATTAATGTTTTCCACCAAAACATTGTTTACTATCCGATCACAGTTCATGTGTGACATGGCCCCTAAGAAAATGTACGATACAAGAGCTAGGTGTGACTGAGTGCAACAACAGTAGTGAAGGCAAACTGTTGAAACAAGCACCACTAGTGGTTTTGTGATTTTACACACGAATCTAATGTACAGTTTTAAACAGATCCAGTAACCATATTTAGAGAAAGCCTATTTGCACAGTTGAGATTTCCATTTGATATGATAAGGGATGACAGTGATTTTCATTGGCTAACTTGTTGGGGAGATATAAGTGATCTTTCATATAACTAAACTGCCTCTTATCGATCTCAAATTAGTAAATTTAAATCACATCTAAATTTACAATATTATACTTAATATTTTAATCTTTATTACTGTAGTATATTTACACGTACAGAAATTATATAAAAGGGAATCAAAAATGCAGGAACGAAAAAGAACCAGTCTTCCGTGCTTGCCAAATAATTTAATAATTTTGTAATATTATTTTACGGCCAGATGTTGTGACACTGATATGTATCAGTATATTATAATATATCAGTAACATCTATGCAAATTTTTTTACTACTGTGATCTTTCATCTCCTTATATATATTCAAAAATAGACAATTTGGCAATGAAATAACCATGTTTTACAACATATAAAGACTGCTGTACTGACTATTTTAGCATCCTAATAAATCAGCCAATGAAAATCATTGTCATTGACTTTAAGACAGCAAACTTTGCGAAGACAAAACTGTCTCAATCAGTAGCAACATCTCAGAAACAGTCTTGAATTAGGCAGCAGACTGTCTCCAAATCACTTGCCTTGTTTCTTTCTCGGACGTTCCAGAGCTGCCGATGCTGGAATCTTCTGACTCGAACGAGTTACAGTTGACTTCCCGTAACTTTCGTTCCTCCCACTGAACCTTGCCCTGCTGTGCTGCCCTCTGCTTTAGTTCGTTCAGGCGGCGTCTCTCTTCCTCGATCACTTCCCCAGCTATAACCATGGCAACCACAATTTAGGCACAGCCTATTGTTTGAAAAAACAACTTGGCTTCAGATGTTCTTTTTTCCAATAAAATTATATATATATATATATTTAAAGCTATGCTAAACCAACTTCTTGCTTCTTTGTTTATGGTTTGCAATTTTGGTACATTTAAATGACCCAATTTGCATTGAATGTGTGTACATTTACATCCTTACAGCCAATTGATTAGCGCGATAGCATACCGGTTAGAATGCCGGACTCTCAATCAAGAGAATCCGGTTTCAAATTCCACTGCTGTCGCTTTGAACCTTTGGCAAGTTTGATCACCCCACGTTGCCACAGTTCACTCAGCTGTATAAATGAGTATTTGGCAATACAGACAGTGGTGGATATGTGAATGTATAGTCTTCGCGCAGTAATTGCAGCATGGCTGAATGCTTCCCAAAGATGTTGAAATGGCTTTGGAATGAACAGGTCTGCCAGGGGGTGAAGTGTAAAGCACTTTGAGCAGTCCTAAGGACTGGATACAGCGCTTTATAAGAACAAACATATTCAACGGGATTGGCTGTATATGAATAGCCATGCAAAATTACTTGCATAAATTAATAAATACACGACGTATGTTCTGACTGGAAATGTTGTTGCATTCACTATGAGCTTGGATGGGGAGATACAATCCCTGCTATTGCAAATACCACTAACACCACCTGGTGGATTAAGAAAAAACACTCATTCAGCATTTTTTTGGCAAGCCTGGTTTGAGACATGCCATGTTTTGTATAGAGGTCTAGAAAAGAATGCAATGTGGCCCCACTTCACAAAGGATTATTTATAATAAAAATTAAGCAACATACACATCCCAGCATACCTTGCTTTTGCAGCAGTGCCAGCCGATTGTTTTCAACATCAACCAGGGTCTGCGACATCTTTCGCTGGTGTTCGACTGGTCCACCAATTGGTTCCAATTTAAACTGCATCATATAATCTTCGCTTGACTTCTCCCTCGATAACTGGCTTGGTGATTTCTACAAGTAACCAAAAGCTTTGTTAGCAACAATTAAACACTACAGCTGTTGATCTGATGGAAGGTTTATGAGCTGTGTTTCTAATAAGAATTGTGGAGTTAACTGTTATAAATATCACTTGTCACAGATAAATGGACGATATCTGTGTCACAACTTTTTTTCTTGAAATTTGTAGTTTTGACTTCTGCATAAATCCATATATCTTATCATTGGCTCAGATTCCAATTGAGTGTCACAAAATTTCAGGCAACAAAATCAGTTGTAACTTGTAATCAGCCCAACTCAGGTGAGCGTACCTCAGGTTCTACTCCGTCAGCCGATTTGAGACTGTTGTCATCACTGGAGGACAGGGAGAGGAGCCGTGACAACTCCCTCATCTTCCTGTCTGTGGTCGACAGACTGTTCTTCTCCTGGTGGACAAACAACGTTTCTATACTATAAAGCAGTTTGTGGCTTTGTCTGTGTATTCTCTCGTATCTCATGTCAGTTTCACATGTACATGGCTGTAATTTTATAGGTGTCCTCAGAGGCTCACAGGGACAGTTCGTAAGTTTGTAAAGCATTGAAAAAAAACGGGATGGATCCGAGCGATTTTTCAACTCTGGTATAACGTTAATGCTATAGTTGCCCGAATCCAGAGGGTAGATATACAAAGACTGATGGTTTCTATTATAAAATCATGACATAATATAAACCATGTCTTTTCTAACATCTTGAATGCTTAAGTGCGTTTTAATGGACCACAATAATTTCAGCATTATCTGTTTATGAGTATGGACTGCTCAGTACACTTGCAGCTGTCAACAATTTACAATATCCTTGAACCAAGTTTATTGGGGTCAGGTATTCACAGGATCAAATGATAGGTATATCATTATTATCTGCATGAAATGTAGACATGATTTTCTGCCTGAAACATTGAAATTAAGCAGATATCGAGAAAAAAAATGTGGTTCGTTAAATACATTTGGGCGGACATGATGCTAGAATATATCTAGATTATATTATACATGAATTTACAATAAAAACTTTGTAGATTTAAATACACCACAGGAAGGAGTCAATAGCTTGGTAAGATTCAAGATGGCTAAAATATCTTAACTACATTATAAAATAACCTACAACAAACCCATAAAATTATTAAACTAGTCCAACAGGTATTGTACAAGGTGTGACTATTTCGTGTGACACCAACCTTTTGGAACTGTTCGACGAGTTGTTGTCGGTTGAGCTCCATGTTCTCGATGTCAACTTTGACTTGCTTCAACATATCTCGCTGCTGCTTATCAAGTTGCTCCAGTGTCTCCTGAAATAGTCCACCACCTCATTAAGTGTCTCCTGAAATAGTATACTACAAAGTCCCACCTGAAATTTACCGCAGTGATTAAGTGCATTCTTCGTAATATGAAACTCATCACCATAATCCCATCTTTTGATAAACTTGAGAGTATTGTATTTATATACTCTCTTAGAGATGATATCATAACAGATATTTGACACTACGTGAAATTGGTTTCAGGGTGGAGGCGGTTAGCACCCTTAAAAAAAATCTATAGAATTCCATAACAAATCTATAGAAATATACAGAATTCTGTAAAGTACTGGAGTACAGTAGAGTTGTGTATAGAAACCACAGAATACTACAAACTATATAAAATGTTTATGTCTACTTAAATTTTCTATATATTTGCTTATAATTTTACATAGCATAGTAGCATATCGTACACAAAACAAGAATATTACAAATTCTATAGAATATTGTCTGAATTATATGGAAAGTGTCTCCGCAAAAATCCTGTAGAATAATTGATGAAAAATTCTTTGGAATATTCGATAAAATTTCTATATAATATTCTGAAAAAATTCTATAAAATATTTTTTAAATTCTATTAGAATTGTGTTGGTTTTGCATAATGCAGAACATCAATGTTTTGAGATCATCTCTTATCCTACGGTCACACTTGACTGACCTCTCGGAGCTTGTACCGACTCATCAGGTCATTTTGTTCCGTGGTCAGCTGTAACTGAATTGACTCACGCTCAGCTTCAAATGTCGTCTCAGTCTAACAAAAACACAAGCATAACTCATACATGCTGTTATTTCTGTAAATGCTTAATGTAACCTTGTTAAATTCTTGGGAAAATTAATAACCTTAATCACCCCTATAACATCACATGAAATGTACATCTGCGCACAAACACATTTGACGCCTTTGTTATATCCTGAATAAAAAATCAATATTTCATAATCATAAGTAACAACCACATTTTACACCTTTGTTATATCGCAGACAAAAATCAATATTACATAATTAGAAGTAACAACCACATTTTACACCTTTGTATATCGCAGACAAAAATCAATTACATAATTAGAAGTAACAACCACATTTTACACCTTTGTTATATCGCAAAGAAAAAAAACAATATTTCACAGTTAGCAGTAACCAAAGGTGCATTAAAAAAATCTGTCCTTGACCTTCACTGAGACTGACCTCCAGTTGTTGGAACTCAAGGTCGTCGATGAGCCGTCTTTGACTATCCATAAGTTCCAACTCAGAGCCGAGTTCTTGCTCCAGACTTTGCTTATCTGCAGCTTTGCCTGTTCGCTTCAGGCGTTCTTTTGTCTCGAAATGCTTTGATTCCATCGACTGCAGTCTTTTCTTTGCTGCATTTATCCTCTCCTGTTCCTAGAGGTAGAAAGAAGAGTTGTAGTTAGAGGACAAGAATGCACTAATTAGTAGATATAAACTTTTTTAATTGATCATGCAGCTGCTCAAAGCTGCTTCCTCAAATGGTTCAGCCCATCGCAAATCTGGTTCACTTATGTCCAGACATGTAGTGTGTGTATAGTTTAAGTAATGTGTGCAGTCTGTTTGATAAAAAAATGCCTATTTTTGTTCAAATCAGAGAAATTGAAATCGAAATTAAAAGAATCGACTTTAGTCGTTAGATTAGTAAGGTTCAAAGTAGTAGATATTCATAATGGTAAACACTGTGTAGGTCAATGCTGATCATGGGCTTGAACTCCACCCTCTCGCCGATCACACAACAAAGTTAAAAAAAATTACCAAGGAACAAAATCATGATTTTTCAGCATATCGATTCTCACTTCAATTAATGCTTGAACAAGCATTAACTAATTTAATAGTTTATCTGATGATTTCACAAAAACTACATACTAAAGTTGCACAAATAAGCTAGCATGCTGCAGTGAACACAAGGTAGGTTTGGTTTTTCACAAAATTAATTTGAAATGAGACTTGCAAAAAAATCGAATGGATTAAGCACATTTAAAAATAGACCCGTTTGGGAGCGTCTTGGATTTTTTTTACTGATTTAGGCAACTACAAGCAAAGCATTGTGATTCACATAGTGCCTATAGGTGAATTTAGGGGGGCATTGGGCCATTGTTTATAGACATGCACATAATAAACCATTGTTGGTTTCCCTTTACCCTCTGCAACTAACTGCCAACTACTCCGCACACTATTACACATCAACTTCTGATGCTATTTCTGATACAATACATACATTTAAGCATACAATAAATTTCCAAAAATGCAGTTTATATATATATATTTTTTTAATTATCATTATTATGACTGCTTAGATACTGTATTAATACAGTTTTCCTAAAATATATACATTTATGGATACATCTCTTACTGGTACTTGATGTTTGTTGTTAGAAAATATTCAAGATGTGTACTTCCTGATATCCAATCTACAACGATCCTTTATTAATGTTACCTCATGTTACTTATGTCCTATATTTCTTGAGTGAGAAAAAATATTTCTATCAATATTTTCATACCCATTCCATATCTTAAAAACTTCAATTTGATCTCCTCTTAACCGCTTTGTCTCTAGGGTTGTTAAATTATATACTTAGCTTTTTATCCTTGTTTGTTATGTTTCTCCTAATCAACCCAAGAATTTGATTACCCTTTGAAGCTGCAATACCACATTGCTCTGAAACTTTCATATCAGCACTTATTATTACTCCTAACTTCCTAAGTCCTTTTTCTTTTATAGTAGTACCTAGAACAGTATTTCCCATTTCATAGTTTACATCCAAGTTCCCGTGTCCTGTGTGTAGGCTTTTACATTTTCCAAAATTGAATAACATCTGCCATTTTTCAGACCATTTAACTAATTTGTCTAGATCGTTTTATAAATGTGACCCGCTCCACCAAAATCAGGAATAAGTTGGAAAATTACATTTTGAGATAAAAGTACCACATGAAAGACAATTGTATGGGCTTTCCAATGGTGCCAAAGACAACTACCAAACTCTATTAGTTGCTGAGTTATCGGGTCATTTGTAGAAGAAGAAAACGAATCTGAGAAAAACAACTTTGAAATTTACTAAAGTATATTCATACATTTCATCTGTCTGACTCAACTAAGTTCCCCAATCAACGGCAACTTAATAATTTATTAATAAACATAGATTTGACGTAATAACAGTCTGCATGCATCAAACTCAAAACAAAGATGGCTTCACATGGGAGTAAAGGTTGCATTCCAATGTTCAGAGCTTGCACATTTCTAGCCGAGCTAATCAGCCATTGCGATTTGTTTCACGTGATTACGCCCTCATTATTATTCAATGAATAACGTGGTTTGTTTATGTTTGGTCTCTGACTGGTTATATAGTAATATGCGACTGATTTTCCCCTAATAAATGCATCCCATAACAGATCAGCTTCCCAACGATACCAATATGGTTTGGGATGGGCGCGATGTGTAGTGGATACGAAACATCTGAATTGAACAAAGTTTCCTTTGTGTTTGTTCATTAAGATATTCATAGCTCTATGAAACATCGTATTTGTTTGAAGTTATCAGTCGTTTTATGGCATTATAATAGGATGACAGCAATCTAGGAAAGTTAGGCTAATTAATAATATCAACACCTGAAAATCTGCCATCGCAGCCAAATTCACCCCTTTGCACACTTCGAAGTAGAATAGCCAGGCTCAGTGTTCCCAACTTATTCCTGATTTTGGTGGAGTGGGTCAAAAATGTTATTTATCACCACCATGTCAAATATACATATTCCTTAAGCACATTTTGGTAGCAAAAGTAAATCAGAAAGGGTTAATGTATTTTTTTTCTTCAAAATACCCCTCCCACTCTCCATGCGTTATTGGCATGCTTTTGAAACCCATTTCAAAACTTTTTCATTGTACTGATGGTCAATGAATGAATATAGGGTGCCATGATGTGGAAAACAGATATGGTTTAGCCCGCTAGATGGTAATCACACACAGTCATATTAAGTATCAAAATGCTGTCATGATACCTCTATGCTATTTCCACATGCCTGTACTAACAGCGATTATCATAATTATTATAATTACACAAACAAATTATCTCTGCTGAGGTAAAATGACACTGTAATGGGTGGTGGCTAAAATGAGGTCAAGGTCACACATACCCAGATATTTGAAAATGTCTATACCAACATACTGCTACCATCTATACTGTTCTTGACGCTAATCAAAAACCACAATATAGCTATCTTTTCTTTGCCACTGCCCACCCTTGAGAGCGAGGGGTGGTAGTAGTACTTGGTACCCATGGCAGATAGAACTGTTGAAACGTGGATTTTCAGTTTATCCCACGCCATGTATGGATGTATGCTGAATAATCATACTTTATGCCACTTCCTGTCTTGGTCGACATATTTCTGGGAACTATGCATGCCCAAATTCAAAGAGTGTTTCAAGGAAATGCCTATCATTAACTGCCCGACCAGCAAAGACAGGTTAACAACCAATTAAAGTTAAGTTTCCGAATGAAGGCCCCAAAAATTTGTGCTCATAATGTACTTGGTCAACACAGCAACTGAAAAATCCATGTTTCAACAGGTTTATCTGCCAGCTGTACTGATGTACTCAGCAGCCCCTGGCTCGCGAAGATGCCACTGCCCGAAGAACCCCAAGTGTCTACCCTACTGCACTCGTCCACTAATACCTTCTCTCGCTTGGAGGCGGCCTGTTCAATAAGCTGGAGCTGTTGTTGCTTCAGGGCAGAGATCTTCTTTTGATCTTGCCCCAACTTGTCCAACTCATTCTGGTGTTCACCCTCTAACAACGCCCTTTCCATTTCCAACTGCAAACAAACAAACAAATGGTCAGAATTACTTAACATAACCGACTATCATAAAAGGTTAATTTTCTCTATGAAAGCATCAGCCTAAGACAGTGGCATATCTAGGGTCTCGCGGGGGGGGTTAAGCTCGGCCACCCATTAGTTTACCATGTGACTATGTAGCGGCACAACATACCGAAAGAATAAAAAATTAAAGCCAAAGGGGGCCATGGCCCAATGCCAACCCCCTTAAATACACCACTGGCCTCAGCCTTTCGTAATTAAAATAACCTAACATATATAGATCTAACACATTTTTGGCAGGAAATCCATATTTTTGACTTTAAATTCTGAATAAAGCCATATATATCCGTATAACATGTTTCATTGGTTAATCGACCTATGGCATTCCTATTCCAATTGAGCATTGCCATCTATCAGGCTACGAAATATACCAACATGAAAGTAAATCCGCTAGGTCTTGTCAGAAATCTGCCTTGCATTAAAAGTATTTGTGATTTGACTGCTATTAGACTGCAATAAGTTTACACCTGTGTGACGAACACAATAAAATAGTTATATACTTTATCACATTTTCCCATTTGAAACAAAGAAAATGCAATATGACCTCCCAAAAATACGAATTGCATATGAGAAATCCATGATGTGGCAGGCCTGCTTATATATTATAGCAAAAATTATACAGCACCATACCACAGAAATGAAACCTTGAGATGTTATCTGTCTAACACATTCATGACACGCACTCACAGCTATCTTCAGTGCTTCCTTTATGTTATATCTTATCAGTAAATGTAGAGGGCTATTTTCTGACAGAAGAACCAACAGGTTTTATTCAAATCAGAGGGGTATTTTCTGACACAGGGTTTATTGAAATCACAGATGTGCTGCCGGTGTGCAGCTGGTCATTCTAGATGCCACAGATGCTGCAGCACTGACCACACCAAAGGGTTGGACATACAAAGGATCTGTGGCTTTGTCCAATGTATTTCAATATTATATCAAACGTCTGATGCCAAAGATAGATGCCCTGCGGATTTCACAAAAGCGAGATGGTGGTGCACTGATTCTGTGCTGGGGTAAACACCCTCAGAAGTGCAACAATATAATCTGATGCCATATGTTACCCCCACTATCTATCTCAAGTCTGCTATGTGTAGAAATATTTCAAGGAACAGTGTAGAAATAGAGGCTAGCACGCTGGTGTATGTTCGACCCCTGCTATAGTTAGTCTACATAGCACTCTGCAAGATAAAACTGGAATATCAATAAATCTTTAAACAAAAATAACACATATATGAAAGAAGCTGGCAAGAGAACTGTATAGCATTGAAATTATGAGAACAAGTACCACCTGGTAGATGTGAATGAAAAACTATTGATTATTAATTTATTGTAGAGTTGACGCATGTGTCGTGTCTATAACTGAGTGGAGAAGAAAAGCCACAAGAAGCAGGATATGAAACAGCAGGATATTGGCATCAATATTCCCATTAACCACCACAACGGTTCATTCAAACTTGTGGTTTTGGTGAGACAGAAATAGCAGAGCTTTTAACTCCACTGATATTCATGGCATTTGATGTGTCGAAATGCACAAATTACAAAGTTGCGAGGACCTTTTTATGGGGGGGGCAAAGAATTTTTTTTATGACTTTCATTGTATGTGTGCATTAAAAAAATTACAGCTTAATCAACACAAACTTATTTAATTATACACACAGTGCCATACACTGTGGAATAACAACTTCTGGTAATGTAGGTCTTTGCGTTGTCACTGTATAGATATATCTAGTGTATTTACTGGTTACATTGACAACGCAGACTCAGTAAATATACATGATATTATAAAATCTATATATTATTACGCTAACTTTGTTGGCAGTCTGGCAGTATCTCATCCCAAGCATCGACACCCATTTGCCTCTTTCTACGTTCCTTCGCCTCCTCACACTACTAGCCTCTGATGTACCAAATGGCAATGTATATACCCATCTCTAGATAGCTTAACCGTGACTCCACCATCTCTAATATTTATACACTAACTTTGGGGGCAGTCTGGCAGCATCTCCTCCCAGGCACTGACATCAACTCACCACGTTCCTTTTCCTCCTTTAACCAGTTATTTGATTTTGTTGAATTACACACAAAATGTGTATTAATGGAGCATCAATGCACTGTGAGGCCTGTGAAATGTTGAAGAAAATTTAATCATAGGACATTTTTGCAGGAATGCTAAGAAACATAATGGCAGCCTATGTGAAAATGAAATATGGTTTCACCCTTTTGCTACATGGATGGGTGTAAGGTAATGTCAATAAATCTGTAGCAAATTCACAGTGGTTCAGTGCAACGTTATTACGTACATCCAAACTGTCCAATATCAAGCTACATTCAATTGCAGCTCCAATAGGATATAATGTTGCCATGACTGTATTAGTCATAGCAGTCCCTGTGCTTTAGTAAATAACATTAATACTACATATCTACACTACAGCTTGTATGCAATTATTGTAATATATACCAAAAGCAATAAGGTATGCAATACATGTGCAAACAGATAATTAGTTTAATAATTAGTTTACTGCCTTCTGCAGAGACTAGACTACTTCAACAGATAATGTATCACAGTCACAGTAATTTATTTTACTGTAATTTGCTGACTGTCCATTTATTTGATCAATAAATGCTGTACCACTATTTTGCTGATTGCTTAAGAACTGGGTAATCATGTTGCCCCAGGGATTGCTATAATGTATCCATTTCTGGAAATGTTCTTATTTTCAAAGAACTATCAAAATGCAACATTCACCAATAAAACCAATTTTATAATGGTGCCATTTCACTGCTTGGGAATAAAGGTATATTCTTATATTACCTGGGATTCAGTTCTTGGGATGATCCAAAACATTTTACCTTTCACCCTGACAGACCTGTTCACCACACATCTGCCTTGACTCATACATTATTTGTGCTTCAACCACAATAAGTTTGTTAGATGGTTATACTTGAATGACCAATTTTTGTTTACTTTATCAACATTTTTCCATTCGAATCAGATCTGTATAAAAATGGGAAAAGGCCATATACCTCCCAAAAGCATACAAGAAGTCAGTACAATGTGTCAGGTCTGTATTTGTATGAGGAAACTAATAATGAACTTAGGTATCTGTATAACTTACCTCGCGCACTGCCTCATTCTCCTGCGTCTCAACATCAATTATGTTTTGTTTCAGTTGGCTGATCCTCTGAATCAACTCGTGCTTGGTCACCTTCAACTTGGACAGCTGGATGGCCAGTTCTGACTCCTACAAGGTTCAAGGTCATAGGTTAAGTAAGGTCAAATCTTGAACTTCTAGAATGATCTTGACACTTCAGTAGACCATACAGGGTACAGGATTATTATTCTCAGAAGAATTACAAACTTCTAAGCCTCAGTATTATGTAACTCCAACATGAAAATGTAGGTCTACGTCAGTTTCGATAAAATCAGACTTACGAACTTTGTAGTGTTTAATGCAGAGGTTATCTAAATGCACTCAATTTATGTTAAACAAAGTTCACATTTAATTCATGGCACACATGAACTTCTTACTCCAGCTTTTTAGACTTATATAAACTTTGTAATGCTTAACACAAAGGTGGTCTAAGTGCACTCAGTTTATGTTAAACAAAGTTCGCATTTAGTTGAACACGCTACCTACTTCCCTACGCAATAATTCAACGGAGTTATGCTAATGTAATGCTGATTAAGTCCATAACATTATCACTGAACAGTGGCTGGGCAGCAACTTAAAAATAGAGTTAAGGAATTCACAGCTGACTACAACCCACAACTCATTGCATTTATCACACTTGTAAATCATTGTTTGTGGTACGCAGCCATTTTCTGTGGTTGTTTTCCTTGACGGTATGCCGACATCCAAAGAATGCACCCCAATTTGACTAAACTTGTTTATTGGATTTACTCCTTATTTTTTTAAAATTCCCCATTATTTGTAAAACAAAAACAAATTTTTGTTAAATAAGTCATCTCCAATTAAAATATTATACGCTACCTACTCCATATTTGTATTAGTCCACACAATTACATCTTGTACAGTTTGTGCAACACTACTAGAATTGCATTACATTTATGGATTTACTATGCACATAATTATAATGTTCTCCATTTTTAATACATATATGGTTGTATGTAAATGAATATTTTAATTTTATGTACATCTAGTACACCCATTTCCCTAAATATCATATCAAACGTTATCGATGATTACTTGGAGATTTAAGATTTGTGGTAATTTTTGTTATATGGTCATTACTGTTAATATATGTTGTTGCTATACCACCCAGGACTTATGTTTGAAGCATGCTATGAAACTACAAAAGAGTAGCTGCTAGCAGATGCATACCTATTATTACCTAGTGATGTGTGACCAAACTATATTAAAACACCATCCCGCAGCAAAATGTGTAAGGTGAAACTACATCAGACATTATACATCAAGGGTTTCCACCAGTCTATTTCCAACAATCGTTATCCACCAACCACCAGTCATTTTCACCATTTGTTTTCTTGTCCAACCTACATGTACAAGTATACATTTTTATTCATACACATGTAAAACAAATGCATGTATACACACATGCGTGCACATATGTAGTGCTGTGCACCTGCACAAGCATGCATGCAGGTACACACATTAGGCCAAGCATAGTGAGTAAGTCTTGCTTAAAAACTTAGCCCAGTTTACGGCCATGACTGTTTTATCAGAGGTTAAGATGTATTTGGTATGTGGGATATCACAGAAGGAACCTAACTTAACCCTTTTAACCTTGCATTCCTTTTAACTTCAAACTACTTAAGGTAGGATAGACTGTACAGGAAGTACTTGTAATCAACATAGTCAGACAAGTTATAACACAACAGTAGTATAAGCAGACATGTAAATTGCTAAAATAATGTAAAAAAAACATGTTGCATTTTGATTTGTAATATATAACAACATTAAACTTTCCTCAAAAGACTAAGCAATGGAATTATATATTTTGCCTTATTGAAAGCCTAAAATAAATCAATTCTGCATTTTTATTGATGGTTGTGGACTTCTAGTTGATATGACTGTAAACATAATCATCTGTAACTGCTGATGATAAGGGTTGTAATTAAATATGATGATAAGGGTTGTAATGAAATAATGTGACTGGTGAATTATAATTATACAGTAATCAGCCTGCATGCCAGGTAATATAACTTAAGGACAGGTTAGGCGATTATACATATTACATAATTTATATTCCTGCATAAAAAAACACAACATTGTATAAAGGGTAGACCCCCGGTAGAGAATGTGTTTCAGGTTGTTGAGATTTCAAAGAGGGTCACTGCCCAAATAGGGCACCTTGTACCTAGTTCAACTCGTTCAAGTGGTCCATTCATTGGCAAAATTACTCTCACTCAATTATGAATGTCATTCACAATTACAATTAAATGTGGCACCATCACAACATTTGAGAACTGTACATAGGTTCTAAACTACATAATAATCAAACGTAATTCAAAAACATTTCAATTTAATTGTAATTTTTAAATGTCACACACACATGTAACATGATGGTGAAATTTACAAATTCAGAAACTGTAATCGAATTTTACCAGAAAAGGTAATTGAATTTTACTAGAAACTGAAATTGAATTTATAAAAAAAAATTCTCCACAAACAAATGTTTTAATATTAACTGTCATGATTTATCTGGAATTTCATAGTTATATATACAAAACAAACAGAAGTTTACAAAACAACTACAAGTATACAAAACAACTACAAGTTTACAAAAAACAACCACAACTTACAAAACAACTACAAGTTTACAAAACAACTACAAATTTACAAAACAACCACAACCATATAAACAAAATCAATCAATGGAACATTCATAAAATTGATCACCTCAAGATTGGTCATAAATCAACATGAATGGAGCAGTAACCATATCTGTGTTACAATAACGTTGAACATCACTGAAGACAAGGGGGTCATAAAACCAGCATGAAAGTAATGGTGACCACATATGTTACAACCGTTGGCTAGTCTGTCCTAGCCCTTACCTCAATGCTGACGTTGTCCATCGCTGGACCAGTCATGACACCAGTTATTCCATACACTGTCCAATCACTGATAACCCAGTCATTTAAACTAATCCAACTTAGACTTTAAACTAAAACCCTCGACAGCTATGCCATCGGTGTGTACACTAAACACACACAAACGAAGTGTTACTTAGCTGGATCAGCTGTCTTTCTAATGTAGGTCTGTACAGGTCTGACTCAGATACATTAATCACTCCACCTCCCACACTCCAACATAGCCACTAGAGGTGGTTATCTTCTAATCTATATTCAGATGCCTAACTCAGGTATGGGGGTCATTCACTGGCCCACTCCAATCACACATAGGGCTGTGAAAGAACTCACGCCTGAATTTCCGGTAGACACCCATGCAAATTACTGATTTTGTAGTGGAGCAGATTGAATAGTGTATTATTACTATAAATGATTGCCATTGGATGTCACAGGACGCCATATTTCTTTCACAGAGTTTTTATCTTGGTATTTCACAAACATCTGTGGGTTCCACGTGAAGTCAGATAATGAAAGAGGATATTTTTTCTTACACGAGAATTGCCGGGTGCATTTAGTATTAATCACAGTTATTTCTTCAAAACTGAATTGCAGGATGTGATTTTTTATAAGATAGTAATTTTTTTATAAAATGTCATTACACTAGTTTACATGCTAAATGCATGTTTGTTAAATTTATCAAATCTTAGCCACCATCACAAGGTATATATTCCACATAAGTATGATTCTAACACTCCGTGTGCTACTGCAATTTCGGACAGACATCTCAGACTCCATCAATTTCATACCTTTTTGCATGCACTTTGATAATTATACACTATGCCTGTTTTTCAAGGCAACTGCAAAAAAGCATGGGACACTCATAAAATAATTTTAGAAACAACGCACCTCAAATCCGTTGAGACTCTGCTCACTAGATGTCTCCACTCCACTTGATGATGTCACACGGTCTTTGGTGCATGCGAGCCGGGTCGAACTATATTCACTGCTGTCACTGCCATAACATGACCGTCCTGCGTCACTAAGCGGTGACTTCGCTCCAGTGTATGATGATGGAGACGATGTCATCACATCGCACAGATTTGTCCCAATCAGACTCGGCATTTTAATGCTGAGGGGTTCTGGGATAGCGGGCGGGGAGGCAGCCGGCTGGAAAGTCTCAATGCCATTGCATTTTAGTTGAGGCCGAGAAGTTTTGCAGTTCGAGGCGCTGTCAACAGATTCATGTTCACACGGTGCATGAACCGTTACTGTGGCAACACTAACTGATGTTGCAATGCCATTGGTATCAGCCCTACCATTTGTCACACCGGGACGACGCTTTATCGTGCCATCTTTCTCAGAATCCTCCTCCTCGGAATTTGATGAAGCGGAATTTCTCGGCCACTTGAAATCAAATGCAAAAGCATCCTTCTGTAAGAGCGTAGGAGACGTCAATTTTGTCAGCGAGCCATTTGTCTTAATTTTAGTCATTGAGCTGCGCTTTTCACCAGGCGATTCCTTTGCTGGAAGCGGTGGCGGCGATAACTCTGACTCAAGCTGCTTCTCATATTCGGCACACATCAGCAAGATGTCTTCCAGACGCTGCTTCTCCTGTGCTGCCACCTGCTGTTCTTTTTTGCGCTCTTCAATCATGCGAAGATGTAGCTGCTGCAGATCCTGTTGACTCCCCGTCATATCCACCGAGTCGCGATCGGAGCGCCCCTCGGACTGTTCATAGCTGCCGTTCAGCTGTTGATAGATGTCAACTTCGGAATTAGAACCGTTGCAATCGTCACAAAATCTCACGCTGACTTTGTCCTTTGGCTTGTCATGTGGCGACAATTCCATGCCGCCGTAACACGGATCTGGCGACTTTGCTGGGGACATGATAGAACCCATGCTGTCACCTGGCAGAACCTTCACACCGATTCTGAGATGAGACATTTTACGAGGTGTTTCTTGCTCTACAAACACCTTACTGTCGCGCTCGGTCTCACTCTGTCTGTTGTCACTACACTCAACAACTTGAGTTTCCAAGTTTCCTTTCGTGAATTTTTTCCGCAAGACGCCCACGTTGAGGAAACTGTTCTTCAGTTGGTGCTTGCTCACAGATGGCGCTGCATCATCGACACAATCATCGCTCCACTTCACTGATTTTGGAGTAGTGCCGCGTTTGCTTTTCTCGACAACACTGGAATTTGTGGATTTTGACAATGCACTTTGCGGACCTTTACTAGTTTTGACAGCATTCGTGGTGCCCAACTCGCTGGACTTTTGGGGCTTTGACTCTAGGTCTTGTTGACTTTCACTTGTTAATGCCTCAACTGTGTGCACAGCTGGCAAAGAACCCTCGTCTACCCGTTTGTTCTTCACACATCCACTTCCGTTACCTGGCTCAAACCCAGGCACATAAATATTGGTAACTACCGTGTCCTTTTTGAATACCTTCTCGCCTTTAAAGTTCTGAAGGTTTGGCTTAATTCGTTCCTTTAGGTTTACCTTCCAAGGTGACGTCAGGTCTTCTTGGCTGCTCTGGGGTGACAGTGACGTTCGGGGGTGTTTACCTGGCACAGGGGGTGGCACGATATTGCTGGTGACATTAATGGATGGACTCAGTGTCAAAATCTCCTCGTAGTCAGCGACAGTATCGTAATCTCCTTCACCACCTTTGTTGGCACTGACCGATGTTTTCAAATCGGCAACATTGTCATAAATGTTCACAGTGAAATTACTCTCCTCTTTCTGAGAGTTCAATGAATTACGAATGTCGATGTTATCATAGCCGGAATACTGTGATTTATCCTCATTCAGTGATTCTGAGGATGAACAGCAGTTTGCAACTGTATCATAATCACTAGTACTGGGAGACTTTCTTTTCTCGTTCCGCAGAATAGTCACGCCTCCTCGTGTTGATGACGAGGGAGTTTTCACCAACGATTTGCCACAGGGCGACACGGGTGACAATGAGATGTATTTCACTGGTGACGAAGGTGTTATGTCATTTACAGTGTCACCTGAATTGTTGGATAACTTTGACAAGTTCAGAGGTTTAACTGTCTTGCAGATGGATACTTTTCCCGTATCTCGGTCTGGCGAGAACCTCACTGTCTTCGAGGAGATGATACGAACTGTCCTTTGCGGGTCTCGTTCACCGGGGACTGGTTTAAGTTTCGACAAGGCACTTGTGCTTTGAACTGCAGTTGGTGACGTCGGTGGTTTCAACTGCGATTTGTTGTCCTTTGTGAATATACCAACAAGTGGGAAGATGGGCGGTTTTGTGCCAGATGATCTGTGTTTCAGTGATGACGATCTCGGCAGAGGGGGTTCCACTGAACGGTGGGAAGATGGCTGACCATCATCCGAAGTGTAACCATTGTGCAATGGTGTCGAAGTCTCTCGTGTCTTTGCCTGTCTCGGCAAACTACTGATACTGTATGATCGTACTGGTGACTTCCTCTCCGACTGAAGCTGCCATATGGGGGCACCACTGTCGCAAGGTGATGATGGTGATGGTGGTTCAACGATTCTCAGAGGCGACGGAGATCGACTGCGAATGTTGTGCATGCCATTGTGCACAGGTGGACTGTTTGGTGAAGGAGTTCCGCCTGGTGACGGAGTGCCCCCTGGTGACGGAGTCCCACTTGGTGAGCGAAATCCGTTGAAGGACCTCTGCAATGAGAACGATGTGCCACTCTCTGGAAACTTGGGAGATCGCTTGCTGTTTTGTGGTGGTGGCGATTTCACTGTTCCATTGGGGCTGCCACCTTTAGTATGGGACAGGAACTCAAAGCGTGAGACTTTACTGAGGAAGTTAGCACCTTCTAGCTTGTCTCTGTACTGTTCTTTTGTATTGGCGTTGGACACAGGATGAGGCGCACCACCGGAGAACCGAAGGCTGTTGTTTCCGTTGTTGTCTGTGTTGTTGACGCCTACAACAACACGCAGACAATGTCAAAGCAGCCTTTGATGATACTAATTATAAAACTACTAGCACAGCATCAGACCAATTGAGATTGCTCTCAACACATGGTAATTATGACTCAAAATAAAAAAAAATCATAGTTTAATGTCACAATGTGTGCTAAATCCATATAAACTGTTTAAATATGTGTACCATCCAAAAAGTCAAAATCCAACCAGAAAAAGTCAAAAGTTAAACAGTTCAAACCCTGATCCCAATTATTTCACATCAACATGTGTAAAATTGCATTTCCTGACACAGACTTTACTAACAAACATATTCAAAGTCAAACCTACATAACATATGACCACAGAATCAACCATAATATCTACAGCACATACCGAATATGTATAATGATCCCAAATTTCCTAAGACTCCTAACTGTCCCAACACTTCTGTCTACAAGCAGAGCTGTGGATGACACTGGCAGACACTGGCGCTACATTATCAATAATAACCCAGCGAGGTGTTTGCAGGTATGAATTCTGAGCAGTTTTTCTGGCGTTACTGATAACATCACACAATGGGCAGGCAGTGCCACCTTTGCCAAATAGACAAGAGGCTCTCAACTGACATGCCACTGATAAGCTAAGATTGACAAGAATGCTACCACAGTAAGGTTGTGAAAGACATTGTGTTAAATCATCCTAGCTATTTAATTCATCAGTGTCCACGATGATGAATGATCTTTGACTGTAAAGTCTGTGTGATATGTCGTCTTCAAAGGCAAGCATGATTTTTTATTCATATTGTTTTTTATAAAGGCATTACAAGATTTAATAAAGTGTCACCATGCATGTAAAAATTATTTATTGAACATGGTGATGTTGAATGTAATTTAAATTAGAAGGTGTTTTAATTACACAAGTGACAACTCTAAAACAACGGCCATTGTCTACCTTGTAGCGAATACATTATTAATTTGTACTAACATCTAGCACTAAATATTACAATTGACAAACCATTCATTTCACAGTAAAAACAAACCCTTGTGTACATCAAAATATTTTCCTAATGTTGCCATCTATTTGATATTTAATTTAAGAAGGATTTCTATTACAGTGTATAACCATCTAAATCTAGTAAACAACTGATTAGTGTGAACTTGAAATTCTATACCGAGATTTGTATTATGACCAACCAGAGCAGTGTTGTCATTGTAACTATTCAGCATAACATTAGAATAAATGTAGTATTAAACTGTGCACAATAGGCAGATTTATTATTATAACACTCTGAATACGGTCTAGATCATATTGCCAATTACATGTCATACCAGTTAATAGGAATGTTCTAATGACACCTTGGCTGTATTCATGTTAAAACATGTCCTACTAAAGAAAGGTCATGTGTTCTACTGAGCTCACAAAGACTGTCTTGAGAACACATTCAGTACTGCACTGCAGCTGGTCAAGGGTTAAACAGGATGCAATATTGCTAATGTAAGCATGCATGCCATCTCGCATATACACATGCATGCACACACCCATAAACTATACTAGTTATAGGATTTTTGCGAGTACACGATGAACAACATCATTGTGCACAATTATAATAAAGACACGTGTTCATTACTGTACAAAGATATGTTGTATCAAAAGAAAGTCATGTAACTTGTGATTTATATAATTTTCTCTGAACTGGTTGATTTTTTGGCAAATGCTTTGTTTACTATTGCTATACTGACTGCCTCCTAAATGCAGCATCCAAGAACAAGTTCAGGCAGTGACGTATGTCCAACTGTTGAGTTCAGGCAGTGATGTCTGTCCAACTGTTGACCAATCTTTGAGTCAGTATTTGTCATTGCCACTGACTGAGTGAACAGTTCATTTGGCAAACATTCTAGTTCTCCAAATATCATTGTATGCACACAATATGTAAGTTCCAATGCCACGTCTCCAACGCAGGCCTGCCTCTTTCTTCTATGCCTGCTTCTAAGTCTGAGTGGGGCGCGGTGGTCAAGTGGTGGAGGGTCAGACTTTTGATTGAGGGGAAATTAAATATCATACTCATCCTTTTTACTCTGTTTAACTGTACCATTTTTCTTAAATCATCCCAGAAATTCTCGGCTGATTGTGTATGCGTGAACCCCCCTTTTCAAAATCCTGAGAATGGGTCTGAATATTATTATTATTATTGACAACATTGGGGATTCTGACTCGGACTACAACCATGATTACACGTGATGGTGTAACTAATTACAACAGATTATGATCTTAATCAAGGGGTGTTAACTGTCAACATGTGCACCTACCACTGAAGTAGAAATTGGTATTACATCCTTCCTTAACGTCATACTTGCTGCAAACCTGACCTTGATTTGATATTGCTTTTAAAAATATAATAAAAAAATATTTGTAATAACTGTTGACCTAGTCATTGATGTATGTGGCTGCTCCGTCACGCCGAAACCATTTATCCGCGACATCGGTTTTGTATTTGATGACACAATGACAATGGCGGCGCAGATACGCCGTGTCTGCCAGGTGGCATATTGTCACATTCGCAGCATTGCAACTATCAGAAAATGCCTTTCCACCATTGCTTGCAAAACAATTATTCATGCTTTAGTCATGTCGCGCTTGGACTTCGGCAACGCTATGTGTTATGGACTGCCCGAGACGCAGCTGCGGAAACTGCAAATGATTCAAAACTCCGCGGCACGGCTGATTACTGGAACCCGCAGACGAGATCACATAACACCAGTTTTATTCAGTTTACATTGGTTGCTTATTCGTCAGCGAATCGAATTCAAACTTCTTTTACTTGTGTTTCGCGCTGTGCATCATCTATGCCCTGTGTATCTGTCGTCGCTAGTGATTCCATACACACCCACCCGAACACTGAGATCCGCCGATCAACATCTATTGACTATACCGCGGTACCATCTCGAGCGGTACGGTCGTCGGGCCTTTTCTGTGGCAGGCCCGACACTGTGGAACGCCCTGCCTCCCGCAATTAGGCAAGCCAACTCCGTTGCGGTATTCAAGTCACTTCTAAAAACACATCTCTTTCGCGAAGCCTTTCGAACACTCTGTTGACATTTTAATCACTCGAACATTTTACTTATCTAACTTATTATTATTTATTTAATTTGTTTATTTAACTTATCTGATTAACTTATATGTTTATCTAATGTATCAACTTAATTGTAGTTGCTTATTTTATCTTTTTATTTATTATTTATTTATTTTATTTTATGTATTTATTTAACTTCTTGACATCATTAATTCATTTAAATCATATAGTGAATTTTTATTTTAACTTATATTTACCTGTCTTTTAATCACATTTTATTTTAGCACTTCAATTTATTTAAAATTATTTAGCATTACCTTGTTAGCGCCTTTGAGCAGGTTTTTAACCCGGATACACGGCGCATTATAAATGTATAATAATAATAATAATATTATGAAACAATAGCAACATATCATTCAAGATCAGTTAGAGGTTTGTCATGACGCAAGTTTTATTTCATCAACTCAGTCTTTGCAATACATACAGCCTCAAAGGAGACTTTTGACAAAGAGAACATTCATGACCAGGAAGTACTCGGTTTAAACCCCCAGGGCCCAGTTCTGCATGAGACACAAAAAGTGTTAAGTCCCTTCGATACACTATCTGTGCCAGGGGAAGGAAGTAAAAGACCACACATAGGGAGTTAATGTGTAACCTATCTTGCACTCGTAGCTAGGTGAGAGCTTGTGGACTATATCAGTTACCCATCAATATAACAACACTCCTGCATTAGTCCTAGACACATCACTGAATGGAACAAATCACCTACCGACTATGTAAATGCTAACAGTACGAATGTCTAAAAACAAAAACTGATATATGATTCATTTTCATCTGGGCCACACATAGATAAAATGAAAGATAAAACAATTGTTTGACCCTCAAAGCACCAATGACTTCCTGGTCTACTTGCCATCAGGAGCTGGTGGCTTTGGATGGTAATCTTGTCAAATCTTGTAGATAGGGCAGTAAGGAGAATGTAATCTCCCCAGTGATCTATGTTTGAGACAGTAGACGTGGACCCACCTTCCATCCTGGTACACTGACAGCGTGAAAACAATCTACAATGAGCTCTGTGGCAGACATCTGTGCCACTTCACCATGTAAACATCTCTTCAGTTGTTATCCAAATTCAACACTATATCACCTCCCCAGCCATCTGGTTATGATGGTCAGTAGAGACAACACAATGGATGACCACAAGTAGGTAAAGGCACAAGGCAACAAGTTCTGACCAAACTGGACATCAGCCACGTGTGCTACACCGTTGTCCACTGTATCCTTCAGTTGGTGGACACTCTCAGAATCTCTTCACATAGAATGTGACTAATCAGCTTGTACCATGTGTGCAGGTTACTGCCAATATTGTGCTTGGCCACTGGTCAGTCACGGCTGAGTGACCACAAGTAGACACACAACATTGGCCACAGCAATGACCAGTGGGCTGGCCACTATAGCATGGCACCCAGCTGAGAACAGCTCAGAGACAGCCTGTCATTTCAGGTGACAGGTTCATTTGTCTTCTGCTGTCAACCAGGGTCACAACTGAACCAATTGGTCACTGGTCGTGATCTGACTTGAGACATGTATATTTTCTAGCAAGTCTTAGCATTAAATAAAAGTCTTAGCATTAGCTATTTTAAGCCACTTTTAAGTCTATATGAAAGATACATGTAAACAAAAGTAAGTTTTCCTCAATTTGTCAGTTCATAAAAAGATGTATACCAAGATCACTTTCCCAAAAAGAAAAACATAATAAAAATATAAGCATAAAACAATTTGTTTAATATCAAGTCATAACACTTTATCCTTTCTAGCAAGCCAAAAATTATACCAAATAATGTGAAGAATAATAATTACTAACAAACACAATGTTATAATTATAGCAATATGATCATTGTAGCTGCAATTAATAAACATATATAATAAATACTAATATACAGTTATCATATTTCCATTTTTTGCATGAATTTATACTATACATTGCTATAATCATGCATCACTTTATGACAACATGGTTCCATTTAACTGCCTCTCACACCTGATACTGGTATCACACCATTTACACAGCTATTACTATAATCTATGTCTACACAGGCCATGTCATCATTCATCAGCCTGTCCCTCAACCAAACAGAGGATGACGTCTGCCAGGGGTTGGTCCTGGGTTCTGAGGTGAATATGTACAGCATGTGTTTCATATCAGAACCAACAATCAAATGTAATGTCAATGGAACAGACATTCTGCTCATCAGAACAAAATGATGATTTGTGGCAGACAACACGATCTGTATTAGTGATTATACAACCCCATTACTAATAAGTAAATTGCCCTAATGACTGTATCAGCCAATTAGAGGCAGTGGAAACTGAACTATCATATGGAAGCAGATATATGTGTTAACACGCTGGTGAATATGTGTGTTACACACCGCGCCGGTCCGGTCAACGTATGAACAGCAGAACTGACAATCAAGTATTGTATTGTAGCCAACCTGAAAGTTGCCTCCACAACATATGCTACCCGTAATAACCTGTGGCGCCCCCTCCCCCCATGGTACACAATATACCACTAACATAAAGATGAATTCGTATGAATTTTTCAATGTAAGTACAATGCATAATTTGTGCAAATCTTTTGCCAATGCGATAAAACAATTGCATATCTATGTCATCGCATGTTCGGTCACATTCAAAGTTATTCCGTCAGTTCAGCCGATTTTTTTGTGTTCTGATGCATTGTGATTCGTTGCTGAAACTAATTGTGATTCGTTGCTGAAACTAATTTTTCCCGACACTCTAATATGGAGTACAGATTGTACTTCCGTTGACAAACGTTCCTGCACTGCATTGTTTTTTTTGGGTAGTGTCTATTAATTTGAAGGTTCCGCCTCAATTCGATTTTTTCTCATCGCATTTCAAATTCATTTTGGGAAAATTAAAACCTACCTAGTATCCACTGCGACATGCTATTTTGCCCTTGGTGAAATTTCATAACTTTGTCATGTGATCCACACCATTGGATATCCACTATTTTGAACCTTACTAGATCTAACGACTAAGTAAATTCTTTCGATGATTTGAACAAAAATATGCATATTTTAATTAAACAGACTGCAGATATTACTTAAATTATTCACACACTACATATTAGGACATCAATGAACCAGATTCGGGATAGACTAAATCAGTTGAGGATGCAGTTATAACCCTAAGCACAATTACTACTTTTAGATGTTATCTTTCCAACTACCTAAATAAAAAAGTTTAGATATCATAACATTACATTTCAGTGCAATATCCTTGCATGACTTTGCTGAGTATTCATTCAGATTACTTTGTACAAACTCTGCTGTAGAAATGAACTCAATTAAAACCTCTTTCATTATCTTCACTGAATAGTAGGTAAAAACTGTTGGGTGGACTACTGTATTTGTGTTGAGTCCACGAATACTTAGTTTAGTGAAATCATTTTTAGAAGAAAGTAAACCATGTTTTTGAAAGGCAAAGTGTGACAGTCATATCTAATAACTCACGTATATTAATTATGACCCAACGGCACCTTGTCTGGCAGGTTCCTTAGAATTTATAAAGCTTTATTCTGTTTTTTCCTTATTAATAATTATGACTGAAGCAAAGTCAGTCTGCTAAAGAAAACCGTGTAAAGCAGTCAAAATATTTGGTGTTTTGAAAGGTAATTATCACTTCAAATATCACATTACAAACATTAGAACGTCAGCCCATTGTACGCATTGGCACTGATACAGACACATTGACACCAACACCAATACAATGACACAGAAACTGGCACACTGCCACATTGGTGATGACACAGTGACACAATGACATAGACACTGACACATACACATTGACACTGACATACAGAGACATGGACACACTGATACATACACATTGACAGATACATTTATAGACACGGACACATACAAACTGACAATGACACACTGGCATTGACACTGACATATTGACACTGACACAGGCACATTGACACTGATACTTTGACACTAATACATTAACACTAACACATTGACACTGACACAATGACACTGACATATTGACAGTGACACAGACACTACTGACCTGGACTGAAGTCAAGTGGTGACACGGCAGTGACACAACTGTATGGCAACTCTTGGCGTATTCGACGGGCCTCTTGAGGATGGTTGAACCGGAAGTAATTGGAACGACCAAAACATAGCATGCATCCTACAAACAGAGCAAGACTCACATCAGTTTTACTGCACCCTTAAGGCAGGGGTGATTGCCTCCCTAGCAGTGACACCCACATTTACTTATTGGGAAGGGAACTGAACTGTGGGTGCAATGCTATAAAAAATACACAAAATGACGTGGTAGGAGGGCATGTAGAAGTTGGAGGGATTGGTGGAGGAAGGGTGGGTAGGAGTTGGAGGGATTGGTGGGAGGGTGTGTAGGAGTTGGAGGGATTGGTGGAGGGTGGGTGGGTATGAGTTGGAGGGATTAGTGGAGGGAGGGTGGGTATGAGTTGGAAGGATTGGTAGATGGAGGGTGGGTATGAGTTGGATGGATTGGTGGAGGGAGGGTGGGTAGGGGCTGGAGGGATTGGTGGAGGGAGGGTGGGTAGGGGCTGGAGGGATTGGTGGAGGGAGGGTGGGTAGGAGTTGGAGGGATTGGTGGAGGGAGGGTGCGAAGGAGTTGGAGGGATTGGTGGAGGGAGGGTGGGTAGGAGTTGGAGGGATTGGTGGAGGGAGGGTGGGTAGGAGTTGGAGGGATTGGTGGAGGGAGGGTGGGAAGGAGTTGGATGGACTGGTGGAGGGAGGGTGGGTAGGAGTTGGAGGGATTGGTGGAGGGAGGGTGGGAAGGAGTTGGAGGGATTGGTGGAGGGAGGGTGGGTAGGAGTTGGAGGGATTGGTGGAGGGAGGGTGGGTAAAAGTTGGAGGGATTGGTGGAGGGAGGGTGGGTAGGGGCTGGAGGGATTGGTGGAGGGAGGGTGGGTAGGAGTTGGAGGGATTGGTGGAGGGAGGGTGGGAAGGAGTTGGAGGGATTGGTGGAGGGAGGGTGGGTAAAAGTTGGAGGGATTGGTGGAGGGAGGGTGGGTAGGAGTTGGACGGATTGGTGGAGGGAGGTAATGTGGGTTGATGGAGGGCAGGAGGACTGAGGGAAAGATGGAGATAGGGATGGAGTTTGGGAGGGTGGGTTCATGGGAGGGGAGAGGAGGGGGGAGGAATGGAGATAATAAAAGTGAGAATGAAGAGAATGATGGATGGGTGAAAGAAGGTAGTGAGAGAGGGAGGGAAAGGAGGGCAGAAGTGTGTAATAGTCACAGACATAAATAGAACACCCCTTAGTAAAACTATAGGGGAATGATTAATGATGTAACTCTATGGTAATAGTATTACTCATAATTGAGAACTGCACTACCACTGCCTTTCTTCCCGTATTACCAGCTGTCTGCCAGTTGATGGACAGAGAGGCTGGCTTGTTCATCAACCCCCAAGACTAGTCCCAACACAGACAGATGATCTGTGCCTGGATGCCAACCATTCTCTCGTTGTTTGAACAACTGTCTCTCAACCTCCTCTGGAAACAGCTGATAACCCCATAGCACCATCACACAGGAAGATTTCTGCTGGCACACTATAGCAACACTCACTGCAACCCATGCATTGTGAAGGAACCCCTACCCTACCCTACCCTACCCTACCAAAACTAGATAACAACAGTAATTCCAGCTGTTACAGTGGCTACTGCACATGATGGACAGTTATGGAATTGCCAAAATAATAGTCCTAGATTCACAGTTTATGGCTTTATTGTCAACATGGCAGCTGTCCATTATATGGAGTTTCTGTTATATGGAGGTGTCCATTAGACCAGGTTCCATATGAACTAGCTGATCTAAAAAATGTACCCACAAATAATGTACACATAAATAATGTACACATAAAGGCTACATATGTGATAAAGTTTATATATGTGCTGCACAGATGTTTTTCTTACTCATAACAGTAATGGGCACGTTTCTAAATGATACGGCGAAATATGCTTTATGTCATACTGTTGTCCATTAACTTCATAAGAAGGCAGTCATTTCTCAATATCAAAACTGAGTTGCTAATCTGTGTGTTAATGAGTAACTGGTTGGCACGTGTACCTGGCAGTTTCTATACAAGGTTTGCAGAAACAAAATGAAGCCATTAAAACATCTACCGGGGGGTACCTAAAAACGAAATTTACTCATACGAGTAACTGCATTAAATGCATACACAAATCTCATTTCAAATTAAAACCACTAAATCAACAACTAGTAAACCTGGTTGAAATGTCTGTGGTGAAAAAGATAATTTATTTCACAGCTGTATCACGTCCACCACCAAGGCATCAACTCCATGTAGGGGCATGTATGCTATAATCTATAACACATCTCTACACAGCCAATCTTACATATAAGACGAACAATGCTCCAGACCCTAAAACACAACATCTGCCTTCACACCATCGCTGGCTAAGTAAACCCCAAAAGAAGCATAAATGAACACAGCTATTTCTGGCTGTCGACACAGACCTGCATTCGTACCTTACTGAAAGTTGTTTGAGCGTTGTAAACATCACCTGCTATTAACGTCAATGCAGACGTATCAAGACACGCCTGGTGGCAATGTTGGGCTACAAAGATTGCTCGCTGTGTGTACATATTGATTACTTAGTATGAGTTCGGACACACACAGCTGAGTGGTAGGATATTTGCACAGGTAATAATGCAACTATTGCATGTGTGGGTTCATGCTAATAACATACATAGAAAAACAATGAACACTTCAACAGAGCAACCAGTGTGAATCTGTTGTTTAAAACACTGTTATGACCAAAGCAAAACACCAATTTCAAACAATACAAAATTATAATTTGTTATGTTTATTTAATCATGCATCTTTAATATGGGTTTATCCAGATTGTTTTAAAAAAATCTATAGTATAAAAAATAACTGTGTATAAGTTTTCAAAGTGGTCATATTCACACATGTACACTACACTGAACAAACCCTCGGAGAAGTAAAAACACATAAAACATATTATTCTGATGTCATTTGTAGAACATTTCTTGGTGAAAACCAAGCTGTGCCGAGACAGGATTGATGGACCTACACTCATGGTATCGGTTTCAAACTCAAAATGTACAGTGACTGAGTCAGTGACTTCTACAATACACCCCTTTCATTGCACCTAATCCTTGGTGTAAGCAACACACCCCTAGGGTATGGCCGCACACAGCACATAGACATCTGAGCCATATCCAACTACCAACAACAATGGACTTTTTGTAATCCCATCTCAGCTTATGCTTTTATTTCCCCTGTCAACAAGGTACACATTAGCCTGGTTCCAACACACTCCCCCATAGACTGGTCTATTTCACAGCTGACAACATACAACAACACATGTATGATACCTTTGGAAGTGTCACAATAACTAGCACAACAACCCCACATTGCCACCCTGATCTCCACTAACCCCTCAGCTTCTCCTGTGTGATGTACTGTTACACTATATGTTCCCCTCATGAGTTCTCTGCCAACAAACCTCAGGCACAATTCATCTTAATTTTGCCTTCCTACATGATGAACTAATGAGCATACTACCACAGGACATGTCCTTGTGCAATCTCTCTTTCTCTTCTTCAGTTCTTCTCCATCATGGGTGACCCTCAGATTCTCTTCTCACTTCCTTTCTTTGACCTACTCGATATGCTCAGTTTCTTCTTCACCTTTGACATCTGCATTTCATTCTCCCTCCTAAATAAAAATCTTCAGTGTTTAATTAATGGAATTAAGTGAAAAGTTGGGATTTTATAATTTGTTCACACTATCAAAGTTAGTAGCCATTGATAAAGTCCCCAACAGCTGTTACCCCTATTGGGAATGCACCCTTACCCCACGGAGGTAACTCTGCCTAACCCCAGATGTTATCCAGTGTGTATCAACCATGGCAAACACTGCTACAGCTGTAGTGCTGCCTTCAAAAACATGTCTCAACTGAAGGCATGCTGCAGACTCAATTACATCCCTTCATCTTTGTCATACTGAGTTTCACACTGGTGAAAAATGTAGTGCTAACTGGAAGGTTTTCTTCCACACAGCAGGTCATTGGTACATTCTCTTCTCCACCCACAAGAAGAACTAAAATGAGATTTCCTTCTCATTTCCTTGGTCTTCCTTTCTTTACCTACTAGATATGTTTATTCCTCCTCTCCGCTACTTTGTCATTATCCATTCTTACTTAGGTTTACTTAGGTTCTTACTGACCATAGGCGGTGGCCTCGGTGGTCAGATTTCCAACTTTCCCTTGAAATGCTTTAAGACTTCCTGGCAATACCAATAACGTAAAAAAAATTCCTGGTTTATCATCAGAACTTTTTCTAGAAGTAAATGAGGGATGGTGTTTTTTAGTATGCTGATGGAGGTGTTAGTGATTATCAAAGGAGTTAGTCTCAATCAACAGCTTCAGAAATGCACCTAGTGTATTTCCATTGGAAGCAGAAAAGCCATAAATGAATTCATTTGGCATGATTCAGATCTCGTTCTTCTCTAGTTGCTTGGAAAAAAACGTATTTAGTTGACAATAAAAACGTTTTGCGGCACCTATTTTCAAATGCACATGCTGACGAGAAACCGTGATTTTTTATGACGCCTAATTTAAGTGTTTAATTGTTTAACTAAAGGAATTAATGAGATGATTGAGATTTTGCAATACTTCCACACTGTCAAAGATAGTAATCATTGAGAAAATCCCCAATGGTTGTTACCTCTAATTGGGATTGTGCCTTTACCCCAAACTGTTATCGAGGGTAAATCAGCCTTAACACTTCCTGCGACAGTTGTACTATGAAACTCTGTGTTACTTCAAAAATGTGGTTGCATGTCTTGTGAGAGCTCTACAAATATATTGAGCACTTTAAATGTGGCAACTGTTTTCGAGATAGAAACACCGCCCAGCCAGAATTAGTCACGGATATTAATATGAATGCCACCGAGACTGCAACAGAAAATTTGTTATGACAAACCCACTTGAGACTCAACAACCACTTAAAAACTGCTCCTGCAGAAATAAAACAGAAATTAAATTGCAGCTGCAGTCTGTAGAACATAGCAGTCCTGCTATGGTAATGGGTGGACAAATTAAGATATAAATAAAAAAGGTAAGTTCTTATATAGCGCTGTATCTCAGTCCTTGGGATTGTTCAAAGTGCTTTACACTTCAGCTTTATACTGGCAGACCAGTTCATGCCAACACCAACTCGACTTCTCTGGGAAGCATTCAGCCATTCTGCAATTACAGCATGAAGACTATCTATAGCCAGGTACTCATATATTTATCTGAGTGAACAGAAATAGCCCAAGCTTTGAGGATTTGAACCCGGGTTCTCTTGATTGAGGGTCTGATGTTCTAATCACCATGCCACTGTGCCCCACACCCAGTCTACTTCAATGGCAGGACTTTACTGAACTGTCATTACCAACAATCAACAGTTTCTACAACTAGATGTCCTAACAATAAAACATCTAGCAATATATCACTTAACTTTCCTTGTCTATATCTCAGAGTTGCTCAGTGGCCACTTATGACACTGACTGACCACACATTAACTTGACCAGACACTCTTTGGAAGCTACCAAGTTCACTGTAGAATACACAAACATAAAGTAAGAAATATCAACATCAGCTTAGTTATCAGTACTTCAGGGTCTGACAAGTATATACACGTGTGTTCTGGGTAAACAAACTGTGTTAAGCTGACCACCTATTGTGGTTCCCTCCCCCAAGGTAAACATCGCATCCATACCTGAATTAATCTACACACAAACTCTAAATGAACATCAAATACAGCCAGATTGACCAGAAATATGAATGCATACAAATAGCTACTGTATTCACTATGAAACATCAGAAACATTTTGACTATGCTAAGGAAACTTGTTTGTACATTATTTATACAGTGGCATCTGCCCAGGTTAAATGTTTAGGTCACCAGGATTATTATATTTGATCATCCAAAGCATTTGCCATAACCAAGATTATATGGCATGTGAACAAATCATGCACATCATTAAGCAAGTGAGTCAACTAGGTTCAGCACTGTAATGTACTGAACAAACATGTATATATATCCAAGCATTTGTGACTATGGTACCTAAGTTATTTAGAGAAATGTTAGCCATAAAAGTAAACATGGTTTCAAGTTTCATTAATTAAAGTACAAGTAAAATAAAACATTTCTAACACTTTTTGCTGCAAGTTCAAAACATCTCTGGTCAATATATCCATCCTGTGATACTGCATCATACACTCTAGGAGTTCACAATATTCCAGGAAATGCCTGGAATGACATGTAAACATCATAAAAGGACTATTGTGTTGTTGTTGTTACAGATGTCTGGCATTGTGGTCAACATCTGTACATAGCTGATGATGCCTGAAACTAACTGTTTCCAAATGGCTCCCTACGGAATCTGGCACCATTTCAAATATCTATTGAGTAAACATGTTTCTTTTGAAGCATTAACAATTGACCGATTTTCATATGAATTCACAGAATTAGATCTTAAAATTTCAATTAATTAAATATATATCTTATGTGACTTGTGTGCATGACAATTGGGCAAAATTCCATACAAATTACAAAATATGCTAGTATATAATTACAGAAGATTAATTGATAAATTAGTTGATACCCATTCAACCTGTATTCTGGTGTGCTAAAGGTTCACAACTTCCAAAAGTAATATGTGAATGATATTTCTTTACAACACAACTATAAGCACAGACTTCTTCATAATGACAAACATGCATGTGTGGGTGGGATGATTATGTGGAAGATCCCTCTCGCCTGGTTCCAGTGAGAGATGAGAAATGTACACCACGCACAGTGACTAAGACAAAGAACTTAGCAGAATCCCAGCAGTATGAATAAGACAGGTGAGATTTCACCAGCAAGTTTCCCACTTACCTGCAAAGCACTTCATTGACAACAGGATAAAAGCCACTCGCACTTTCTGGCAGATACAAATATACCTGTATCTAGGAAAAGTATACTCAGAGCTGTAAATAGCTGGAGTGGGGACCTCGGGTGCCACAGCTACTGTGGGGGCCTGACTCCCAGTTATAAATGCCAAAGGAGCACGGAGAGACACTTACGTTTCATTGATAACCATCTGGGAGACATATATCAGTCGGGAATCCCTCGTTCCCTCCGATCAGCTGGGGTCAATTACCCTCAGGAGAACCGCATGGATGGAAAGGTAGTTTCCCTATCTGGTGGACAGTACCAGTATATTAATTTATGGGAGGAGTTCTACCATAAAGTGAGCTGGACCAAAGTTGGATGGAATTACTCCCAGCTGTTATTTTAATGGTGTTTGTGGTTCTATTCATATCACCGCATCTGTAGTAAGGAGGGACATCTGTAGTAAGGAGGGACATCTGCTCCAATCATATGGTTATAGTACCTAGCAGTTCATCTGTGGCTTCCCGAGAGTAGTGGAATTACATCGCTCCATATATGAAACAACCTATCAGTTTAATCACAAAAAGACAGTGGAAAGTGCTGCCATGTAGTGTACACACAGTATCATAAACTCGTGTTCATAGAAGCATATCTAACAGCTGACAGCTTCTTACAAATGTGCTCACACGTTAAAAAAAATTACAATAAAATGCACATCATGTGTGAATATCAGGACAGTGTTTTATATTTACTGCAAGGAGTTGCAGCCAAAACATCCACATTGCTAGCCAGGTGTCTCTGCACTGGTGTCACACACAATCCAACTAACAGGATCAGGCAACACGTGAGACATTATCTGAGAAATCAACCTGTCAATCAATACCACTTACACTCAAGTTATTTCTATTCTTAGGTGAATATGGGCAATGGGAGACCTGAGAAAGGAACTCAACATGTCTAGTTTTTAAACTAACTTTTTTGCTAAGTAACGGTCATTATCACAGACATTTTGAAATTTCTGCAAAATGTCTGTTATAAATGTGTGTCTTTTATTTTACTTGTACTTTAAATAATGGTACTTGAAACCATGTTTACATTTTACATCCAATATTTCTCTAAATAACTTGGGCAGCCTCAAATGCTTCGATGTGTATAGATTAGTTCAGTCGAACTTGGTTTATTCACATGACCAGTGACGGCAAAGTGAATGATTCGTCCATGGGCTGTATTATCTCAGTTGTTGTAGATCTTGTCCTTAACAGCAGTTTGTAAGGCTAGAACCAGTTCCAGTTATTCTCAACTAACAGACTTGACAACTAGATTCAGTATCTAAGATTAATTGGCAGTTTAGACACAAGATTTGCCTGCAAAGTTGCTTTACCAAGAGATGACATCTTATTAATTACTGATGATATGATAACTTCAATTCAGTGCCATCACAAAGCTTATGGCATATATTTACCTAACACATTCAACACAAATAATACAGCATTGTTCTGTAAGGCATATAAAATACAATACAACTTTATTAACTTGAAGTTTGAGAGACTGGGGAAACACTTGAATTATCCATGTGTTTGAGTTAAGTTGTGTGTTTATGCGACACATCCTAGTGATATCAAGCTCAAGGTTCAAGTTATAATGGATATTCAATTAAATAAACTAAACAAAGTTGTACTTTACAAGATTTCCCATAAGCAATACAGATTTGTGATATTTTTTGGAGGTATACAGCTGTATCTTGTTTTTATATGGATTTTATTAAAACAAAAATAGTGGTAAAGTACGTATTTTCTTGTGTTCGTCACACAAAGTTGAATGACAAACTTAAAGCAGACAAAGCACAAATACTTTTGATTCAAGGTAGATTTTCGACACAACTTAGCAGATTTTGTTTTACATAGGAATATTTTGTAGCTTCATAGATGGTGACACTTGATCAGAATGTGAACTCTATATGCCAATTAACCAGTGAAATTTTTTTATTAATTTATATGGCTTTATACAGAATTTCAAGGGAAACAAAATATGGATTTCAGCTAAAGAAATGTATATGGCAGGTCTGGTATTTCAATGAAAGTCTGGTTCAGAGAAAATAAGAAACCATTCTAGAGACATTAAAACAGCTGCCACTGTGAAGGTTATTGTCATCTGTTATCGTTGCAGGCCTGTTTTACATTGCAAACCATTGCATGAAGTCGCACTGTGTTTAATTATTCAGACGTGTTTTTTAGTATTTGCGTCACACCAAAGGAGGCAAGTGAACACTGTGAAACCTCTCATGAAGTCGGTCAGACATCTGGTGCAGTAGTTATATCATTATTGTGTAGGCAATGATACCGCTATGCAGCCAATTGTGATGAACAAATGTTCCAATGGAAGAAGACACTGTCCCACTTGTCCAGCTTTCAGTCGACTACAATTGCTTTACCACATGTCTACCGTTGTCACTGTGTGTCCTGTTATTAACTGGTTCCTGTATGCTACTTGTAAACAGTACTAACATAAAGACAGATATGTGTTTGACAGGCAGACGATTGATTATCAGACTGATGATAGACAGATCAACAAGTGATTGACATGTGGACAACTGGCAGCCAGTGAATGAAACAGATGATTAACAAATAAGCAATTGACAGATGTCAAGTGTTATTGTTGAAATGGCCAATGGTGTTATTTATTCTACCACAACTAATCTCCCAGGCCAACATGTACCCAAATATACAGATGCATTGATTCTCGTGTGTAGTTCAGTTCCAAGAAGAACATGTCTATAGCTATATACAGTGAGGATTAACTTGGTACACATAATATTATTTATGCAATTTGTGTTGCACAAACATTGATCCTTTGCAGGGGACAACTCCGTTGATCACACTGCAGCATACGAGATTGAGAAGTCCAACGAAAGCTGGCAATCGGTGATAAATGCATTGAACGGGTGCACAAGATCACAGAATGCTGACTACAAACTGATCAGCATTCTATGAATTGAACAATAATTATTGCTTTCAAAATTATCTAAATGCCATGATAAATGTGTCACAGGTTTTATATATGTGTACATAGTTGATATTGAATGTAATTATATACATGTATACAAATATGACAAGATATGTGCTTAGAGGGATTTTTCTGATGCCTGTGCAGTGACAAAACTGATGGAATTAGGCTATTTCAGTCCTCACAGTCAATATATGGAACTGTTAAATCATATAATGAAACTCATTTTGCTGATGTAATCATAATATTTCAAGAGCATCTCACTGGTGGGATCTTGTTTTTCAAGGAGATATGCATAATATCTCCGTGTAGGATGGAGTTTGGTGGTGGTGGTTTTCTCGTGAACATCGTGATTCTCACAGTATATTCATGGCTATTGCAACACTGGTTAGTAGTGTAGTGGGGTAAGAAATTGCTACCTTTCAACATCTAGCCATAAGGCTCGAAAATAAAATTTTGAGATATGCAGATGGAGCCGATTATCATTATATTACTCCATGATATTAACCTCTGCTAAAATGGCTATAACTATTTTCAGAAACTAGGTATGTAAAAAATGTCAACACATGGAACGTACCTAATGAACTAGATCATTTATAGCACATAGACGACATATACCTAATTCTTATCCTACTGGCCTTTTATGTTGGATGTCTATGCTGGCTATTAAGTTAAAACAACTTGTTTCATGCCTCCTTGCTTCAGTTCACTTGCAGGAGGAGGATGCTCTTATCACCAGGATGGAGATGATTATCTGACAGACACTCACTGTTTTTAGAGGAATGATGATTCCCATTTGAATGCACCAAGAAATCTGGAGTCAAGGACCAGCCTTATGAGCCATATGGGACCAGCCTTATGGTTGGGAAAACAGCATAAAAAAGACATTTAAATAAGTTTCACTATATAATAACTAGCAATATACTAGTTGATTTTCTTTTTGGATGTCATATCCACTGAAAAAATATAATAAATGCAAAATACTATGCACTAGTATGGGGAAAGTGTAACTCACAGCTAAGTTTACCAATTGTTTACATCATGAACAGAAAATGTTTGCAGATTAAGACAATGAGCAGTAATTAATCCTGCACCATGTGGACAAATAAATTAATTACCAATGATAATCAGAAAGGCAGGAACAACAGAAATCTAAATAAAACACATCAATTACTCATCTTCGTTAAACAATTACACAATACAAAAATACGTCATCCAGTCACGATATTCTATTGTAACTGCAAGATCTTTGGTCTCTTCAACAGTCTTCCAGCAATAATACAGATAGCACTGGTAGACATTTGTATCAGCCTCATTGCACCGTGTCTGTGACCTAACAGAGAACTTCTTTGATCAATATTACAAATGTCCAGAGATATTAGCAGCTCATCAAGGTTGTGTGTTTAGATTTGCATAAACATCTCCGGAGATTACTGCACTTAACAACAGCTGAGGCCAAATGGAGACCTGATGATGGCTGTATACAGGCCGAATGATTCATCAACAATATTCATCAAATTCCAGAGACAGTCACCATGTTGTGTGTCAACACAGTTTTATTCAGTATATGAAATTTGGTGTAAACAATTCTTTTATGGTGATTTTAATCGTACAGAGTCTGAATGTTTTTATTGTAATCATGTCATACAGAATAAACTACATGTATATTTTAACATCTTCACCACCCAAATGTGTTTTTCCGTTTAACTGGAATGTTTTGGGGTGAATATTGCGTTTACACTGTAGGCAGAGAGGAGCGAAATTTTACAGGAGTCACTAATATGCTCATCACATGATCATCCATCAATGCTGGATGCAGATAAACTTTGTTCATAGATACTCGAAATTGTCGCGAGCTGTTTACAAATGTACTGAACCAGAAGGTCAAATTATTCTTAAATAGATCAGTCAAATTATAAAAAAATTGTGCTTCATCAAAACACATTTGCATGGTCAAAATGTCGGAATAGATAATAGTATGCGCTATACAACATGATTTTACAATAAAACAGTCAAACTTTGTCCCTTTAACACTTATTTTGAACAGTGGAATGACTTTTAGTGTCACATGTGTGATGGTTAGTGGCTACGCTGTTTTTTTCTGTAGAGAGACAGCAAACCAGGCAGGTGATATTGCCAATATCTTGCGTGGGCAAAATACAAGATGACCACTGACAGTGGTCAGTAGATTGTGAAGGAGTTGGGTACAGGGTGTATTGTGACCACGCTTGTAACAAAGATGGAGTCAGACAGAAATGCAACAGGGCTACATTAAGGGTAGCTCTTTGTCATTGTACAAATATTTCCTAAACATCAGCCATTTCCACAAATCACTTGGACCTTGTTAGCTGATGATAAAGTAACCATTATTGTTCATTCATCAGTCTCTTGAATTTGTGTCTGTTTTCATGGAAGACACACATATCAGTCAGGACTAATAAATTATACCTAAATAGCTGTTGCCTAAGAAAAATAGCAGAGTGGAACATTCTACCCCCAGGTATCCAGAGCAAGAGAAATCTAGATTCAATCAGAATAATCACTGTACACTTCACCACATTCATTCACAGATAGCAGCCATATGTTTATACATTTATACATTTTTGAGATTTAATCTTATTCTAAACAACATGAAACATTTTTATTTCCAGCATTTCTGGTGGCATGCACCAGAATGATAGTGCTTGATATGACGGGAAGCGAGAGATGGCGCAAAGAAGGGTGGCACTCTTTTGTTACAATGATTACACATCCAGAGAAACATGGTGTGTGTCAGAAATTATCGTGTTTACACTGGGAACAACTAACCACCAGAAAAACAAACAGACGTTTCAACATATTCCACAAAACTATCAACAGTTATCCTTACAAATCAGAAACTTTATCTAGCCTGCACAGCGTCAATCACAGCATCTCCATCCACACCAGCAAGAACGGTTATAAATTCTCATATTTTCTGTGGATAAAAAAATGGAACTCACTACCAGACAAAACCCCAACAATTTAAATAAGCCCTAACCTACTCAGTTCCAAGCAAACAAAACTAAGACCATAGAAAACAGACCGTCTGACCTACTCAGTTCCAAGCAAACAAAACTAAGACCACAGAAAACAGACCGTTTGACTCCTTAGGAGTGTTGGCCAGTATTTCATGCAGAACATGACAAGATTATCTAGGTGTGCATACCTTGGGAAAGAGCAATAGGAATGGAGACGTGCTGGCCGTCTACGTAGCAGAGGGATTGTAGAGGGTGCAGGGTGACAGTTGCCCCATCGTTGACCAGGTAACAATGTTGAGGTAGGACGTCTCGCCCTTGTATCACAATGTCCTGGGGTTGTGCTGCTTCTGCTGTTCCAACTGTTGTTTTACCTGCACAACACAAACACAATACGGATTAATGAATGCAAGGTGGACGTATAATCGAGACTGGTCATTGTACAAGGGCTGCTGTTGTATAGAAACATTTTGGTCTTTCTGGTTAGAGTTGGTTCTTCTTCTTGGCAGTTTTTCGTATCCAAAGATATGGGGAAGATATTTCCTAATCCTACATAGTATCAGGAGTAGTAAAGGTCAGGGAGGCAGTCTACTTTTTTCTCCGTCTTGTTTTCCACTCACTGGCTTCCTGGCGTTCAACTTCAAAGACGCAGGCAGCTTAGTGAGAGGAAGCCCACCAGCTGTCTTGTCTTGTGCTTTTTGGACCCAGGAGTAAGAATCAATACCAGCTGTAATGGGCGACTGCTTTATTGTTTTTGTAGCAGCAGGTGCACCTCTGTCACCTTTCAGTTCTCCATTTGAAGAAGACAACTTTGGGGATGCGGTCATCTGAAATGTAGGCTGTATGACTTGCTCAGCAAAGCAATAGGATCAACTGAGTTGAGTTGGTTATTACATAGGTGCTTACTATCACTAGACAGGTGGTTTATTATTATTTCTTATCCTCTGGGTAATTTTGTTCACTGTCCTGCCCAATCTTGAGCTGTTTTCATTTCTTATACATTTGTCCTTGACTTAAGTAGCTGACTCAGTTATGTTCCTCCATCTCTGTCATACAGTTTCACAGTAGTGAAAAATATGGTTCTTACAGAGAGATATTTTAATTTCTTGGGTTATTATTCTGTAATGTCTACTGGTAATAAAAGGTAAACACCCCCCAAGTGTTGTACATTTACACTTCACGTAACCTGGGTAGCTATCATATGCTTGTCTTGCATTGATTAATTTCAGTAGAAGTTTTAAAGATAAATTAACCATTTCTTCAAAGATTGTAGTTGACATACAATATAATATACCAGATAGAATTTTTTATTTTTTTAGTTTTTCATTTATTTGGTTATGTTACAAGGTTTTTAAAACATTTTTGTAAATGTGAAAAAAATAGCCACTAAAAACGAAGTTTACATACATAAATTACATACATATAAGCATGACAGTGTAACTGATAACTTTACTGCAGGTTTTGGTTAACATAAACCAATTATGTACGCTGCTACACTACCGTGAATGAATTAAGCAAAAGTTTTATGACAGCCTAAAGTGGCAGTGTATTTTTGATACAAACCCTTCACCAATAATTTACTGCTGTGCACGTAAGATGCGTTCATACGCAAAATTATAACAATCTCAACAAATACTTGTTTTTGTGTTGAAATTTACAGTTTTTCACTGGCGTTTTATGTATTGTTGACAAAATATGATGGCCATTTGTAATATTGACATGTCCCCTTAATTTGCTGCCACAATAACCCTTGAATCTGTACTTGTAACTTGTTGTCGTCTATGGTATCAAGTTATGGAAACATTGTTGTCTTTCCGGGACCTCAAGATTTCCAAAAGGACTGCGGTTTAAAGGATGGATTGGTGAAATATGATGTTAGTGCCGGGTGATTATTTGTGGTGTCAACGTATAGTTCAGTATATCCTAAAAGAATCAACTGACACGCTAGCTGCCCTAACCACCTTAATAATATTTCATTAATTAGCAATCAATACACATGATGCACACACAAACATACAGGACATAGAAATTTGGTGTGAGTGGGAGGGAGGGGAGTGAAGAATGAGAGCAAGAGATGTCAGGGAATGTAACAGGGTGGTGGAGACGGCAGTGAAATGGGATCAGTAATGGAAGGGAAAACAATCGATGGCCAGTTTCGATCCAAGCCTCGCCCCGGGCTTCAGGGAAAAAGAGGAGAGCAACAATGTGACACAAACATACAGAACATAACACAAATGTTCACACAACACAACGTTACATCAGGCAACAGCATGGGGGGGGGTTCTGTTTACAATACAGAGACAGACATGTAAAAATAGCAATAAGTTTCCTGTGAGCTGGCTCACTACCAGAAAGCATCTCATGAAAGCATTCCAGAGTTCAGCGACAGATCACTCCAGGCAATTGGACTGTGCCTGACATTCATTCAGAAGAATGACACAGACAATAACATGGCATGGTGGGGGGAGCAGGAAAAACATGTGGAAACAAATCAATGAGTCTAACAACGGTGCAAACTTGGCCCAGGAATGTGTTTGCATGGGGAGGTGCTTTCATGGCGAGATATAAAGAACAGACATCGAACAGAAGAGACATCTGTGGTGCATCATTAAAACTTACACCTGGGATTGTTGGAAGACTCATATATTGTGTAAGATGACTATGGTTAAAGACCTATGTGATATTATGACCCCAACACATGAAAACTGCTCTTCTGCATGAGTCCCCTGTTTGGTGGTGTTTGCTTTCTATATTTACCGTCCTAACTTGACAAATCTGTTCATAGCTATACGGATACAGGACATAAATCCACTGTATGCAAAAAGAGGGATGAAGTATTAGTGTTTTTGTGTAATAATAAAAAATTCAGGCTTTTTTCTTCAAGAGTATTTCAGAACATTGGAACATTGCACTGAATAAGTAGGACACTTTTGACTCTAGATATCTAAATAAAGTTAGGTATGTCAATGGCTATGTTCTAGATGGCCTAGAATGAACAAACAGTTCATGTATATACATGGCTGAAACACTTTTTATGGTGCTCTCCAGAAGAGAGATCGCTTTAGTATCTATGCCCGCAGGGACTTTTTGTCAGAGAATGTTATTCCGATAACAGAAAGTGTAGTGTTGCCTGTAAACCTGCCAGGCCTCAGATAACATGTCAACAGTGACAGGGTTTGTAGCCCCAGTGGGAACTGGACCCACCCAGACACCCATAAAAAGACAATTTGGTAGCTCACTAAAGGATAACCTGTGCATATTGGGTGTCACAGGAGTGCTGCTGGTGACACACCTAGAACTTGAATCCTTCAGGAACAATGACCAAGCCTTGTTCATGGGCAGAGCTGACTATGGGAAACAAATACCTTTATTGCAAATAATAAACTAGAAAAGCACAATAAACCAGAAAGTGAGATGCCCACAGCCCTTGGCAATGACGTCTTGGCACAAGTCTCCCACCGGGTGCATTTAGTGTATGCACTGCTGCCAGAATTGGACATTTAGAAAAACACCCGGCCATATCATATGAAGCATGAATTAGCAATTAGTAATTTAATGGTAACTCTAGGTTAGGATCACTGTCTGGAATAAAGGGGCTATTGTCTTCTCCAACGCATACACAGTATGACTGTTCTCCAAATTCTTGCCTATCGTTTGCAATCTGCTATGCAGTGAAACACTTCTGAGGGAAGTGGTTCAAAGGTCATGCATTATTTATTGCTAAAAACCAATGACGAAGTGTTTATCAGGTTTGATGATGCTATTATTCATACATTGCCCACCTTTATTTAGATTATCAGATTCCAAAATGCATTGGAATGTACAATTTATATGGAAATGTATACAAAAGGAACAACACATTGGAAATAGCTATGCAGCAGTATACAGGCAAATTATTTCCTAGATCCCATAAACTGGCTCATTTGATCAACTCAAGGTTATAAATAGAGTAACGATTAGTAATAATTGATTCCTTAGTTCTATTTAATTACACGAAATGAATGAAGCACGCAATATAATTCAATGCTGACAACAAACACATCTGCATTCTAAGAATTGAACAATTGTGCTCACAAAATTATCTAGAAACCATTAACTTATCACAACCCACAGGTGCTGAATATGAAATCGACACAACAATGGTATCATTCAGTAAAAGCAACAAGCAGTCAAACAAACAAATGTTGAATACAGCCCAAGTCCTTTGTTGATGCTCGAATCAAAGTAATCTACAGCTTTCTGATTATGATGACTGTTAAAATCTGCCAATAGTTGAAACTTGAATGACACTCTTCGTGCATACTTAATAGCTACAGGCCATCAGAACAGTAAATACAACATAAGATACATGAACAATTTATTTAAATAATAAACAATTAATTTGATGACCACTATGCAGTGGTTCAACCCATCAACAGGTGCATGGACAAAACCACAACATTCAATGGTTGGGGAATATAACCATGGCATTTTTTTCTGTTTTCAGACATCACAAAAATGCAAGAAATTGTATTTGGGCAATAACCTACACATCATGAGATGATGAACAAAATCATACCGGGCAGTTGTCAACCTGGCATGGTTTATTGCAACCAAAGCTTTTCAATGGATGATACATAAGCTGTTGGTGGAGTAGTCCATAGGAAGGTCTATTAGTTACCACCATATTCCCCCTATTCATTACCGCTATTCATTATACTGCTTGCAGCTACCTACATATCAAGCCACGGAATAGGTGTTCAAAGACTTTCATCTAACTGACTTTGAACCAACAATAAACTATTGGGACCAATTATATACCAAAGCAACTCTTCAAAGCATATTTTATGTGGAACAGTTTCCTTCAAGCAAGAGTAACACACTGATGACTTCGGACAATTGCCTTGAGAAATATTAAACAGACATCAATAGTTATGTTTGAGATATAATATTATATAGATGTGGGTGTGTCAGGAACAATGCTACTGTGGGGCAGATCTTGTCAGGTCGTGCTGCATTGTGTACTTCATGCGGTGATCATCTTGATAGTGTTTGATATCGTTATTAACCTCCACACAAGTGTTTCAGACATTAAAACTGATAGTGGTGTTGTTTTGTCCAAGTTGGGTTGTGTTACTTTGATCTTCAGCCACCAACATCAAAGGGACCACCAAAGATGTACCGTACTGGCTCTGTAGCAGATAACATTTGGGCACTACCAAAGATACTTAAAGCCAGCGCTGTTGAGAACCAAGTGCTGTCACCACCACAAAATGTCAAGTAATGATCACACTAAAAAATACCATTACTTCCCAAGACTTTTGAGGATTTCTACGGAACTGATAAGAGTGGAAGCCTCCTCCCCAACATTCAAAGGAAAGTTATCCCATTTAATTTGTCCCCCCACCATTACCCCATAGCCCCCCCACAGACCTTCACAGTAGGACCGCTGGAGGTAATGTATGGAGTATGGACACAGTGCCACTGATACAGGCCCATCTTTCACATTCAATGAAGATCTAACAACTTACATAAGAAGGCAAGTATCCAACTGCAATTGCATAATTGAAACTGCACAGAAAAGTATCAGACCATTTCTGTACGTACAGGAAACAACAAATGACCATTCCATATTGATGGATGCCCACGTAGTTTGGTTTCCTGCCACATCCCAAAGGAACATGCACTGGGAGATGAAATTGTTCTGATTCATAATTTTGCCAGGAAATTGCAGAAACCAACTACCACAAGCCACAGGCCTCACGCCTACAGGAGGTGTTAAAACATGGTCCTGTGGTTGACCAAGTTAGCATGTTGACCAACCTAGAATCTGTAGTACGAGTGACACAGTTTATAACTAACCCACACACAAGAGCAAACATTGGCCATGTAGGCAGATATAGCCCACTGTGAAATGAGAATAATTGCTGCATCCTGTGGACTCTAGTTACAGGATGTTTCCATTTAAGTTACTGTAACAAGTCATTTGTTGCTTCCTGGTTACTTGGAGTAATGTAAACTACAGACCACAATTGTCCCAACATCAGGTTTGAGTGTATGAGGTATAGAAAAATACTCTTAAAATGAAGCCGTAAATATACAATAAAATACTAAAACTTCTATCACACCTAAAGAAGTCCATGGAAACTAAATTTAATTATTAATTAATATTATTAATTATTTATCTCCTTCCCTATTCATGATGATGGGCAAGGCACTGATTCTACAATGAGTTTATAAATTATACAGATAGTGTGATGTCTTTTAACGATGGTTCTATGTATCATTAAGGTAATTTCTTAGTTGTAACCAGAAATCATTACAGCAGTTGCAGATACACAATTACAAGTGTCGCCCACAGAGACATACCTCAGAGGAATAGGAGCTGTCTGCCGCATTGCCTAGTCACTAGCCGCTTACTGTGGCCTACACATTACACACAGTATATAAGATGTCCCTGTGAGGTCAAAGGTCGAGGTGCCTCATTTGTTAATCATACTGCATGCAGTACTGAAGTCTATCAGACCTAGTCAACATTAATCAGAAGCAAGTTTGCAGCAGGAGACTTGTACTTAATTAAGTACTTATTGCCAGTGGTGGCTGATGTAACAGCAGATGTCACATGAAAGCAGTACCTTCGCACTAGTCCCCCCCTTCTCATACAGGTCTGTATAGAGTCACAAGTCACCCCACTGACAGGGCGGTCACACAATGTGCATGTCAGTGCATCAATCCAGCTCCACCCACATCCACTGTTCTGTCAACTAACAATACTCCCAGTCTAAGGTGACAAGGTGACCAATTCTAATGGCCTTTCACTCTTTATTTTCAAAGGCTTCACTCAATTCAACACCCCTCCACCCCACTCCACCCCACCCCACCCCACACCACCTCCCCTGCTCCAACCCACTTCCGCCACCCCAACCCACTCCACTCCACATGAAAAATACATATTTATTAAAGACAAACCATTTGTTTAATGAATACATAAACCGATTACTGCATCACAACCACATGCTATGAATTCAATCAAATGTAAAAAAAATGCATTAAGCATTCTTAATCAAACCAAAATACCATAAACGGATGCTTAATAATTTAACACCGGTCCTGTTTCGGTACAACGCATGAAAGTGAACAAAGCAAGAACGACTCTTTCATGTGAATTTATGAAATCACAAATTATGTAGTTTTTCTGTTTAATTTGGTGTGAACTTTTGATCCCTTTCTTGCGGTTTCTAAACCAACACACAGGATGCAAGCAACACAAAGGTGCGTGGACAAATTTGTGTATAGACGATCACTATCCTGTCACCTGTGCTTGGCAGGACATCAACAATGCCTGACCTTTCTGTGACAGCTCCAGTCATACGACAATAAAAGGTAACACTGATCTGTAAAGACCCTGATGTTGAACAGTGCTGCTGTTGAAAGCTAAACAAGTCTAACAAACATCTGTTGTTATCTTTTCCAATTCTCCTCTCGTATTACAGCCAAGTTAGCCAAATTGAAGACATATGGTGCAGCACACAACTATGATGTTTTACAATGCATATTCACCTGTTATTTGTACAATAAGTGCATTCCAGGAGGACTTTGAAACTAAACAATGACACCACTGTGCCATTCATTCATGTTAACCCTCTCCTCTGTCAAGCTTGTCTACTATGCTGAACAACTATTACGTCGGCAAAGCTTGGTTAATGAAGAGTAACTAATGACATAGAAGTATAGGTGTGCCAACTGTCCAAATGTATGACAAACTACCACAAGTTATGTGATAGGGTTTTTGTTATTGTAGGAAAGTATTGGTCTTATAAAGGCAGGTGCAATGAGAATACAGCAAGGAGAAGCCCTCCCGTGGCTTTGTTTGTCAACTGTAATACAAATGTTGCAGGGTTTTGGCAGTCATCTAGTTCCAACCCAGCTAGAAATAAAGAAAGCAGGAAGGAGAAAGGGTATAGAGAAACAGGGTGTGTGTTCCCTGTAACTACACCCCGTTCACAACACCTTGTCACCTAAGTAAGCCACTAACTGATTTTCATTTTCCAAATTGAATTAAAAGATCTCATACCGGCAATTAAATCGGAAACACGTAGTCACTAGTACACGTTTGACTGCAGGAAGTATTATAATCACAAGAAAAGTAACAAAATGGATATTGTCAAGAGAGATCTTGAAAGGGCAGGGGTGATGGAGATGACTCAAAGTGAGGGCAGAACAAATATGGCATCCACTCCTCAAGGAACCAAGGAGAAGAAAAGTAACGAAATGTCACTGAAAAATTTACAAAAAAATTTAGATTCATTACAAAGTTGGGAATGAATTCCCACCCAAAATTGTGATTTCACCTCATTTGCACCTCTTCTTAGCCATTTCCTTTCATACCCAAAACTATGACTTCTGTACAACACATTCACTGCCTATCATGTTAAGCTACTATATTTTACATCCCCAATTTTTTCTACATTTCTGTCTATGCCATAGGGGGATTTGGTCATGAAAGATTACACTACACTGCATAAGTATTTCTTGCTGACAGAACCTCATCAGCATCTGCCATTAAGCAACGTTTTGATATTTATCAAGATAGCAATGTCCTATGTACACGCCGGATAGTATCACATTGACTTTAACAATTCATTGCTGAGATCCTGGCTTGATATCAACATGTACTCTGATCACAGTGGCCCACTATGATATTAATCTTTACTTCAATATCCAAGCCAATATACTGCAGCCAAATTTGATAGCATTCCTGCCCTCAAGAGTCTGGCAGTAGACTCTGCCCAGGAGGCAAACCGGGTAGCCCCAATCAATGTGGGGATCTGTCATTGTGTAACCATTTGTATATAACAATGTTGACATCCCCTTGTAAATGTTGATGCCATGAAAACATCAGATTCATGTATGTTTTCCACCAGCAGTACCCGTAGGGCTGGACAGTGTGTGGCCGTTCAGGGGGCCAACCACCTTCTATCTTCCTTCTACTTTTTATTCCCAGAGTTTTCAGTCTTCAGTGTGTTTACACCAAACAGCCATTTCTGGGGCTAACATAGGAGTGTGGGGCTTGGTGTGCATGAAAAAGGTGCATATAAATGTTGGAAATAATAAATTTTGGACAAAAATAGTGCAATTAAAAAGTGGATTAAAATCAGATATCCTCCTTACAGACGACTGAGGTGAGCTGGAGGGGCAAGATAGACAGTGCTCACAGCTAGATGGAAGGGGTGAATGGAGGGGCGGCTTAATATTTCAGTGGGGAGTAGATTCCAGGCTCTTATGACTCTAGGATAGAAAGATAACAATGTGTTGATGCATGCTTGTATTTGTATAAATTTATCTGTATCGCTGTTTCGAGAAATATTCAGGTTATGTTTAATTTAGTAAAAAAAAGTGAGTTGGTGTTGTAATCGTCATTGTTCTAATGTCTGCCAGCCAAGTTTGTGTTGTAGGTGTGTGACGCTTGTTGTATGGCAGTGGTCATTAAGGGCAAATCGAGCAGCAACAAAGATTGAAACAAAGATTGGAAGTAGGGCTTTTGATGCTACCAAACCAACTCTTTGGAATTTACCCCTTTTTTGTGTTCGGTCAGAAGGAAATATAAAAAAATTTCGCTATCACCTGAAGACTTTTCTTTTTACTCTTGCTTACTTTCCTTAGCTCCCAACGTATACCAATTTTGAGATTGCCTAACTCTCGTTCGATGCGGCTCTGAGCTCGGGTTTTGGAGGGCTTAGGCATGATAGAAGTTTATTATATTATTATTATTTAACGTTATAATTCAGCGACATATGAATGTAATGTATTAATAATACCAGAAGCACTTGTTTACATGCTTTCCATGCAATGCAGCCATGCACGTATAATGAACAACCCCTATTGATTTTGTAGCCCAAGATTAACATTACTTCTGTTATGCAGAATCAGAACCTCATGTGCATATTACTCATATACTAGCACTAGTCCATGGGGTGAAGTCACTCTTCACCCTGTACCCCCAAGGTATACTCCCCCCATGCCAGGGTCAATTTACGCACCTCCTGGTGAAATGTCTGACATTTTTTCTCTGTATGCATAATACTCCTGGATCTCAATGACATTTGGGTGTATTTCAATCAAACATGTCACTGACACTGTTCTATGAGTCTGTTTCACTAAGACTTTTAAGAGCTTACTTAAGGCAAGACCGCAATCATTAGCTGTTTGATGAGGCCAACAAAATAATGATGCACTAACAAAGTAATAAAGCACATCAAAACTATTTTATGATTGGAATCATGCTAACTGGTTATGATGGAATGTAGTCAATTATTATTAATGCTAATGGGGAATTTGGTGAAACACTTATAAAAGAATTCCAGAAATGTGAGAATAATAATGACAAAATCAGCTTATGAGGTTATTTATATATTGTGTTCAAAAAAGTATGTTCTTACATAGTGCGGTATCTAATCCTTGGGACTGCTCAAAGGGTTTATACTTCACACCCTGTGAATAGCTAAACAAATTGAGGTGTGAGCAAACTAGATGTAATCATCAACTTACTGAAACAAAAATACTGAAAAGCAAGAATGAAAGTCAGAAATCACTGCAATGTCGGACCCCTGAGGCCTCACACCCAACCTACAATTAACTGTAAAATGCCTCAGTGCACTAAACATATACTATCTAGACCAAACCATGTGTGAAAACCTGAATTTCTGCTTTTATACGTGTGTGCAATAGTGTGCCTGTAATTTTGTATTAGACTAGAGAATAAAGCCATACTTATGAGTGCAACAAGCCATTGTTTTTTATTTCCCAATAATGAACCTTTCCTCAACATACCATCAACATTCATTCATTCAGATACAGTAACTATGACAACCACCTATCATGCAGTTATTAAGCGATCATATCACGCAGCATGTAGAGAGTTGACCAGATAAACCGTAATTATGATTCCGCATACTGCCGTCATTTTTGAGTGAGTTACACTTGTCTGTCCTTCTAGAAGTTACATCACAGAATGTCAGACACAGTAAAAAGATTTAGCCTAGTCATGGGATATTTATAATGGGTCTGCACATAACAAATTCTTGTTTGACATGAAATTATGAACAATGAAATGTACATATAATAGTATTTGGTGATGTTATATGTGTAATCTAACTGTAATGTTACAAATGTTAAATGACTGGCATTACAGTAGTTTGAATATATTCCTTATTTCTTTGTTATTACTACTATTATATATATATATATATATATATATATATATATATATATATATATATATATATATATATAATAGTAACAATAACAACATTAAATAAAGAATACATGGTTAGCTTATCTTGTGTGTATCCAAAAGAGGTCATTCAGATGCACAGTTACATTTGAAACGACATTCTCCATTAATGTATTTAATAAATGAATAAAATTTATACAATAATTGTCAAAATGTTGAAATATTTAATATTATTTAAAATACAAACTTCAACTGAGTTTGATCAGTTAATAAAAGCACATTCATGGCAGTTTTTGAAATCTCTTAAATTAACTAGACTGGGCAAATTTGATGCTGGCCAGTCATCTATGATTCCCAAAGCACTTTCAATACCCAAACAAGTGTTCTCAAGCCAGTACTACGTATTATGTGCATCTTCATTTTTAATGTGATATGTCTGTTATCTTGCTGCCGTCTTGAAGCTTAGGCAATTTTGGTTACTCCACATTGCTTCAGTTCACTCAGTGGTAAATGAGCACCTGGTTCTTAGACAGTGATGAATATGTGAATGAATAATTGTGCAGTGTGTCTAATGCTCCCCAGAGACGTTCAGATGGTGTTGGAATGAAGAGTTCTGCGAGGGGGTGAAGTGTAAAGCATTTTGAACAGTCCGACAGACTAGATGCTGCGCTATGTTGGAATGTACATTCTATAGTAATCTGTGTTTGTATGACAGGTGCAACTAACACCTGTGAGAAGTTGAAGTGAACTTTTCTGTTTCAGTTTTGCCAACAGAGAATACCCAGTGCCTCCAATTGAGTCCAAGTCTTCACCAGTTCTAATAAACCCCTTACACCAATCTTATGTACAGAGTCAACCACAGTCTGTCAAGTGAGATCCTTATATCTCAGTCTACAGGGATGAAGGGCTATCCCACTCATCCCATAAAAACTGTCTTTCTCTACTCAGTAGACAGCTATTGTCCAACAATGGCAACCCTTACATGGTCATGAATGACTGAAAGCGGTTGCCGCGACTACTGACAGTGAGTGGCCCGACACCTGTAATTTATCTCCACTTCACAGAAATGTAGAGAATGCCTTTATCCATCAACTGATCAGTCAAGTGGGAGACCGTTGATGCACTGTATGTTAGCACGCATATTGTTCACCAATTCAGACATGTCTAGAACAACAAGACACCTGTTTTATGATTGGCATAAATAACACAAATGTTCCATGTATTTCTGCTTGGCTCAAGGCATGAGGATTCATTGATGTAAATCATCAAGGTTAGAAGAAGACAGCTGATACGTTCATCTGTTTAATGCGTTTACTGCTGCTTAAGGCTTCGGACATCTTAGGTCTATTTACGTCACACAGCACTAGAATAATAGTAATAAATTGTATGAGCAGCGACAGTTTAATCAGCCTGGCTCATCAACTTCTTTGTAAAAGTTCCGTCAAAGTTTAGTCTGTAATAGATCCATGTACCAAGTACTTTTGATATGTGACATTTAACTCCAAACAGCCCTTTGGCGGTTTACTGTTTTCCTTCTGTATAGTTAGTTTTTTCCATTTCACTCCGTGGGACCTTTTACTTCCACTGGCATCGATGTCAGGTAGAAGGAACCAAGGGACGCTAGTGCCTCTTCCTAAGGACACAGGTAAAAGTGGGGTGAATGAAATTGCCCAAATTTTGAAACGGCAGCAGGTGGTTTCGAAATTTGGTCCCCACGACCAACAGTCCGACAATTTACCACACAACCACCACAAAAACCAAGAAGACAAACCCACAGTGTCATTATAAAGACCACAGCAAACTGTTTTAGATGACGATAGTGATACTGCTAAAATGGCTAACTTTCTCAGGTACTAAATTCTAACATGTAATAGTGTGATAGACCACATAAAATAATATACGGTTTGTGTGCTTACAAGTTAGCAGATCACAGTAACATGTAATCATGGTATTCCATGTCTTCATTACCTGGTAACGGGCCACAGACGACAACTAAGTAGTGTGTTAACTGTATAATCAGCCACTCACACAGGTATCATTAAAATGATGTTCATGAAGTAGTGTATTAATTAAAGACAGACAAAATTATACACAGCTGTGATGACAACTTGGGCTGCTAATAACAAACAACTGACAGTCCTCGTGTGTGTAAGTCATTTTAAGCAGTGATCAGCTGGCACCAATTATAACATTAGATGGTTGAATTCTAGAAAGAACAATCCGGTTACTTACTGCAGCAGCGCTGTTTTGCTTAAGTCTCAAGCATTCCAATACACCTGCTTGTTACTGCAGCAGAGGACACAAGCCTGTTGAATGCCTGACAGACAGCACATACAGTGTAGCTGTGTGCGGTACCCATACAGACTGCACTATCAGTGGTCACGCTTGACTAGACAGCACTGGTGTGAACTTACCATACACTGAGAGGGAAACTTCTACAAGCACACATCACTACTGGATCCAAGACCAGAGCTTTCACTGACTCACACAGAACTGACAGTGCCACACACTGCTAGCTCTTATAGTGGACTATAGGGGCAGCTGAGCTGCTTAATGATTCAGTTCCGTTGTGCTACACTATTTCCCGTAAACATGGCCTGCATCGCCTCGGTTATAATTACACATGGATTATGTCAACAGGAACGCACTGAATAGTGTAAATTCTAACAACTGATATATTTGTAAAAGCCAAAAATTTCATTATATTTGTCATTTTAAATGTAATTAGTGTAATTATGCTATGTCAACAGGTATTGTCATTATTTTTTAATTGAGCAGGCACTGTACAGTGTATTATGTATTAAATTATTATTTTTAATTTCTTTGGAGAATTGATTGGATGAGCCTTTTATAATTCGAAAGGTGTTGGTTGGCAACAACTAAATCATTTGTCAGGTTATACCAGTGTAAAGCAGATCAAACATAATTTACAACATAACTGTAGGTTAAATATGTGAATGTCTACTAAGCAGGCCCTTAGCCAGAAATAAAATTTGCTAGTCTTGAACATTCTAAAAAACCTTAAACATGCGAATGGCTTCCATGGAAGCTGTTCGCATCTATGACAGCCATTATTGGCCCAACTGATTTTTTCAATGGCAAGCTAATGCTGGTTGATATAATGACAGCCATTATTGGCCCATTTGGTTTTTGCATGGGTAAGCCAATGCAAGTTGAGCAAATGTAAAATGACAACCATTATTGGCCGAATTAGGTTTTTCTAAGTCCGATTTAACCATTATTGACCCAATCGAGTTTTACTAGCTGTGCAGCGAGGTTTGCATTAACATCTGCACAGTAATACTAATAGAAGAAGAGCCAACACATAAAGGTTCATGAAAAAGTAACTTGAAATTTTATTTTAAATATATAAACATGGAAGTAATGTTTGAATCATCTTAAGACTGATAAAGTACATGCATGCAAATACGTCTAATATGAACAAATATGATTACAGTAACACTCAAACTCAAATGCTTGACACTAAAAATAAAGCAATACAACAAGTAATACATTGAAACATTACTTTATTGATAAAACATGCAGAAAGATGGCTATAACAAAAGACAACCCACTGCAACAAGTTAACAATGCGGGAGGAAGGTCCACTAGTTTAACAGAGGCAACAGGGAAATGTAGCATTAAATAAATTCAGTGTCAGGACTAGCTACACCGGCAGAGGGGCTCAATGTTGTGGTGCCTGCCTCCTGAACAGGATATACTAGATTCGAACCCATCATTTTATGAAAATTGGGTTCAACTTAGCAATTTGTCTAGAACCTGGGAAGCAGTTTGAGAATATTTTTTATATCATAAAAGCCTTATGTGCGTTCTACCTTGTGTCCATACCATTGAGAGTAAAAGATCTGACAAGGTGGGTAAATGTATATCCTGCCACGGAATCACAGCCTGATATACCCACTGAAGACTTGGAAAATTTGAAGGAATGTTGGCTTCAGCTGATAGGTGCATCAAGTGCAAAATACTGCCAAGACAAGGTTGAAGAAATTGTAGCTAGAACCCAACTATGGAGTGCAAGCCACATCATGTCAATGCAGGCATACAAGATACAAAACTAACCAGCAAAAGAACAACACAGGAGTTCTTACAAACAGCCAAGTGGAAAGATAGTTCTTTGGAAATAAACGTTTACACATGGAAATATATATTATTTATGAGAATAATGACAAACTGGTAACTGTCAGACTGCCATGCCATTAAAACAGTGCATCAAGGTTGGTCTTTGAAAGCTCAACAAAACCAGCTCTCCATAGAAGACATCAATTTACTACAGTAACTCCACCTGGCGAGTGAAGCAAAACTACACTGAAACCCTGTGGGTGGAGCCACTAGTATCATTGCATGCCCCAGTTGGTGGAGCCACATGCAGCATTTCATAGCCAAATTGGGGGGAAATTTTTATTTTTCTTCTGAATTTATGGTAGACAAAAAATGCTGATTGTAATGAGGGAAACAAGTAGAACATATATTTGTGTTGACCTGCTTTTTGACTGATTCTCTAAATCTAAATAATTGTGACCTACCAACTGGATATCATTCTGTTTACCAGCAAACCATTGTTGGTTTAGTTAATCAAATAATTATTAATCTTACTCCACAATGTTTGTAAGTGCTGTGACATGATGGTTGGGACTGATTAATGAAAGCTGGAATAACAATGCTGTAGTTGTTTGAAGTTCAGCTAAGTTCATTTGTTGAAATCCAGGGTTACCAAGTATACACATGGTTAGATGAGAAACAGCGGCACTGACAATGTGACAGAATGTCATGGTTGAATGAGATAGAGGTTTGTTACGTTTAAACCATTTGATTTAAATTAAGATTTAATCACTCCAAAAAACTAAAATGAAATGATTTGTTTAATTTATTTGAAATTTCTTATTTATAAGAACATAGCACTAAGAAATTTTATGTTCCTGTCAGATTATATAACTTTTGTGTGGTTTTTCAATGGACACAGGATTGTTTGTTTGCATGTCTGAAAGGGTTTGTAATGTAGCTATCTATATAAAAATTTTCCTTAAAATGATTTAAATAAAACATGATTAAAACAATTATGATTTTTGTTATTTAATAATCTTGATTTTTCCCAACCCTGAGCACAGGTAGATGACATGTGAAGCCTCTATTTTATACTAGAACCTTTCTGTGTAGCCGAGGAAGCCAATAACCAGGTGGCTAGACAATACAAAACTTACTGGTGACTACATGACACTAAACTACATTCAATGAGTGACAATGACACAGTAAGACACTGACTCACATGGACACAATAAGACACTGACATGCACAATATGACACTGACACAACTTGACATTTAAGACACTGACACAGTCAATGTCACCTGTTAACAGAATAATTCACACATCGCCAGGGTGACAAGCAATGAAAGGCATGAGAAATTTGACTGACCTTCAGGAACAGGTAGCAAGGTCACTGCCGTGCTGAGTCTACCTCCCCCAAGACTCACTAGGTGGGGCTTGTCTGTCTCCACCCGGAGCCCTTTGCCTTTCTTTATGACATGCAGCTGGTTCTAAAACATGCACACAACTTAAAACCAGTAATGTCTAAATGTTAGTTGTGCATTTTGGTCAATTAATGTGTTTTAGGGTATTTAGTTTTAAACCCAGTTATCTCTATTTTTATCTTGTTGTAAAGGGTTATCTCAAGATGTTTGACACTAAACAAGATAGGTTTAATTGGATTTTGGGTTAGCAACTGTGTTTGTGTTGTACATCGATGAATTTTCCAAAAAAAACAAACCATGTTTATTTTTAATTATAGTTCACAAAAGCGCTGACTTCGAACACATACAGGAAATTTTGCGTTGTGACGGCTGAATATGAATGATATGTGATGATTACAGCACGAGGGATGAGGACATTCTCACGGGTATACACAGGTTAATGTAATTAAAAATTTCATGTGGGGGGGATAGCCCCTAAGTATTTCAATAAAGAAAAACATGCAGATAAACATGACTTACATCACAACTCTACATTACATACATGACTGCTTAGACAGGTCTACTGCAAGCGATATGGGTTTTGGAAAGTGTTATTTCCGTATCTTAATGTGTCAAATAGTTTTGTGTATGAGCCTACTGTGATAAAAAACAAGTCTAATAAAAATGACATATTGTTTGTTAGAAATTCCAGTAAACAGTGTGTTGTCAACACATTACTGATAGCTTAGGGGACAATATGAAAGACTGCATCTGGCAGAAACATATACAAACAAGACAAGTCAAAGCAAATAGGCAATGTGGCAGGAATATTTCTAGATTACATCTATGTTGGGCACTTAAGTCTCAGGGTTTGATGATTAAATATGGCTTTTAAGATAGCTGATCATTTTTACAATGTTGGTGTGCAATGAGCATCAAAACCAGAAAGTCACATCTTAGGCAGATAGTTTAGTTTGGAGTGAATACTTTGGCCTAAAACAAGTATATATATGGTACCTATTATTAATTTACACACCAAAGTATGTGAACCAAACTAATAGAAACACAGCAAAAACATTTTCCTCAAGTTGGTAAAGAATTAACTATTTTGTTCTAATCAAAACTATTGAGATTTACTTACTCGATGTTTCAGCTACCTTTGGTAGCCTTCATCAAGAACTGAATTCTGGGACGACTAGTTCTTTTGCTGTTTGCCAGTTGGCTTGGCAAGCAGGCCAACTCAGGCACGTATGGGATGGCCAGGAAACTGGCAAGCAGAAGAACTAGTCTTCCCAGAATTCAGTTCCTGATGAAGGTTACCAAAGGTAGCTGAAACATTGAGTACCTGGGTAAGTAAATCTCAATAGTTGAGATTTGAAGAAAATTACTTCAATACATGGACTGTAGAGAACATATTTCAGATTTATTTGCTTGGATAGTTAGGGGAGAAGCAGGCCTTTGGCAAAAAATAAAATTTTGCCAGTCTTGAACATTCAAAAAGGTATAAACTTTAACGCACAAATGGCTTCCGTAGAAGCTGTTCGTGTCTATGACCATTGCCATTATTGAACCAAATGATTTTTTCACTGGCAAAAAAAAACAATATCAATATCCTAGACTGAGCACAGCCTAATCGATCGTCGTTTGCCCACCTTTTGAGTTTTCCTTCAGCAATCGGGAAACTGCTGCCGATAGTAGGGCTTAACACGCCAATTATGTATGTGAATTGGAACCCGAATCAGACTCAATTTCGAAGTCGACCGCGATCGCACATGGCCACCGGCACTGCAGAGTGCCAGCGGTGGGCGACAATACAGTAGCGTTTTGGTTACTAGCGGTAGTCACATCAACATTATGGATCTCCACCAACGTAACAAAGGATGCTGACTCGGACTGTTCAGGGACAATCACAGGAATGCTGCTTTTGTTCACGATTACGAAAAAGACATTGATTGTCGTGAACTTAGCTACTGACGTTTGGCAGGTGCCATTTTGAACTCGCCCCACGACATCCGGGTCACGGGATTGTTTCTTCAAATTAAAGCGTCAATGAGAAAGCCCATAGAAACACGTTTCCCAACCAATGACGTACACGATAACAGTAAATAGAGATCAGCCGCAGCATCATTATTTTCAAACGATGTCAATGTAAAAATTATATAGTCTTATAGATCGGCGGTAATCGCTATTATCAAAATTTTATTATGAAAAAATATCATTTTGTAAAAATAAAAACCCGTCTTTTCATTTTATTTTACTGGGTAAGGGCCTGGCCCGGAGAAGTGGTACCACATTCCAATAAACTCTGACACAAAATCCTTTAGTGTTGAACAATTTCACCTGGACTGATTCAGATGGTTGACATACATACACTTTTGTGGGTACTTGGGTGTCAAGAGCAAGGTGACATGGATTGGTCAAACGGGGTGTCCAAACAACACAAATCTACTGAACTAAGGGATAACGTCAAACATTGATGCCACCACAACACAAAACCAATGTCATTTAAACTACTTGCCACACGAAACTTTGAAATACATCTGTGCAACTTTACCAGGTGGCACTTTAGCCGTCATAACTAAAAATTGCATGTACTCGAAGTCAGAACCCTTAAGAGTTGTGATCGGAAGAAAAATGAAACATCCCCTTCCTCGTGAAACCAATTTTGTGTAGTGCTATAAGGTATGTTTTGAGATCATCCCTTATAATTGGTCTGACTCTAGCCAGTAAACAAATTGGTGTTTCCTGGGCTAAAGATGACTATTAAGGGACTGAGTCATGTGGAATCCAAAGCACTTATAGGACTTCCTATTAACGTCTCCTTATTTCCTGTTTATACCCTCCCCACACTACCCCACAAGCTATCCTACCGCGATCAACTGCATTTAATCCCTCGCAAGCTGTTGGCGTACTGATCACATCTAAGGCCTGCGTTTTGCTGTCACATCTATTAAGATTATGGCAAGCACCTGCTGCCACCTGTGAGAAACTAACTGCATAGGTGGTGTCAATTAATTATTCATTGGTGCCCAACAGAATGTTTCCTTAGCTCCTTGGAAACTGTGTGATCTGACTTAGTTTAAACTTTTTTATCCTCCATTGGTTATAATTTTTGTGCAAATCAGATAATGATTTACCCTCCCGTGTTCATAAAATGTACCATCTTTCATTTCTAAAAACAAAAATATTATTAGCTACTGTAATTGATTATCCACGATTAACTTACTTAATGATCTTAGTTTCTGTTCATTTACTAAATGTTTTGTCCATCTAAAATCTGTTTGTTTTGATCTGACTGATAATGATTTCTTCTGTTAAACTGTCAGAAGGGTTTCTTACTACATATTGTCAAATTATACGTGTTGCTCTTTTAAACGATCTACCACGGTTATTTGTTTTTTTTTGTTTTAAATCATTTCTGGTGTTTTCTTTAAATGATCTACCACGGTTATTTGTTTTACTGTTTTAAATCATTTCTGGTGTTTTTTTAACGATCTACCACGGTTATTTGTTTTACTGTTTTAAATCATTTCTGGTGTTTTCTTTAAACGATCTACCACGGTTATTTGTTTTATTGTTTTAAATCATTTCTGGTGTTTTCTTTAAACGATCTACCACGGTTGTTTGTTTTATTGTTTTAAATCATTTCTAGTGTTTTCTTTAAACGATCTACCACGGTTATTTGTTTTATTGTTTTGAATCATTTCTGGTGTTTTCTTGCCCTGATAATCGAATTCCATACAGAAAGATGGACACTATATGCCGAAATCACTCACTAAGGACTATGTCAAATGGCTATGTTTTCCTCTAATTTATCAACAGACCAAATATCCACGTTTGCAAGTGACATGCACTTGTGCACATGGACACAAGAACTTACCTGTAAAATGCCATCATCTGGTTCAGTGATTCTCATTGTCTTTGTAGTGAGACATTTCTTCGAGAAAGAGATGTCCTGGGCGGAAGAACTTTTGTCCTTCATTATCTCTCCTGGAGCCCTCTACCTACAAAAAACAAACACCATTCAGTCATGCTTTGATCCACTCAATATAGTCTTTTGTCATCTTCATCCGTTCAAACAGATGATTTAATTGACATATTGGGATGCAGTGGCATGTCGGTTGAAATGTCAGACTATCAATCAAGAAAACTCCGGTTTGAATCCTCTTGCTGCTGTTTCAAAACTTTGGCAATTTCGTTCATCCCAAATTGCCACAGTTCACTCAGCTGTATAAATGAGTACCTGGCTACAGGTAGAGGTGGATATGTCAATGAATAGTCTTGGCAGTAATTGCAGCATGGCTGAATGCTTCCTAGAGAAGTTGAGATGGTGTTGGAATGAACAGGCCTGCCAGTGGGTGAAGCGTAAACTGCTTTGAACAATACCATTTATAAGAACGTATCTTTTACCTTTATATTAAATTCACTGCAGGGTAATTGGTGCAGTAATGTCATATTTTGTCAAAAACAGGTACTCTTCAATTATTGCATTTGCAGTGGTAAGTTATTGGTAATGATAATTCAACAACGTAATTTTACAGTTAAGACTATTTTTTTCGTCGTCTTTATAAATGCCAGCAGCTGATTGTAATTTGCTGGTTTTCCAAGTCATCTTTTTCTATTGGTGTATTTTATTCTTTGAGTGCCTCTAGCTATAAAACCTTCAACATTTGTCTTCATGTATATTGTATATATAGTTACTGTTCACATTAATCAGTCTCTCTCTCATCACCACCCTGATGAACCTATATACACATGTCAGATAATCCAAAGAATTCTGTTTGATGTATAACTCTTGAATATCAGACCTGTACGGTATAAAGATTTAACTTCCTGATTAGACAAATATCATATTTACAAATGTTTATATGGATAAAACTCAGTGTGGGCTATGATAAAGTACTGATGCCATTTTAAAATTCGTAGGGTGTAGTTTTCTGTACTTTAAAAACGTTTTCACTATGTTTATAGTATGAACTAAATCACCTTGGCAATCATTCATTCACACAAGCTGCACAACATTGAAAAAAACATAACAAAGTAAATAATCTTCAGCAACCTACCCTGAGAACATTCCATTGTGCTGTACAGCCATTTATTTACATGGTGCATTAGGCACTTGAAACACTATGTAACACATGCTCTTATCTGACTTCTGAACACACATTGATAAACCACTGGAGTTTTTGCAACACGTTCAGACTCCGGGTCTCCTGTAATCTTTGCTACTTTTAACACCTAATCAGTGTTTAAACTGTAATTGGTTGAAATGGTAAAACCATGCTAAGGTCATGGTATTACTATACATCCAATGGCTCATATATTTCCAAATAAATAAAACAGAAACCAACGAAGACTGAGATGAAGTGGCCTGATAAAAAGGAGTGGTCTGATTATAGAGGTTGGTCAGATGCACAACTGTGTGACAAAAAATAGACTTTGATAGAGCGGCCATTCTTGAGGGGGTGACCGTTTCCAAGGGATGTTCGCTTACAAGTTGTATATATGTCACCTGTTCCAGCAAAACCAGGAATAAGTCGGAAATGCTGAGCCTCGTTATTCAACTTCAAAGTGTGCAAAGGGGTGAATTTGGCTGCCATGGCTGAATTTCAGGTGTTGATATTTTTAATTAGCATAACTATCCTAGATTGCTGTCATGATATCATAAGGTCATAAAACGATTGATAACTTTGAAAAAATATGTTTTGTAGAGCTATGAATATCTTAATGAACAAAGACAAAGGAAACTTTGTACAATTCAGATGTATCGTATCCACTGCACATCGCACCAACCCCTGCCATATTGGCATTGTTGGAAAGCTGACCTATTTTGGGATGCATTTACTTGGACAAAATCAGTCACATGTTACTTTATAACCTGTCAAAGAGGTTTAAAACGGAGACCAAACGTAAACAAAACCACATTATTCACTGAATAATAATGAGGACATAATCATGTTATACGAATCGCAATGGCTGATTGGCTCAGCTAGAAACGCACATGCGCAATTGCTCTGAACATTGGAATGCGATCTTTACCCCCACGCGAATCCATGTTTGTTTTGGTTTGAGTTCGATGCACAGAGATTTTTTTATATATCAATTATATAAGTTTATTAATCAACTATTTAGTTGCTGTTGACTAGAAAACTTAGTCGAGTCAGACGGATAAGATAGCGACAGTGAAATGAACATCATTTCTGAGGACAAAAGTGATGAGGAAGACTGCGATTAAGTGACAGTTGACAGCCATGTCTTGCGAACTTTCACAGCTATCGAAATGGAATTGCACCAAAATATCTGTGTTGATGTGTAGCACAACAGTGTACAATCTCAACTGGATATGATGTGCCTTTGTTATTGAAATGAATGAATATACTTTAGTAAACTTCAAAGCTGTTTTTCTCAGAATAATTTTTCGAGAAGAAGTTGGAACATGTGGAGGAAATGAATCAAAAGTATCCATGCAGCTCCTTTCTTCTTGAACATACATGTACTAGCAGAGTTACCAGACAAAACAGAACACTGGAAAAAATTACAAATACTGCAACAGCTTATGATTCCTTGCACTATCCCGCCGGACCCATGGGCACGCCTACAAAATGTGAGGCACACACATGCAAAACTGGCGGGCGGGCGGGCGGGCGGGCGGGCGGGCAGTCACAAACTACTTATTATTATATAGATGTGCCAAGGTCCTTTCTGGCCGAGTATCTAGGAAACATTTGAAAAAAGCCTTAAACTGAAAAGAATGTCCATGTGCCCATCTTGTCTACACACCAGCTCAATTAATGAATACATGTAAATACGAGGGTCAGGGTTGAAACCAATGTGCAAAGGGTGGTCTGTGGACACATGCCAGGGTAAAGAGGGAGTATGTAGGGTGAGTGAGATAAGCCTCACATAAACAGGCATTGAGCAAGATCCAGGTCCAACTGATTTAAGGGGGTTTATTCTCGGGCTTGTCTGCTAACAAGGCTGTATTTTCTACTGAGGACACATGGCTTGGTTAACTGCAGGAAGTCGACTCTTAAAGTGCTGTCATGCTGTCAACTGTAGATAAAGAGCTTATTTTATATCACCTGTATTTGTAGAAACTGGACTGGCTAGATGTTTCAGTAGCTTGTGACTTAACTAAGTCAGCTTTTAATGGCTTATTATATACACCAAGCTCCAGGGCTAACACAGGAGTATTTCTTTGTTAGGGGTTATACATTTATCCCTGTGGGCATAGAAACTAGGTAGACGGGATCTGTAACTTTTAGTGTCTCCTCCAAGGCACATATATTTCAACTACATAATGTCAAACAAGTCCAGAAGAATATGTTTCTTTTAAGAGGGCATAATTCAAAACACAAACATATCTCTACTGTGACTAAAGAGTGGTATGACGGATAAAGATTACAGTATCTGTAATGTGATATCTAGAATGTGCTACCACAATACCACAACATGCACCACTGTTGTCACATAAATCTGCAGCAACAAGATGTGATATATGATTTTACCAGTATCAGTTAATCCACAAAGCTAAATCACTGAGCAGTTTATTACTGTATCAGTCAGTGTCTCGGAAGTGAAGAAAAGTACAACTGACAGGTGTATCTGATGTCGAAGCCATGTGGAAACAACATGAAGGGTTCAGTGGTTAGCCTTCAGGCACTGACTTCTTTGTGCTGATTCAATCCCTAACTTGGGCTTTAGGGTTGAGGGCAACAACATCCTGTGGTGTAATAATTACCTTCTACTTATGTAAAGTGCCAGTCCAGTCCCTTTATCTGGTGTAGAAATTCAAGACAAAAAAACATCAATTACCAGGTAGTTTTCTTTAAATTGCTAGTCAATTAAGTCGGATACTGGCAAGTATTACTAGTTGATTTCATGCATGCAGAACTACTAACCATGTCTAATTGACAAATACAATCTCAAGTTAATATGTATGACGCACGGCAGTCAGATGGACGTTGGTCCGACGGACAATGGCTAAGCAAACAGTAGATGGACAGATGGCTGACGGACGGACAAGTGGCAGATGGATGGACAATTTTATGAACAGATAGCAGACAGATGGACAAATGGATGGATAAATGGGTGGACAAATGGCAGACGGATGGACAAAAATGGCAGACGGATGGATACATGGACGGATAAATGGGTGGACAAATGGCAGACGGATGGACAAAAATGGCAGACGGACGGACACATGGATGGACACATGTCAGATGGCCAGAAAAACAAATGGATGGACGGACTCCACAAAATTGCTCTAGAACAAACAAATGCAGCAATCAAAAGCTTCACACTTTAGCTACCTCACTTATAAACAGGTGGTAACTAACAAAGCACAGTATTGTTGACAATCCAGCTAAGTGAACAAAATTATTAAGACTGGCATGTCCATACTACAAGTCTGTCATTGGGTCACATTTCAGCGCCCAGGGCCTACACCAATTAAATACCCCTGTCACATACCCACTGGTGTGATGCCATGATTTATGCCAGCTTTTCTAACTGTCTCAATAGAACCATATCAGGCAAATACATTAAAATGCCAGTGCAGTGTATCAAAGAGGCATTACCAGTGATTTTGTTGGCTCATTCCATCACTCCTGGTCTCTGTTGATGCCTCATAATTGAGCTGGTGATATTTATTTATTTATGTGGACCCACTAACTCCAATTCCCCCCAGTTCAACAGAATTAAACTTTGTGTAATGGGACCTGGCATATGCACAGAATTTCCCTGGACATGAATTTGTTCAGGGAAAATCTATCACTGTATCAGACTCAAAAGGAGGAACATTTATCAGTGATTTTTCTTATTTCAACAGGTACAACTGATACCATATAATATTATAACCACACACGCATGCATGCACGCACGCAAGCACGCACATACAATGCACAAGCATATGCATAGTTGTCTGATTGGTTTACAGTTGGTGTGCTCAATCAATGTCTCCGATTCAACGGGGTGTCCTGATTCTATGATTTAACAAGATTGCTATCCAAGGCAAAGACCCAGATGGCAATTGGACAAGGAAACCACTGGCTTATCGGAGATTCCAACGTTTTTCATCTATGTGTAACTGGCCCTCTTGAGATGTTTCTCAATGGGGTGCCCTGATTCAATATAACCCTGCACACAAAGAAAGAAATCCCCACACATGGGTTATCTGGTTGTGGTATCATGGGTTGCCATACTTATCCTCCCTTGGGGAAACAACTTTGCTGAACATCCTATAGTTGATTATTTGGAACACTTAATATACACAAGGGTCCCTGGAAACTCATTACTGGTAACCACTGTTGGTTCGAACATGAAAAACCACAACATCAATCATGGTCAGGCTCAGGCTGCAATAGCTATTAGATGTAACACTGACACACACAGTTCAGAGTTCAAAACAGTTGCTGGTCACTAACTAGCTGTAACCTATTACATAGTTCATTCTACCTGTCTGGTAACTATAGTAATCACTGATTTGGCTGGCACATGGCTATTTCATCTTGTCCCATAAAAGGAAGTGAACACACACATGAAGTAGGACCACCTTCTAATGTTCTACCTCCATTCACAACAGGTACCCATCTACCATGGGTACCCATCCACAACATCATCCCATCCTCAGTTCATTTTGCTTCATGCTTCCATTTTTCCACATTCTCTATGACCATCCACAGTGTTACCTCAAGAAATATGTATTAGCGTAGAGTGCAAGTGTTTTAGTCAACAAGTTTGCCCACCTCTTTGTTCATAGACAAAGAAGTGGGCATACTTGCAAGAACTCCCAGAAACAGGGCACCACCACAGAATAACAGGCACTGTAGCTGTATACCCTGAACCTGGAAGTATCATAGTGATCTGTCCCCAATAAGACCTGCTGTTGTTGGCAGTTTGAATTTGTGATACACTATCAGCTTATTGTTGCTCTCATCTTTATTCATGAAGTCTGGGGTGAGGTTGAAATTGATAGCGGTCATCAATTTTTCCCCTTCTTCATCACTGATCCTGTTTCATTGCCATCTGCATCACCTGTATCCAATACCCCTTATCCTTATTCTGCAGTCCTCCCATCTTAGTATTGGTCTTACGTTTTTCCTACATCCACTCTGAGTGCATCTGCTCCCTTTGTCAACTGTTCCTCTTCCATTCTTTCCACATGTCCAGCCCACTTTAACCAGCTTCCTCCTGAAACTCCAGTTCACACCAACCTCCTCCCTCAGCTCCTCCATATTACACTGCAAACTTGCATAACTCACCTCTACTGCTGCATGAGCCAGTAACTCCCAGCCAGAAGTGTGTGGACACTACTAGAGGACCGCAATAAAATGTGTACTGAGACACACCAAGCAGGTAATTCTGCTCTCTTGGGACAATGGTGTTCAGAAGCCAGCTGGCTTGTGTTGTGGGACTGAACCTGTCAAATATCATCTACCCAACAGACTGAGTTTACATAGTTATCTGGCCCACTGTTTACTGAATCCCTGGGTGGTTTGCTGTCCCTGCTAGTTATCAGAAAGCTTCAGGCATCTGTCTGTCTCATCCTGTCACCTTTTTGCTGTCTATTTGCTCACTTGTTAGATTGTGCCTTAGCTTCACTGAACTCAGGGTGGGGTGCTCTTGGTGGGGGTGTCTGTGTGGATGTAGCTGTTCTGCTGGGCTGGATTACTGCCACTGTCATGGCATATTGATGTTTGGGTAATTTAGCCTATTCCCACCACAATCAACACATCCAGTGAATTCACCTATAATCTGTGTGAACCTTGTGAAGGTGATTGGAATGGTATGACCACATGCAAGATGATGCCATCAGTGACATATCTAGTAATTGTGATTGGTGTGCTCGCATTATGCATTTGTCTTTTGGTGAAGTAATTGGACTAATATTCAATAACTTTATTAAAAAATTAATGTGTTGTAAAATAATATAAATATTTACCAACTGCAAAATTTCTAGTATCACAAGAATATATGGGAATTCTTTTTGTTCACATTGCAGAATCTTCCACACATTTCCAGCTTCACACTGTATATATACAAACACATTTTCCTCTAAGACATAGGCCCCAAACCACCCGTAATTAACAGAAAAACACTACCAGACAATGTATTGCTAGTCGAGCTGAATAAAACATAGTCAATTTGACTCAAATATAATTATTGTTTGGGCTAAAGTGATTAAAAACAGTTTGCCTAGCTTGAACACATAACTGGTAAAATTCCCTGCTCCAAATACCCCACCAGAAGTCCAGGTGATGTGTAACTGTAAAACATACCTACCAACCCCACTAACAAGCTAATAACCCTTATAAATCATTGCCCCTGATAAATATTTATTTAGACCAATACAGGTCTTAACAACAGTTTAATCCGGGTACGTAACCTTACCAACTTAGGTCTTCACAACAATACACCCAGTAAGGGGGTGAGGGAGGGGTATTAGTCCCTGTGGGGCCTTCCAGGATGGATGGTCACAATCTGCCATGTTCTTGAGAAAGCTCTTGTTGACATGTGTTTTCAAGTACAGTACATTAATTAGTACAAGGCCTCTAATGTATGTGGGAGTTCTTGGGAGGGAGTTCTTTTCTGAATGCCAAATACAAAATCCTGATTTCTCATTAGAACTAAAAATAAATTCTAATCATCAACAACTTGAGAAGTGTACCAAATGTATTTCTTACACCTTTCCACAGAAATGTAAAAAAAATGTGCCTTTCTGCATTATTCGGATCTTGCTTATTGCTTGTTAGTAAACAAATGTATTTAGAAGACAATACCATTTTTTGTTTGTTTTGCAACACCTTTTTGAGGAACTTGGAATGTCTTTTATGCACCTAAGAGCACCTAATTAAACAATAATCCAAATGCATCAGGCCAAACACCATTCTCTCTGTCTCCCTTCCCCCATTCACCCTAATTCTCTCTCTCTCCACCCCTAAAGTTTGACACTTCTGATAAGCCAAAATGTATCTGGGCCAAACGCAAGAGTTCTGGGTTCTGGGGGTACGTAAGCATGGGCATGAGCCTGTATGTTAACAGCAGGCACAAGTACAGACAAGTTAAGTATCTCAAGTAACAACCAGTGTAACTATATCTCTGTCCAGCCACGCCCATCACCGAGGGACAGACTTGAGTACACAGAGTGAGTTTATTAACAAACAATATGTCTGGAGAAAATACTGCACCATTGAAAGATGCACTTCAACTTTAGTGTTTTGTACTGATGGTCAGCAAGAATTTGTGTGTAGATTCCATTGCAGAACTACAGGGTCAGAACCACAGAATAAAGAATTTTTAGTAATAATCAACAAATACACGTTCAGCCTGATTTGATCCACACTTTGTGTGGATCAAGTGGGGAGCGACAGCATACTGGTTAGAATGCCAGACTCTCAATCGAGAGAACCCGGTTTCATATTCTACTGCGGTCGCTTTGAACCTTTGGCAAGTTTGATCACCCCACTTTGCCACAGTTCACTCAGCTGTATACACAATTACATGAGTACCTGGCAATACAGACAGTGGTATATGAACGAATAGTCTTCACGCAGTAATTGCAGCATGGCTGAATGCTTCCCAGAGAAGTTGAAATGGCCTTAGAATGAACAGGTCTGCCAGGGGGTGAAGTGTAAAGCACTTTGAGTAGTCCTAAGGACTGGATACCGCGCTATATAAGAACATACCTTTACTTTTACAAAGGTACAGCTGAAAGTGACTCATCCAACAAGATCCCAGATGAATAGTTACAGCCATGCAGTTTTGTTTTGCTCAAAATCCACATTTTAACTTGAAATTCTGCATAAGCCTGTGTAAAATTAATCATTGGTTAATTGGCCCATAATCGACCCCATTCCTATTCCAATCATGTGTCGCCATCTATCAGGCTAATAAACATACATACATCCAACAAAATCCACTAGGTTTTGTTGAAAATCTGTTTGATGATTTGAATTTGAAACAAATCCGTGAAAATACAAGATAAGGCTATATTCCTCCCAAAAATCCATATTGAATATCCATATGAAACTACATGTATGTAGTTACTGAACAATATCCAACCATGGTTTCAGAAGTTCATGATGTTTCCTTAGCACAGTTTGTCTTCTCTCTAATACACTAGAAGATGTAAGATCACAGTTGATTTTCCCAATGGTGGCTATGTTAAAGCTAATATTCTAATTCTAATAGTGGGAGATAATGGTCATTTCTCCAGTTGACTGAGCACTGAAATGTTAACCAGCGAGACCGATAAGCGCATGTGCAGTTCTATGAAAATCAAGTGAAGTAGGCTATTATGACGTATTAGTTCAACAAGGTTTTCCTAGTAAACTACTGACGTGACATTCTTTATGTTTTAGTAACTCTTATAGGTGCAAGACTTTTATTTCACTTAACATTTTGTCCGATCATAAGAAAATTGGACCATAAAAAATTCTAGTGTCATTGTTATTGATATCCTGAACAAATATTGTCAAAATCTAATACCTCCAGCTCTGTTAATCATGTTGCAAACAGGCTTACCCTCAAAACTGGTAGTTTTTTGCCAAATACTAATATGTCGAACAGTACCTCATGAATGTCACCATCTTCAAATCCACTTCATACTGCAACATCTCACTGCCATAGGTCCAACATTTCAAATATTCTAACCTTGCTGGCTGAATACAGCTCCTTTTATTTGCAAATAAAATCCCTGATATAGGCTAAATTGCATATTTTAGGCACTACATTTGTGTGAAACACTTCTGAAAGGTAACTGTGGTCTAAACCCTATGATACACTAGCAGTCTCTACCTGCCTGCTGTAGAAAGAGAGGGCAACCATTGCATGGAAGCACTGACAGACACAGATTAACAGCACAGATCCATCCAGCAGGAGAGGAGGCCACTTGACTGGGAAAGGTGTTAATAGGCCTTGATAACCACACAGCCCTAGGCTAGTAATTTATCCTTGTGTTGTGTACACAGACTCACAGGCTAAATAGCTCTAAAGAGTAGCAAGTGATGAAGGGAAACCTATCATGCAGACAGAATTAGTCACTTCTATTTATTGTAGCTGGAGAGTTTGAAGATATCAAATCCCTATGAAATGTTCTCTGTCCCTCACAAAAAGGTAGAAAAAATTAGAACGGAAAAACAAAGAAAATGCAAACAAAAATGTCTTCCCAAAATGAGGTAGTTTACCACAAAAATGTCAAGATGCTGGCTAAAATAAGATGAGATTGTAGTAATTTTCTGAGGTTGTTTAATCTCTGTTAATATTATTAATAACAATAATTGGAGTATCGGTCAAACAGCAAATGATGAAAACAACAAGTATATATGCTTATAGAGGAAGTGAGAAATTGACACACGTACAATGTTCTTCACAACAGATACAACTATAAAACATTAAAGGGCACAACTGGTTATTACCCTCTCACTCCATCCCTGTGCCGTCAGACACACTTTCTATCTTTAGTGTGGCCCTACTTATATGTATATATTTCTACGTGGTGCGCGTGACACCGTTTTAGTAATATTTGGAGGTCCTGTGAAAAATCAGCAGGTCCTATAAACTGTTCAGTTCACAGGACCTGATGTCCTGTGACGCTTGGAGACTTTTCGCGTAGACTGTTGTTGGTGTACCATGTTATGAAAACAAAACAATCTGTCACATATGTACAATTGTAAACTGTATTTTATTCAGTATTACGAATTACATTGTATTGATCCTGCCTCGAAATTTTTTTTTCAGAACTGTTTGTTGTTGATGTTTTTATTTGTTGTTGATATTGTTCATGCATTCTATCTTAAAAGAATTTACTTTCTATCATCAAAGCATTGATTACCAAGTACCGGTAGGTTACCTAAGAAGCTGTCGGACTACTTCACTTTGCAAGGTTGGTAGCCCGACTGACTACCTTCCATGACTTGCTAAATCTCCTCCCTGCTAAGTCCTGGTCATTATTAAGTTATAATTATCTATGGATCTATTGGATGTTGTCAAGAAAACCCTGCCATATCCTGAGGTATGCATCTCCTATAATGACAAACCCCTACAATCAGTGCGTGACTGACGTAGGACACACAGAAATTAGAGACTGGCTGATCCTGTCTTCTGTGCTCATATCAATTTGAGTTGCAATGGGACATTCCACAGCTGTTATTAATAAGCACAGGTTGTTATTGCGACATCTACACCTGAGATAGAGCAAAATTAACAGGCAGAAAGTGTGTGATTAAACATGACTGAGTTATTGCTGCAGAGTAACCAGATCACATGGGAGGGTGGCTTTTTACAAGTTGCTCTGCTCAACAGGAAGAGTTGGGGCCTCCACATGACACCCGATATGACACACCTCCAATACATGTATTATTACACCTATTATACATAAAACAAACATTTGATGTCATTGTTTATTATGAATTATACAGACGTATATTCTACCTGTTAACTACAAATCAATACACAAAAAATATAAAAATAGATGTAGGCGTAATAGGTGTGGGGGGTTTCTCAACATAGTGTTAGGAGGCGTACATGACAGCATTATGAAGTATTATTACAAGTGGGGAAGGTCTCAAAAAAAAAATAGTATGCCATACTTTATGGATAGCCCCTATATGTAGTGGATCACTCATGAGTTATTGGACAGAACAGCTGCTGTACAGGATGCACGGGCGAAAGTGAGAGTATGGGTGTGAAACCCACCAGGCCATTGTATGTAAATACAGAGAGTGACATAACACTGAAAATGTGTTCAAGTGAAACTGATTACAGCAGTGTTCAGTTCACCTAGTCTGACACACAAGTAACCAGGCGTGACCACACACACGTATGGACTCATGCCTGCTAATCACCAGGAGCCTGGATATGTAAAATAACATTATACATTGCATTTTTTTACAATCAACAGCTGCATTCCTAATATTCTAGCATATCATTATGTCGTATCAAACTTCTGTTGCTAACAAAAAACAAGTGACATGTCAAAATAGTTGTTCTGGTTTGTGTCCGTGATCACTGAAATTGGTACAAAGCCAAGCGGATAATCCAGGCCATACAGACTCCCAACCAGAAACCCTATCTGGTATCACACCCTTCTTGAACCCATTCCCTTTTTTCCCAGGCCACCCCAAACCCTGCACCAACTTGGGGTTAAATAGCAGCTAGGGAGTTAGACAACCCAAAAGAAATGCCCCAGTTATACAAGAGACAGGTCACGGGTATTTATAAACACTGGAGACTTGGTTTACAGTAGCACCTAGCTCACTAGGAGTTCCAGGCTTACACTGTAACTCTATAGGGTGTTTGGGTGATAAAAAATCTTGCTCTGTAGATCATGAGGATTCACAGCATTCTGGAAAGTCTGCCAACGTTTTTGTCTGCTGTGAAATCACTGGTGCACATTGCAGGCCAAGAATTTGTAGCAAGCGGAAACTGGACATAGATTGGATGGACATTTACCAAACAACTGTGCCTCACAGGCTCGTGTTGTATATAAATAAGGCCTTCCAGAAAACACTCTACTATGTGAGTGACCACCCAGCTTGTAGGTAATAGGTATAAACAAAGTAATAAAAATTGCGAGTTACACGCACAGGCGAACACACGTATGCATGTTGCATGCATGCACACATTATATATATATATATATATATATATATATATATATATAATGCTTTTCATTTGTTCTTCAGGGATGTTTTTCTATGTAATATTTGTGTGTGCATGCAGGCATGTCTGTATTCAAATATTATTATACAAAGAAGAAGCATCCGGGAGGAACAAATGACAAACATTTGCCTGCAATATGTATACAGCAGATGGGTTTCTAGCATTGTTGGTTAAATGTGCCTCCGGAGACCATCTCATTGAGGATGGAGCAACAAGAATATTATTTGCAATGTCTGGTGTTAGTCTACATCACAGCAGAATCCCACGATACTGAGTGTAGTGCAGGTCTTGCTCAGCCGTAGCTCCCCAGGTTGCCACCACAAGACATGCCGCATCACAAATTACTCAAAGGACAATTCCCCTTCCCACATATAACCTCATAGATGCATCCAGTTAACATATTTGGACGTTCTACATGTTATTTTAAAAGTTACATGCACAAAGTCATGAAATTTCATAAACATAAACTGTTATGTCAATTGTGATTCACTTAATTATTTTAAATTATTACTTACACTGATAGAAGAGCAGCTGATGCATGGTGGCTATGCACTTCGTCCTGTTTCATAATTTTATATTGTCTTCTGTAAGATTCAGGAGTGTGTACACATACTCTAACACTAAGTATCTCTGTTTGGGGGATAAAGTGGTATGAGTATAACCACTCTCTTCAAGCCAACATTGCATAAATGTCTTCCATGGTGCTTTGCATTTGCCTGCCCCCAGATTGGGGAGGGACAGCTGCTCTACCAAGGAATCACACAAAAAAGGTCATAAAAGTCTCCCCACAGTGAAGGCCAAACTGTCACCAACAAGATATGAAACATTAAATTTGTCAACCATGCGTGTATGTTTCTCATTCAACCATCTCCAGCAATGGTGATATGAATTACACAAGTTGATGTCCTCCTTATACCTCAGAGGGGAACTGTGTATCTGTTATCACTTTGGGTAGATGAATCAATGAGACCTGCAGGTTTTTTCTGTAAGCTCAGTAAATGAAAGGGTGACCAGAAAAATCAGTCATCTTACCTATTAGGTGCCTCCTCTCAACATTGGTGTCAGGCACCCATCAACACATTGCTGCAGAGCAGGCAACTTGATATCTTCCACTGAGCCACTGCCAGCTGTAATAATGCAGGGAATATTCCTTGCATTGCAAAGTTGGGTTCAAATATTCAAAATTACTCCAACGAGCATCTCATAAATTTACTATGCAGCATAATCAGAACGAATGTTAGCAGCGACAACTTGTGAATATCAAGGCACTAGTCATGATGTAAGCCAAAACATTTCAGTATAATTAGTTAATTGCTGTTATTAGAGCTTTTTTGTAGACACAGTAGTGATGCATAATCAGCTTCAGAGCACTGGCCTCTCATGCTGGAAACCTGGGCTCAAAGCTTGGTCTCCACCATCAGAAGCATGGGCAACGAACGTTCTTACAGCTGTGTTTATAATGTAGAGTTGGTCTGAACTAACCAGCCCACTTCATGGTTGGCCGCATCCACAAATAAGTGGCCTAACTAATATTTGACAAACTGGTTGATTAATATTAACAGATGAACAACGTTTTACTCTATTTTGTGGAAAATCGTTCCAATTATAATGGGAAAAAAACAGTTGCTAATATTTGCTGTGTAGTTCAACTGGGATAATCCATGCTAGAATAACCATTTAGTGTTCTGGCTGACTTTTTCATTACAACTGTTTAATTTGTATATCATATAGGCTATTTTATGTTCATCTTTTATCTGCATAAGCTCAACAATTGTCCTATGACAACCAATGAGTTAAAAGGTATGTCAACATACTAGACTGTGTTTTCGATCAAGATAAATATCAAGAGTATGAAGAAAATGTCATCTTGCACAGGTGGCCAGAAGAGTCTAAGCTTCAACCATTTATTCCGTGTGAGTAGAACTTCAGACGTATTGGGTGGAGGTCCAACAATGACAAACACACAGTGTGGTGGAAGTGCAGTCGGTGACTGTATATAGTAACAGTGGTACAACAACACCCCGTTTCACATATAGAAATAAGACCGGGCTAACTCAATACTTTCTGCTGGGCATGCAAGAACATTCTATTGTTAACCAAATTATTCCTGCAAAAATGTAGGCTATAAGTACATAAACTTATATATAAATATAAAGGTATCAGAAAACCCAGTTAAGGTAGTCAAGTTGAATGCAGCACTATTTACAAAAAAACTATTAACGTTCTGTCTCTGTATGGATACTGATAACACTGCAAATGCACAGTGAGTATATTACTTGTGTCAGGGATTAAGGAGTGACCATCACCAGGTGACCATACATTTGTCATACACACCTGGGTAAATATGTACGTGCGTTCAAATATGTCACCTGTTATAGTCTAACGGGCAGCCTATATATCTAAACTCTGTAGCACAAACAAGATTTAACTTTCAGCAACTGAATGAGTCTTTCATCAGTGGACGGGTGTGGCTGTGGCTGATCAGATTTAAGAACTTTTTAAGACGGGTCAATACTTCGAAAAATTAAGACCTTTTTCATGACAAATTCACTACAAGTTAAAAAAATTCATTCAAACACCTTCATTCAATATTAGGTGATCAAACTGTATCATTTGATTAGAGAAGCATATGGCTCAGTCATACACGGTCTATTCCACCTTTGTGAAATTATAGCTTAGACCTAGACTAAGTTTGATGAAATCATCAAATTCTTTGAAAATTCCCATTCATAAAGACATTTTCAAGGCCTTCAAAATAGAAGATCGAATTTAAGACTTTTTAAGACTTCAAGCACACACCCTGTTCAACCATACCACTGGCCAGCCAGCATGTCCCATGTCAACTGAATGTCCTGCAGCTGTAGTCTCATGACAGGTGACAGGAACATCCACAAACAGTCTGCTCATCTTCCTGACTCCATGGAATCTCCAGATCTGTTCTCTTCAGTTCCCATCAGTGTGTCTCTGGGGGAGAGCCATGGGTCAGGGGAGGGTTCAATTCATCACCACATGTCCTCTTTCTGACCTACTGCCCTCAGTGATCTATTTCCTTGACATATCCTGGTTAAAGTTTGATATTTCCTGGAACTATATTTATACATGCAGAACATACATACTGAGAGAAATCTTTCATCCCGTTGTAACAGGGCATTTTCTCGTATCAATAACGCATGTATTATTTATTAAATTCTGGTAATCTTCAAAGGAAATTAAGGGTCGAAACGAAAAACAGTTCTACTGAACTGCGTGTGCCACATTTTTTCACTGTGTCAGGGTTGAAAAAATTAAAAGGCTGTCAATTCATCAGCTAGTTGTTTACTTGACTCCCGAAAGATATTGTACAAAAGATTATATATAACAATGTTTTGTAAGTGTTCTGAAAACTTTCTAACTGCAATTGGAACCCAGTAATGCTCCTACTTAAAAATGTCTTATAGTACATTATTACTTTTGAACAGTACATACTTGAAGACGACAAATAGAATGTGTCTTTCTTACCTGCTTAAGATACGTATGTTGTTCATACACTGTATAATGTAACTTGTAGAACACATTTTTGAACTGCAATGTATCCCTCAGGTGGTTAGGCATTATAAGGGACAATAAGCCACAAACACCCAGTCAGAGAACCTGTCGGGGGGGCTAATGGAGCCAGGAGAAGGGACAGAATGCAAATAAAAACATCAACACTGCCAACCACTCCTGAGACTGGCTGACATGCCATAGTAACACTACCTGTAGCACCTGCTTATTGGCTCCTGAAGACCAGCTAGCACCATGCAAGGAATGTCCATCTGAGATTCCGTGAAGTCATCACAGCATTGAGGCTAAAGGCAACAGGTCAACAATGCGATTCATCTGCCATTTGGGGTCAGATCATTATTTGTTTTTCCATAGGTAACCATGTTAACATGTTTTAGTCCTGTCTGCAAAATAACGATCCAGATTTTATCACAATGGCACACATTGGTGCATGTCTTGTCACTGACCTGCTGTAGGGGTTTCGTCAAATCCTGCAATTTGTTTCTTGAGAAAATCAATGTAGCAGATCTATGTTCTCCATCAGATGTCACCAAAAACAAGAAGATTTTGTCTACATATGCAGGGATCCTTATATCATTGACAGGTCCATATTTACTAACCAGCAACAACATAATGTAATCCTATGCATAGCATAAGTGTTGGAGTCTGCAAATTAGTACTTTTCCCTGTTCAGAATTTTTTTTCGAGGTGCCAAATATCCCTGAAAGGGGGTAGCATCTCAAAATCACTAGCACTTGATTCGTATTCCATGGACCTGGAAGTAAAACAGTGATCTAACCCCATTACCCGCATAAAGAGTCTCCTTGCGTATTGTGTTAATCGTTTTAGAACACATTGAAGAATTGAGTTAATGTATTTCGGTAATGTACCATAAGAGCTTTTAAACAATGACAACAGTTACTGGCCACTCACATATCAACACAGTGGCTATTAGGCCAAGCACACCAACCATTCAAAATCTGTTATCTGGTTAGGTTGAAATTGGGGGGTATCAAGTTTAGGAATGTTTTTCTGAGAAGCACGGAAGCATTTTCGAAGAGGGTCCTTGGAATGTAATAGCGGCCACCAGTGAATAAGTTAATTGTGGGGTCACGCCTAATTTACCCTGGCATAAAGTCTCCTCAGGACATTATAATATTGCCAGTTACATTACAGATAATTGGATGTATTTTTACTTCCATTTTTGCATACATGATCATACATTTTCAGGGAGGGGTAGACATGATACAAACTCTGGTGGTGAAAACATCCCTACCTACCTCGGATCATTTAGCCCCTTTTACAAGCCTTACAAGAAATCAATCCTAAATGATCTCACACATAATTTAACACTTACGTGAGAATTTGCAAGCTAACTAACCATGTTCCAGTGAGCACAACTACAGAAATATATCTGTGTGTGCACACAAATATCATAATAATAATAATTATAAATTGCTAAATTATGGTGAACCATGGAATATACTTAATTCTGCTTATAAATTATAGTAATTAATAAAGTTATATTTTAAAGAACTATGTGCTACAGTGGATTACCATGTGACAGTACCATTGTATTGTTAAATATTAAACAGATGTTACCCGTAAAATATTTTTTATAAAATGCATATTTTATGTAAGGATAAATGTATACAGTATATTTATCAAATATTACCTGTAAAATATGTTTGTTAAAACATGTAATTTATTTAAGGGTAAATGTGTACAGCATATTTATCAGATATTACCTGAAAAACATTGTTACTATAAAATATATTACGTAAGGGTAAATATATTAGAATGTAAGAGGTAATCAGCCAAATGATTCCCCTGGTGGATTAAAGACACACTGTCTCTGGTGGGAGGGGGGCAGATGAGTGGCAGCATGGGACAGGTTGTCCTGGCTCCAATGAATTACTCCTGCTGTGTAGCATATGATCATCAAGCGAGCACAACCCTGGGAACCGAAACAAGTGACCTGTTCACTGAAGTTGGAGGCAACAAACAGCAGATCTGTGGCATCATTGGGCAACTGAGTGACTCAGCTCAGTACTGCTGCTACTGGCATAAATACTGGAACTACTCCTTGCTACAGAGGCTTCTGACTACATCAGTACCCCTGGCAGATCTACCCTCACCACCAGGGGCTTCTGACTGCATCAGTACCCCTGGCAGATCTACCCTCACCACCAGGGGCTTCTGACTACATCAGTACCCCTGGCAGATCTACCCTCACCACCAGGGTCTTCTGACTACATCAGTACCCCCTGGCAGATCTACCCTCATCACCAGGGGCTTCTGACTACATCAGTACCCCTGGCAGATCTACCCTCACAACCAGGGGCTTCTGACTACATCAGTACCCCTGGCAGATCTACCCTCAACACCAGGGTCTTCTGACTGCATCAGTACCCCTGGTAGATCGACCTGTTGAAACGCTGATTTTTCAGTTGCTGTGTTACAGCTGATATTGCAAGTACGAGTTTACAAGGCCTACTGTTGATACAGGAATTTAATTGGTTGTGTGTGTCCATCATTGCTGGTCGGACAGATAATGATTTTTGGGAAATCCTCTTTGAAATTTGGGAGCGAGCACGTCTGGTTACCAGAAATACACTGACCAAAACAGCAAGTGGGGTGAAGTACAAATAATTCAGGGAACATCCACACATGGGTTGAGATAAACTAGCCTTTGTTATCTATCACGCTGTGACGCCATAGTTTGTCGCACACATCTGGATGGATGCAGAGTTGGGTTTTCATTGGCACGGAAATTATGTGTGCACCCAGAATTTGGGTACACACATAATTAGCTAATTACGATGTCATCCGGGCATTTGACCAATTCATAAAATAAGAGTTAACTTTTATCAGTGATACGATGCAATTCGAATTAACTGTGAGACTGAAAAGTTAAATCAGGCAATAATTTTTTAGTGTTGCATCTCGATGATGATGATTGGCTGCTTCACAGAAACGCCTACTCAAAATGAAATGGTGACAGTGGGTAACAACGAAACCATGCCTTCGTGGCCAGACTCTCTTCTTGGTGGATTTACGAAGCCGTGCGAGAGTTGAAAAAATTAGACTAGGGTCAATCTAGCAAGGATGCTGGAACTACTGTTATGTGAGTTTTGGACAACCAACAAGTGAACTGGATATACCGTATTCGACCAAATAAGCGTACCGTATGCTTGAAAAAAATTGAGCCACGGAAAAATGTCAAGGAATCTGTTATTATAAGCGTACATAAAATTTTTTTTCTAGGTATTAAACTAGTAACCAGTGTCATTTGGTGCTTAGCATAGCACAGTCAGAAAAGTGGTGCCAACTGTTTAACACCAGATGGTGACACTTCAGTTGTTCCCCACTAGTCAAATCACAATTATGGATCCCGCTGATTAAAAATGGGGCGTACATCAATTAGGGCATGTACACTTGATAGGTTGAATGCTGTATACATAGTTCAGTGGGGGGGGGGGGGTGGAATTAGAGTAGACACAGACAACTTCCGTCCACTCTAGAATGATGGATAATCATTAGGAAGAAGTTAATCATGATTGACGATGATTTTAAGACTGTGGTGACAATAATGGTCACTGTTTTGGTTGAAAAACACACCGTGGGAGTTGACTAACAGTGATGATAATTCAACCATTACAACACGCTGCCAGATATCAAGACCTTAGATGTAAAAATACGTTAGTTGTCTACATATTCTTTTTATTCAAAATTGTTTTTAATATCCATATTCAAATAGTTCCTGCATGCTGAGGTATGTGGAAAAAAACAAACAAAACCCAATTGTTTCAACCGAATAGGGTGTGGGGATAAACCATGTGGGAGAGTTCTGTTTGTTACCTCACACATGCCGTGGATTTTCCGTATGTAATATAGATTTTTTAGACGTGTATGCCCCATCAAGTTTTATATGGATTGGTTTCAAATGGAAAAATTGTGATAAAGTACCATATTTTCTTGTGTTTATCACACAAGTATAAAATCGAATGATAAACTCATAGCCTTAGAAGCACAAATACTGTGAAATGATTTCTGTATTAAGTAAACAGAGGCCATGCACAATTACATGCCAATAAATACTATAGTGGGTTATGCAGGAGGCTTGAGCGGCAAGCTCAGAAGCACCAGATCAATATGCACTTGAAGGAGACAAGAGGTTATCCAAACTACGGTCCAATTTACATTGTTGCCACTTCACTATCAGGTGACTCAATAAACATACTCAAATCCAGTTCAGCTTCTAGATCGGCAGTGATTCAAACCAACCTGTTATGGTGATACAACAAAACAACTCTTCATCTCCTTACATCGCCTTATGTATATATGTTTTGCATTAGCGCAAATCAATGTATGTTCTGTTGGAAATAAATTATTATTATTATTACACCGTCTGTACATGTATGTGAGCTTTTACAAATAACCATGGCTTATCACACATCAACTCTTCAAAATGATTCGTAAATCTTCCAAAAATTATATTATCAAGTCAACATCTACATACTGTACAGGTCTCAATAGAAGAACACTACCTAATAGATGTGTGAACCCTCCTTTTTCAGAAGTGAAACCATGTGCAAAAACATAGATTTTTGGAATGAAAGCATGCTAAACACAGTGGATGGCAAGTATTAACAGTCAGTCTGAATATGGTAGAGTTCTTACCCTTCATAGGCAGCAAATGTAAATATATTAAGTCAGTCATTTTCTTGATAGGAAATTAAGCCTTACAAGAAGGTTGAAAACTAGCAATTGCTACCGAACAATGGATGACTGCCCATGTCATTCAGTCAACAACAGGAAAAAAACCTATATAAAAAATTCCACTCACTAAACATGGCATAATTGCGTTGGATAACCAAAGTTGGAGGCATTTGGTGAAGTTATTCACAGTATGCGATAAATTACCACAACAAATGAATCAAACATCTTGTACATGTGCAATGTGTGGCAGTGATCACTCTACAGGGTTGGAGGTTAGAGAGTTGACATGCAGTAAATATCTCACAGATCTTAAGAAAAAACAATTAAAATAAACAAGCTATTCCAGGGTCTTGAGAAAGAATTTAAATGATGTTTGTTTACACTTGGGGGTAAAAGTTCATTTCCCATTGACTAAATCAATTATGCGTGCTCCTCCAAAAGATAGATCAAATTAATGTGTGCTTCATCAAGAATGGCATCCTATGTGATTTTGTGTGATTCCATGGCAGAGTTCAGTTACACTGATTGCAGAAAAACAGACTGACAGAGAACAACAGTCAGACAGAGAACAACAGTCAGACAGAAAAGACAGGAGACACCTGAGAGGACCCTTAGCCAGTTGGGGACGGTGTGAAGACAGTGGCAGATTGGGATAAATTAGTGACAGACATGCAGAATATACCAGGCAGCTTATGTGACAATAATAACACTGAATGATAACCAGGAGCTTCAAAAACATCAAACCTAGACCCAGACCGTCATAGGTCGATGTGGGTGTCAGGGCTGGGGTATCATATTGTAGCCCATCTGTTGCGAGAAATCTTCATTCCAACTTTCTTTACTGATCTATATTTTACATATCCCTTGAGAACAACAGTGCCGTCTTCACTAAAATGATGGTCCCAGACCTGTTAAGATTCTCAAATGCACGACTACGGTTTTTGATCAGGATACAAAATCTGCCCCTTTTGGACCATCATGAGCAGTATTTCACCACTAGCTACAAAGCAAAAATCAACGTCACATACATTAATGACAATGATTGACCAATCAAAATGAAAGTTGCCATTCAAAGGAAAATGGCAGAAAATCATTTCTGAAAAATGCGAGATTGTCTGAAAATGGGATTTTTTTTAAAGTGATGAAGCTTCAAGGCATGGGAGATTTCATCATGTGAAATGGGTATCAAAAACAGGAGTCTCTTGCATCATGTGAAATGGGTATCAAAAACAGGAGTCTCTTGCCAGAAACTGGAAACAAGATTGTGTGTCATGTGCTGCTAAGCCATTCAGGCAGCCAACTAACATGACATTGTAATCCTGTACATATGAAAACTGTCATGGATATTACTGGAAAGAATGCATACTGTAATTGATATTTATTTCTCAGTAGGCGTTAGACTAAACACATCACTGGGTTTATGACGATGTCGGTTTTAATCTGTCAGCATAAAACATTGTAAATGTTAGCAGAAACACGATAAGGCCAGGGCAGTAGAAGGGAGAAGAGGGGTAGACAGTAGGGGTAGACACCATCATTCTCAGGTGACATAACTGGAAACAAATGTGGCCGGCACTTTTGTGGGGTGTGAGTTATTACCCAAACAGACATACTGAGAGACTCTGTGGAAGTGCAACACATCACTAGTGACACAGACACCAGAAACTTGTCATTTAGCACCAGCGGCCCCCACCATCCACCCACCCCTTCTCAAACATCTCCTGCCTGTCTAGGTGGGGCGTTGACAGCTGGATACCTCATGGTGAACTCTGAATCATCCTTGTTTAAGATGTTGTGCCTCATCACAGCTGGGAAAATTTGGCACATAATCCTAAGCCCAAAGAAAAGAATAGTTTTGAAGATGTCCAATGATTGGTGGAAGACGTACCATGTAATCAGAGAGATAAAACTAAAATTATGCAGTTCCTATTCAAGTGTCTAAAGAAGATCCTGTGGTGTTAAATAAAAAGTATCATGATTAAAACCACCAAGTTAAAGAAGATCAGCATAGACGTAAAGATCAGAAGATGGAAGTGGATAGGACATATACTCAGAAAGAAAGAAGACAGCCACTGCCTCATGGCTTTGACATGGGCACCGAAAAGGAAACAACCTGGCAAAAAATCATAAAAAAAGAAAGACAAGAACTGGGGTGGAAGACATGGACTGAAGCCAAACAGGTGGCCAAAGATATAATGACCAGGAGAAGGAGTATTGCAGCCTTGCAGGTCCAAAAGAGGGTGAAATACGGAAATAGGCCCACCCCCCCAAAAAAAAGCCCCCCATAAGAAAATTAAGTAAAGAATAAAAACAGATTTATAGTAAACTTGTCAAGTGATTTTACTTCCCATTGGTAGGGGTACAAACACAACCAGCCTATGAACTTGAAGACCAATCATGAAGAAAAGCAGGACTTAAAATATGTTCACGGGAGCATTGTGAACCCCATAAAGAGAATGAATATCTAATGAAGAACAGATATAAGGCAGGAAAGTTTTCCAAACAGACATTCTTTACTCATGTGAACAAAGACACTGCCGTTCCAAGTCATCACCTCAAAAAACAAAAGTCACTGCAGGAGAAAGTGGAAGGAATGAAAACAATGTAAGCTAACTGATCTATTACTCCCAAAAGCTTTCAAGATGGCGACTTTGACACAAGACACAAGTGGTGTCAAGTGTGGGTCATTAGATCACATGACACATGGAATTTTAGCCGAGAAATATTTGTACTTGCAAACATAACCCAGGTATTTCATGAGCAAGACAAAAAATATTGCAAAAAGGTAGCAATATTTCAGTATAGGGTTTCAATGAAGCACACCCAGTAATCATGTTTCATGTTATAAGGTCAGCTCAAGCAGTCACTAATAAAGCCACAAGTGATTTATGAACAACGGAGTTGTTGTGTAGGCCCAAAAAGTTCAGGCTGCCATTCCCATCATAATTACTACTGCAGTAAACCTTTTTGCAGCATACTGGGTAGACACAATTATAGTGACAGTGCTGTATATTTAGTGCATCACCATATTTAGTATTAGTACCCTGTGCAGTTGAACAAATTATCTAATCCTTCCTTGTCATTCTCCGTTCTCACAGAGGACAATAAATGAATGGAACAAATTGTTTACAGATTGTATAACTGCTAGCAGTGTGAATATGTTTAAAAACAAGGTAGACACATATCTGAGGAGGGCAGGTTACACGTAGATGAACGTTGTTGTTGGACTCTCTATAACCCAACGGCTTCAGTGTCCACTTGCCATCTGGGCCTTTGGCTGGGATGGCAAATCTTGTTAGATCTTGTCCACTTGCCACCTGGTGCTTGTTGGTTTGGATGGCAACCAGATGACATGACATCTACTTCACAGATTCTACACCCTCCAACTAGAATCCACTACTGGTTCCATGTGTCTTCTGGTCCAAGGAAACACAAACTATTTCCATATGCTTTCTTCAATGGTCAACTTGGCTTCCACAACAAACCCAGTTCTTGTCCAGATGTGGGCACAGTTCCTTGGTCAGCCCTACCCAGGAAATCACTTTGATGTGTGTGCTGGACTTTGCCTGGGTGCCTAGGGTATGGTAAACTGGGCAGAAGCCTACTTCCCTCAGTGTTTAATCACTATTAACATGTCAGGGGGTAAACAGAATCTGGCCTAATTGGATGCCTTTGACCATGTAAATCCATTCCCTGCCTCCAAATACTTAACTCTTCATGAAATTATGCATGTGTAAGATGGTCGGTCAACTGTGTAGTGGCAGATCAAAGAAAAAGGTTCCTAATAAAGTTAATTAAAAAAATGTAATGAACATTATTGAAATATCTGCATTAAAAATACATTATAAGTTGAGAACAGACTTAACAACAACAAAATTAGTGAAGGATTTTTGCCGACACAATTATTTTATGTTTACATTATAATGTTGAAATGGGCATCATAATTCAGACAGATTTGAAAATTATGATAAACAAAGCATCAACTGATTTTAAAAAAAATCACTCTAAAGATTTCTGATCATTTGTATCACGCCTTCCAAAGGCAAATCTTTATGGCATGTTGTACTTCATCTAATAGCCTTATGAAATCAGTACAAGTCTATTAAATCACTTAGCTGCTGAATCCATATCACAGGAAGCTACCATAAAACAATTTTTTTCACATTGCTAGTTTCAGTACAGTAAACAAGCTGTTCGAAATAATCATCCATAACTACTTGCACCATAAATTTCCACAAATTCAATTAACTTTTAGTTGTGTACTATAAATATAAAAAATTTGATAAACATATGAATAGCCTGAATTTGCATTTATATATCAATCTATGAGAAGCTGAAAGTTGGAAGGCCTCATCCATCATCAGTACAAAAGTTGGCAGACAGAAACCAATCTGGTCCTTCCAAGAACTACATCAAATTGAATCAAATTACACACTCCAAAGAGGACTCTGACCTCCATCATGTAAGTGCCATCTTTGATGCACTCTGCACCCTTTCAGGGATGTGCCACTAGGCACAAGGAAAGTACCTAGCCCAATCAGTCTGACAATGACAGCAATCTTGCAAATTATTGCTTCTCTCTGCAAAAAACACCAAGTCAAATTTGTCTGCACAAGCTTCGATGAAGACAGTAATCAGCAAACAATGATCAATTCAGCAAGCGCACAAACCCTCAAATGTGCTGATTTTCATCTTTTTGGTTCTCATAAGTAATTGCACTTGATAACACTATGGTTACTGTGAATGTGGGCATACTTTAAGTTTACAGCTTACAAGCACCGCTTGAGTAATGTCTACTTTGTAACAGAGGCTTCTTTGTCCATGCTGGCCAAAACACCAAAGCATGTTTATGTAGCTCAGCCCATGTGTAGGAGGGTGTTCTTGTGGATTCAGTACTTTGATCCAAACACTTTATGCCCACTTGGGCAATCCCTCGAGGCTGCTTCCCTCAGGGAGGATTTTTATTCCGTTAGGGCAGTGGCAACCTCAAACATTTTTTACTAGCTCATCCTGTGCCAACGTTCAAACTCTCTTGCTCAGCCTGTGGCATTTGCAAAATTTTAGGCAGACCTCAGATGAATTTGGTGGTGCTGAATGTATGGTATAGGATAGTATTACATACTACACATTCAACAAACTAGCATTTGACAAAGTCTGCTAAAAAGTAAGTCCAACAAAATTAATTATAATAACAGAAAAGGGTGTATCTTACTGGATTATTAATACAGCTATATTTAATTAAAAACTGCTTCATTAAAACCTTTATAATGTTTGTAATTATGATTGCTACAAAACTTGTATACTGAATACTTGAATGCTAAAATGTGGTTTCTATTTTAGGATGATAGTCTTCACCCACATTACATACATTGCAAGCTATACGCATATCCTCAACCCATACTCCAACAAAGATCTCAACAGTTCCGCATAAGTTCTCACTGGCAAACCATAGCTACAGTGCTAGCAACTCATAGCCTAAAACATGGAATTTAAAAATGTTCAAGTTGTTTTTATCCATGCTTGTTTTTGCATTTCTGCAGGAATGTGCTTTCTGGGTCTATGTTTTTGTTAACTTCCAAATTAAGATACTTGATATTCAGTCATGATTACGTTCTCATGATTTATCCACAGGTACATGATATCTCTCGATATCACTTAATGCCCACACTTTTCATGCCTGGAGGAGTATGGTCCCATAGGGTGACTGTTACCCATGTCTGTCAGGGTGCAATACAAACAGGAGGCAATACCCATTCACCTCCAGGAACAACCACTTCTGAGTAATACCCGCGTATTATTTCAGTGGTTCATTTCAACAAGGCAGCAGCTTATCTATTTACAACTTTCTGTCTCATACAATTAACCAGGGTGCTCCAGAAACGGAAAAAATAGGTGACAGGAAATAAAGTCATGGAAGAAAAGTCATAGTTTTGGGTAGGAAATAACGTAATAGGAAATAAAGTCAGTTTTGGTTACGAAACAAAATCACAGGAAATAGTTACAGGAACAGTCTTGGAAGAAGTCAGTTTTTTAAATCATGTCACAGGAAATAAAGTAATAGGAAAACAGTCATGAACGATAGTCAGAGTTTTCAGTAGAAAGTCACATATTCGGTAGCAGGAAATAGTCATTGAATATAATATCATGGAAATTAATTTAAGGGTAACTGCAGAAATACTGTATATCTCCAGATCTATTGACAACATGCAGCTGCATGGGACATGCTTGAAACAACAAAATCTGCTGAACAATAAATTAAATTCACTGACCATATCAATTCACTCACCAACAACATTGACTGTTTGCGACTTCTGTAAATATTATTACATATCAATATGGGAAGCTGTTGCAGACTTTAGCTCATGCATAAACGTACAAGGAAATCAAACTCCAAAATACTGTCCATTCACAACTCTGATGTCACGAGAAAGAGGCACCGCATGCACAGTATTCTATTGGCAGCTATGTTTGCTTTTCTGTTGCCCTGTGACCAGTAAAACTGAATCCATTTTATTTTCATTATGACAAGTAAACATGCTATGCCACTGTCAATAAAGGTACAACATACACTCCGTTTTGCATTTATAAAGTTTCTTTACGTACTGAATGCCCATTATCTGATTCAACTGAAGCAGCAAACTAGCAGTAATAATGTCTACTGTATATGTTCAGTGATCATGAAATTCCATACGACTGTGTAATTATTTATTAAAATAGATAGAGATCTGGGTACCTAGTCAATATGGCCAACTGAAGTATGCTTCTTTGCACTAAATATGACATTATTCCAGCATTGCTGTAATTTTATGGCATTTATGTGGGGGAGTGATATTAGTAGGCAGACTTGAGATTTCATGCACCCCGGGAAGCCATAAAGCTGCAGCCATAAACTAAACTAACACTACACTGGTGGTTAAAAGGTCAAAACAGCAGACAGCCGGTACAAGTTAACAGAATCAAACAGTTATAGTTGATTTGGAAAGATGAACATGGGTGAGCCACAACGAGTGACGCGTTTGATGCTGAGGTATGTGTGTCAGACAACATGACGTCATCCTCAAATCACCACTGGTTTCAGTTTACAACGACGACTGCTACGTCACATCTCCTAAAACTATTTGTTTTATTTTGTACTTTAAAATGCCAGCCAGTAGTTATTCATGCAAGGTGGTTAAATTTTTACAAATAAACCATACTTTACTAACAATGACAAATGCAAGTTGCAGACTGTGTTCAAAGTGTATGGGATAGTAAATATTGTGTAAATAAATAACATACAGTGTGTGAATTGTGTCTTCAAAATTGCTGTGGAATAAGACATAAATTTATAGACAGGATCATTTTATTGATTGATCTGGTAACTGGGACAAAGTTCTATTCCATGTTTGTTCAGGTGGATCCACCCACCAGAAGTGATAATAACATATTATCACCACTGGTTTACAATTACAAGGATGATACGTGTTAATGACAGATATTGACACCACAAGAAAGTAGGTTGCAAACGTACAATGCAGCTGTTTCATTACCAGAAGGAAGACTAGTGTTGAAATAGCAGCGTGTTGATGTTTTATGAGGAGATAAAGCTCTAAAGAAACTTATTCTAACTGACAGGACATATTCAGCATGCTGGTTATAGAATGGATGTCAAGGGCTACCAACTATCACCTTGATAGCTTACCAAAGAAAGTTTCAACCTGTGCTGCTTTTACGGTTGTTTCTCATGTGTAAATCTGGTACCATTACAGCATTGTTGTCTAAGAACTGCAGTGGTCACACAGTACTTAAGCGCTAACAGGAATTTTAATGTAGACTTCAGTATCAAAGATTGTCTAGGAAAGTAAGCTTTTTGTTCTGTGACTAGAATGCTTTTAGTGAATATATTCACGGAATGTCACACAACTACCAGTAATACCTCCATAAACAGCTTAAATCTGTCAAGTCATCATTTAGAAAGTGTATGATTTGACTTGTGAGACTGCTGCTTTCAATATATTATAGTTAATTCCATTGGTCAATATTCCCAAGACTTGTAAACGTAAATACAAAATCAAACTTGCCTTGCTTGAAAGCTGAAAAAAAAATTAATAAGCAATTTACTTTTTACTGAGCACTATTGTAAAGAAGACTAAAACATTTCAAGTGTTAAAAAGGACCACAAAACATGATTTTACTTTACTGTTTTATTTTGATACAAGCCTTTGAATCAATATATTTACTGATATATTACTCATGTTGAGAGATAATACTGAGTAAACAGAAGACTGTTTATGTTAGGCACTATGTTATGCATTATGCATTCCGGCAGATATTTTACTGCCTTGTACTGGTGATGAAATAACAATTCATAGCGAATAAATTTACACATGTGGGACACCCACTGTGATTTGAAACATTTGATCATTATGTTGGAACACGTCAATGCCATTTCTAAGGATTCAAAAGGGAGTGACATTTACACAATTCACATATTTGAATACGCTAAGTGAACATTTATTAACCTGGCTTACCTTCTACATTTAAGAAATACGTTCCTGGGTTTCTACCATATGTATTTATGTCCGACAAAAATTGTCTGAACAGTGTCTAAACCATAGTTTTACTGCTTTTCTAGCTCATGCGTGCATACATGCATGAGTGAGTGAGTGAGTGAGTGAGTGAGTGAGTGAGTGAGTGAGTGAGTGAGTGAGTGAGTGAGTGAGTGAGTGAGTGAGTGAGTGAGTGAGTGAGTGAGTGAGTGAGTGAGTGAGTGAGTGAGTGAGTGAGTGAGTGAGTGAGTGAGTGAGTGAGTGAGTGAGTGAGTGAGTGAGTGAGTGAGTGAGTGGTGGTGAGTGAGTGTGAGTGAGTGAGTGAGTGAGTGAGTGAGTGAGTGAGTGAGTGAGTGAGTGAGTGAGTGAGTGAGTGAGTGAGTGAGTGAGTGAGTGAGTGAGTGAGTGGTGAGTGAGTGAGTGAGTGAGTGGTGGTGAGTGAGTGAGTGAGTGAGTGAGTGAGTGAGTGAGTGAGTGGTGGTGAGTGAGTGAGTGAGTGAGTGAGTGAGTGAGTGGTGGTGAGTGAGTGAGTGAGTGGTGAGTGAGTGAGTGAGTGAGTGAGTGAGTGAGTGAGTGAGTGAGTGGTGGTGAGTGAGTGAGTGAGTGAGTGAGTGAGTGAGTGAGTGAGTGAGTGAGTGAGTGAGTGAGTGAGTGAGTGAGTGAGTGAGTGAGTGAGTGAGTGAGTGAGTGAGTGAGTGTGTGTGTGTGTGTGTGTGTGTGTGTGTGTGTGTGTGTGTGTGTGTGTGTGTGTGTGTGTGTGTGTGTGTGTGTGTGTGTGTGTGTGTGTGTGTGTGTGTGTGTGTGTGTGTGTGTGTGTGTGTGTGTGTGTGTGTGTGTGTGTGTGTGTGTGTGTGTGTGTGTGTGTGTGTGTGTGTGTGTGTGTGTGTGTGTGTGTGTGTGTGTGTGTGTGTGTGTGTGTGTGTGTGTGTGTGTGTGTGTGTGTGTGTGTGTGTGTGTGTGTGTGTGTGTGTGTGTGTGTGTGTGTGTGTGTGTGTGTGTGCGTGCAGGCATGCATGTGTGTGTGCACATGTTGTTCCTTCCAACACCAACCTGACTTCTATATTACATAGACTTCAATATATATATATATATATATATATATATATATATATATATATATATATATATGTTTTAATAACTTTTGACATCTTGGTTTATTTCCAATATTAGCTTTGGGTACTTGCATAATATGGTCCCACCTATTATTATGCCTCAAATACACCTATATATATATATATATATATATATATATATATATATATATATACTAAATACCTTCAAAATGTTGGAAGATGGTCTTAAATCATCTATTAAACCCTAAAAGCATCATTAAAACCAATAGAGATAACAACAGTTCTGTTAATATAACAACAAACAATGTATGCTTTCATTAGACATTGTAATGTAATTAATCTCAATCTGTCAATTACAGAAAAAGTACTTGTGTGACACCACTAGTTGTGGCTTTGCGGTGGGAACAAAATAAGGAAACATGACTCACAGGTCATGGGGGACAGAAGCCTTTAGTGTCGAGTATCAACATGTCTCACAACACCAACACTAAATGGTTTTAAGCTCTGATTTTGCACACAATTTTGGACAAACAGAAACAAGGATTCTTGACACCTGCAATACCAAAAATACAAAACTAACATACAGCCAATTAGCAGAAATAACAGCAATTTATATATGCATGAGACAGCTGTGTTTTCTTTTTAAATGTTTTGAGTGTTTTGTTAAATTAAAATGTCACACAGAATACTGGTTTAATTGAGCTACATGTTTTTACTATGGCTGATGCAATGTGCTTTATGCAATAGCTGTTGTGAGGCATATTAATGTCCTATTTATGACAAATCTAAATCATTCACTAACCATTCAACCTATTATAAAAAGCATGCACTTCATTTGAGATAGAAACGGCCCTAAATCTCTAAATCATTCACTAACCATTCAGCACACTATAAAAAAGTATGCACTTCGAGATAACAAGCACTGTTCTCCATACTAAGCAGGAGAAGAACACAGCTGTTATTCATTTATATTTCCTGCAATGTTCCCACAAGGACCCACATCCCCGTCAGCTGTTGTCTACACTCCCACTGATATCCCATACAAGCACAAGTAGCACTCTTTTTTCCAGCAGGCTACAAAGATCAGAGATTCTTCAAGTTACTGATAGTCAGTGTGAGCCATCTCACTGTGCCTGTAAGTATGTGACACATTAATTATGTGCACCCAAGGAGAACAGTTGCAATTATCTGTGCTCAGCCTGATTTAAGGATGCTCAATACAATTGTTTTAAAATTGGTTTTACACCATTTTTGAGCAGACGTACATTTAGGGGGGCACTGGGCCACGACTTAAATTGTGTGTGCAACCTGTTGCGCCACTACATGGCAAGCCCTTAGCCAGGGACCCGTTAGCCCATCTTGAAGAATGGCAAATGTCTGACGAAGATGGGTAAAATTAAAATGAAAGACAGGTTTTTTTTACAAGATGAGATTTTTTTCATAATATTTTGGAACTTAGTCTTAGCGCACGTGGTCGGGATTCAACGAATGTTATATGTGACAGAACAGCGAATACCGTCGATCTATAAACTGTTATATTAACCTTGACTTCGTTGGCAAATAACAGGCCGGTGTTGGAAATGCCGATCTAATTCACGAACCTTCATGTGTTGGCTCTTCATTTATTATGTAGATTAGACCATAGAATAATTTTTTTATTTTTCAGTATCTTTTCACAATATAGCTTAATTATTTTTTAACTAGGCAAAACACTATTTAAGGCTTAGGTGTATGCAAAGTTGTGACTACTGTACAAGCAATGATACCAATCTCGCTGCACAGCTAGCAAGACTTGATTGGGCCAATAATGGCTAAACTGGAATTGGAATGCATTGGAAAAACCTAATTCGGCCATGCAAATGGCTGGCACTGGCTCAACTGACATTGGCTTGCCAGTGAAAAAATTTACTACCTGTTCATTGGTAAACCAGCATTGGCTTGCCAGTGAAAACATCATTACTAGGCCAATAATGGCTGTCGTAGGCTCGAACGGCTTCCATGGAAGCCATTCATGCACTTAAAGTTACACTTTTTAAAAAGATCAAGACTGGCAAAATTTCTGGCTAAGGGCCTGTAGCATGGTAAACCAATGGGTGATTAAGCTGGGCCTTGTGAGATACTAGACACTCAGACTGTTTTTAAGTACATATATGAAGTCATACCAAATCTGCTGAAAACTACAATGTGACTTCGTTAAAGATGATCCCGACTTAAGTTGTGATATGTGATATGTATGTATATCACCCAGCAAGGTGTGATCACAGCTTAACTTGTAGTCTGCTCACACTGTTGTTTATATGTGTCTATTTCTTTAATACTAAGCTGCTGCACAGGAAAGTCCCTAACAACTAGGCTGAAAATTATGGTTCATCCATCACATTGTGCTGCAGTGGCGTATCTAGGATCTGGCAGAGGGAGTGCAAGCTTACTCACACATTAGTTTACCATGCTACCATGTATTGGCACAACTGTTGCATACCGTTACATAAAAAAATAAAAACTTAACTAAAGGGGGAGCCATGGCCAATGTCCCCCCCAAATACTCCACTTGTGTTGGTTGTACGATCTATTTTATATTGTATGCTTATAAGCCTGCACCTGATATAAATCCTTTCACACATACACAATTACATATAGCATTACATGTACTGTCTGGCTACAATCTGTTAACATAAATTGTAATAAAATCTGTCAATGATCACATGCATGCAATTTGTACACATGTATGGATGATGTATCATGCACGCACGCACGCACGAACGCACGCACGCACGCACGCACGCACGCACGCACGCACGCAGACATGACATGACATGACATGACAACACAAAGCGCAGAAACAATTTACTGGATTCATTTATAGGTCGAATTTAAGTGTTCTAAAAATTTACATCTTACACCACATTATTATTGGCACATACCGCATTTCACTTTTCTGGCTCGCAAAATTACATACCCGGTGCCACAGGCTCAGCATAAGTTCTCTGCGACAACAACTTTATCTTTATCCTGTTTTATCTTCTTGCGAATCAACAAGAGGCATTCAACTACTTGCGTGTGAGCATGTGTATATTATAACCATCGATCTTCATCGGAAAACGTCCGCACTCTGATTGCACGTTTCAAGTGACACCGCGCCTAGCTACTCGCTTTTAGCAACTACACCGACGGCGGCCTCAACACCGCACGCGAACGATTCTCGATTCAAGACCTAGGGCTAGGCTACGGCTAGGTCCTGGGCGACTTGTGTCGTTGTACTTCAGTAAACCGGCAATTCAGACGCAACGACGTGTGCCTGTATGCGAGTTGGTCATGCAAACCTTAAACATTTTTTGCATTTTCATTCAGCAACAAGTAGCAAGAGTGAAGCAGACGACATTCGCCATTTTCTTGTCTGGCGGTTGTCATCAACTTGATCACGACATCGGATTAGCGGGAAGCTAGTATTTAACGAAATCAGACCGTAAAACAACATATGTTTGTCGCGCGACATTATAAAATAGATTACTTACGAAAGTTGAAATCCGTCGTCTGCCGTCAATTCACAATGACGCGAGATGTCAGCCAGGTCGTGACAGCGTCTTCGTTCGAAAGTTCACCGACCTCGCCTAGAGGCGCCAGCGTGCCAAGTCGCAGTCGTTGTCTCCGTCGGGCACAGTCAGGGCATCTGGCTGCCGCGCGGAACCCTACTTCACTCTAAGTACTCTAACGACAGATACGAGCGAGATAAAATCCCAGCACCCGGACAACGATGTGTGGCTGTGCCTAGCCGCTCCAATTACGTCAGGATATTCGAGAAATGCAACAGCATCTCCGCGGCCAGCATCACTCCGCGCAGAGCGTGCGTATTTTTCGGGCGCTACCATTATAGCCGCGGGGTTAGACCGCTTGTAATCAGATCGGGTAGATATAGTACACCCCGTTCGATTTGTCTTATTATAAGACTGGATATTGTGAAAGTCTAGTGTTGCTTTTAGTCCCGTATCTAACAAAATAACAAAAATAATGCAAAAATCATAATATCCTAGGGACGAGGCATGACATTAGAGCAGAGGCTCCCAAACTTTTTCAGTTCAAGCCCTCCTCCACAAAAAGTCCGCCTTCTAGTTTTCCAAGTTTTGTGTTTCAGACTTAATGTGTCATTGTAAATTAATTGTGCCTGTTTGCCGAGAATCCCCTGGAACTAGACGGCGGGCTCACGTTGGTTCAATGCATCAGTTTGCGAGCCCCAACATCAGAGAGGGGGTGTGGCGGCGGTCTCAACCTCCCATCTCCCACCTGTTTTTTTTTTGTGGCCAACCTCCCATCTATTTTGTGGCCAACCTCCCACAATTTTTGAGAGTCCACCTGCCACCTACTTTTAGGCCAACCACCCACCTCCCACCAATTATTATAGGACCAACCTCCCTACTCCCCCTTCCTGCAACACCCCGCGTTAGAGCAAACGTACTGTATTTATTCATGTGCTTTTCTGTTCTGTTGCAAACATTAGAGAACACGCCGTTTGTTTAGTTAATTAGCTTATAAGGCCAAACTCGTGCACTGCAATTTATATCTTTTCCAAGTAAGAACTACTTTGTTTTTGTCAAATAATGTGATGTTATTTGATATTGCGAGAAATACAGACAGAGAAGATAGGCATACTACCGAAGTACTTAATTTATAACAATATAAATTTAAGTACTTGAATCACACCGTTGTACTTCATCTAGTGATTGCACGAGCCTATTCAATACTTCCATTCGTCTTTAATGTTCTGCCTCAGGTTCGTTGTCACTGTTAGTGACCTAGGCAAAGTCAATCGCCATACAATTTTTTTCGATCTGACCGTTGCTGTTGTAAAAAAAGCTCAAGAGTGGGGCGGACGACTCTGACTATTATAGTGACCGCGTGCTCTACAAAACGATTTTCTCGTTGGTCGGTGGCCCCGGGGGGGGGGTACTGCCATACCAAAGCGGTGGGGTTTGCCATCATCAGAGCCACGTGGAGCACATGGAGAGAGAGAGAGAACTCAAGAAATTTAGTACCCCCCCGTGGTCGGTGGATAGCGGGATCATCCTTGGATGTTTCGTGCAGGTAAAGGGACGTTCACAATTGTCTACATTTACATATTAGTACAGAGCGTACTGAGGGGGGAGGTCAAAGCCCACGTACTCAACTTTAAAATGTCGGTCACATGACTGTGAAGTATGACCACCGTTGCGTCATGCAGCGCCACGTGGTGGACTGTTACCGAACAAATGCCGTTCACCGCTCGGTGCTGTGAAACAGGCAGTCAGACATCTTGGAAATTCACAACTTCGTGGAAAACAACAGGAAACCATGGAGTTGTTACAAAAAAGAAACTAGCGTAATTATCGGATATAAATGTTTTAAGTATGTACTCTGATGATTAGCATTGTATGTCCTTTGCATGCACATCGATTTTGTTTTTAATATGGACAATTATTGACATTTTAAAGTACTAATTTAGGGGGGAGGTCTGACAATTAGCACGCTTTGTACGAATAGGTAAATGTCGACACTTGTACGATTAGGTAAATGTCGACAATTGTACGAATAGGTAAATGTCGACAATTGTACGAATAGGTAAATGTCGACAATTGTACGAATAGGTATATGTCGACAATTGTACGAATAGGTCAATGTCGACAATTGTACGAATAGGTAAATGTCGACAATTGTACGAATAGGTATATGTCGACAATTGTACGAATAGGTCAATGTCGACAATTGTACGAATAGGTAAATGTCGACACTTGTACGAATAGGTAAATGTCGGCAATTGTACGAATAGGTATATGTCGACAATTGTACGAATAGGTAAATGTCGACACTTGTACGAATAGGCAAATGTCGACAACTACCTCTTACACGAGCCTTTTTTCAAACGTTTAGAGTAGCTTAGTCTTTGCAAACATCAAACATTGTTCTAATTTTTTCTAAGACACTTTTTCTCAATACATCTTTTGATTATGGCATTAATTCTAAAAGCTTATCGTATCTTTTTTGGTGTTGTCTTAGTAGCGCGTATTCTTCAGGCGTACTCTTATTGAGCTATATTCACATCAGTTTTGGTTTGGTTTTTCTTGTCAAAAACAGTGATCTATGCACAGCACAGCGAGGACTGATTTTATCAATAGGCATATTCCTGTTCTTCAATAACGGCCATTTTCTGTTATCTGGCCACGTTCTGATGAAAAGTGGCGGGAATGTGTATTGTCCGATATGTCACTCTAACTTAATTTGTCTTAAAGAAGTATATATTAAGGACAATTTTGCAGATGTTCAGCATTGTAGCTTGTTATAGTTAAAGAATGTATCAAAGACCGTTTGCATTCATATTATCCATAACAGTTGTTTGTGTTCAATTAATTAAATGATGACCCAGGGCCACCATCCTCCACCCCCAGCATAGCGTGTCGCTCAGCAGTACTTGGGTTGATATACAATGTAAGACATCCAGATAACATAAATTAGCAAGAAAATAATGTAAATTACAAATCCTCCATATTGGAATTGTATTATCGGTTTCACAAGAAAATAATAACTGGAGTAACTCGATCCTGGTGCTTCAAACTTATGAACAGACACTTTATATATTGAGATTTTAGCGCTTTAGACATTCATGAAATGTTATAAAGTCAATTACATAACGTAAAATCCTGTCGTAGTATACACATGAACGCGCTATTGTCACGACCTGTTATCCCACCACATCATTGCAATGCGACTTTGACGACATTGCACAAGTGCACTAGTGGAAGACTTCATGGCAACGTGAAGCAAAACCGTTACACATATCGTAAATTACGATAACGTCAATTACTGTCTCGATGCTTTTGGTCTAATTACTCAGCAGCAGCGACAGTGAGTGAGCAATTCAACGTTGTTGGATTTTTGCAAAGCCCATCCACTCCATACGCAGCAGAAACACATTAAAAAAAATTAGCATCACGTTTTGCTCAAACATGCATTACGTAAACTACGTTAAAGCTGCTTCCTCAAATGGTTCAGCCCATCGCGAATCCGGTTCTCTTACGTCCAGATGTGTAGTGTGTGACAATTTTAGATAATGCGCACAGTCTGTTTAATCAAATAAGCCTATTTTTTTCAAATTATCGAAATAATTGGCTTTAGTCTTTAGATCTGATAAGGATCAAAATAGTGGATATCCAAAATGGTAAACACTGTGTGGGTCAATGCTTATCATGGGCGTGACTTCCATCCCCTCGCCGATCACATGACAAAGTTACGAAACTTCACCAAGGAAGAAAATCGTGATTTTTTCAGCATTTCAATTTTCACTTCAGTTAATGCTTGAACTAATTTAATAGTTTGTCTGATGATTTCACAAAAAAACTACACACAAAAGTCGCCCAAACGACCTGCATGTTGCAGTGGATACTAGGTAGGTTTGGTTTTTCGCAAAATTAATTTGAAATGAGACTAGCAAAAAAATCGAATTGATTAAGCATCTTAAAGTTACTTTATAATAACGTCGATCACTTGCACAGCAGTAGGTCGGATCAGTCACTGGCAGGATTAGTGTTATTACTATCTATGGCACCCCATCAGTTTGCATGTATGATATTGAAACAATGTCTGACCTATAATTACATTTTGTAAGCCGCATAACGTAAATTACTATTTACAGATATACATTCGTTGAAGCTATACAAGTTATTTGCATCCTTTACACTGACATTTGTGTTGTTTTGGATAGCCAAATACATTACGAACTCGGAACTGACGTTGTTCAAGGTGTATCTATGGGGGAAATGCAAACTTTAGAGGGTGCAGTAACACACCTTAATTTTAGACTGCTATTTTTGGCGGATTTTAAAATTTTAATCCGCTTTAGCAAAAAAAATCATAGAGCCAATCGGTTTTTGCCAAATGACCATATTTAACAAAACAACAGAGTTGAAGACGCATTTTTCTATCATAAAATGTGCATCCGTTTCATAAAGTGCGTGCGTGCGTGCGTGCGTGCGTGCGTGCGTGCGTGCGTGCGTGCATACATGCCTACAACGCGTGATTACTTACGTTGATGAGGCGATTGTGACGACATGAAAGAAGGTTGTGTGCAATGTCGCGTGCGATCTACATCGCTTGCGATATCCGTCGCACGTTTACACGGTGTCGGTAGGTAACAGTTAGTTAAACATGAAACTCTACAGTGCATTTCTCCAGAAAGCAACTTAACTAAGTAGAGTTTCGTAACTCTTTGTTACGAGGATGGCAGTCAGGTGACTCATAGGTTTTCACGTTTTGCTTTAGAGGCCATTTAAACTATAATTAAGACTAATATAATGTTTTGTTTACTGTTGTTGAGATAATCATGATGGCTACTGCCGTTTAAATAGAAACATGTATCACGATTCTACGTATCCGATGATAATCGTATTGTGTCAAAATCAATTCCTTTTGTTTGCTAGGTGCACGACTCGTGGATGGTACAGTGCGATTGGTATCCGATACTAATCCAATTCGACAGTGGTGCCATCAAGTCGATGCAATTAGAACCAATGAAGCACCAAGTGGCGCCACCAACCGTGGTCCAAAAGTCTCCCTGGTTAAAAATCCTTACGTTCTCATATATTAGGATTGTTAGGATTGTGACTTTAGATCATGAGTTCGACGTCACATTCCTAATTATGAGTAGTTTGTGACTGTCTGTCTGTATGTCTGTTCCCTCATATCTCCGTCAGTTTCGAATGTACGGCACTGGGATTTTGTAGGCTTGCCCGGGGCCAATGGTGAGGGTTTGTACATTAACAAATACTTGAAATTCCTCAGGGGATTGGATATTACGAATGAACCAATATGTACGTTTGACGCAAATTACGTAAATCAGAACAATAGTTACGTACACTTATTAGCACCGCTATGTTTGTTTCTACCATTTAACGTGATTTTTGGGGCGTTCAGTTGTCAATGCCATTACATTGCACTACGAACACTTGACTGGGTAATGCAAAGAGTCACAAGTTCCTGCAGTGGTTGCCTTTTTGTCCCGCCGGGTAACTCGGCTACTATAATATACTACATTTCTAGGGCCGCATACATCTACCAGATGAAACCTTCCTACATTCTATTCCAGTTGAAGTAACGTTGCCATTTGTTTTTTGTCGACAAGACAAATGTTTGGGCCATAAAAGCATCGAAAAATACAAAAAGATAAAGGTACAATTCGTTCTTACTTATGTAGCGTGATATCCAGTCATCAGGACTGCTTAAAGCGCGTTACGCTTCATCCCCTGCACACTTGCTCATTCATTCAAGCATTCAGCCACGCTGCAGTTACCGCGTGAAAACTATTCCTTCGCATATTCACCACTGTCCCTAGCCAGGTACTCGTTTACAGCTGAGTGAACTGAAGCAAGGTGGAGTAAACGAAATTGCCTTCGCATCGAAACAGCAACAAGATTATTGGAAACCGGATTCTCTCGATTGACAGGCCGATGTTCCAATACGACGAACATTTGGTCCGACAGTGTCGGCCATGTTTGTTAGCTTGACGGACCTAGTTGCTATGCAAATAGTCACGTGATGGATCCGGGTCTAATCAAGACTAACGTGGACCCAATATACAGACCATGAGTAACATGACATATGCCGTGGATATTTTTATTAAGAAACGACCGTGTTTCTGAACATTATTTAATGCAATTTTCTGGAACATATAACATATACGGTGTTCACTACCACAGCACCTGTCGTCAACGATCACATAGCCACCCGCGGTCCCGATGTCCACACAAGCCGTAGATGATGAAGTTGACGACGAAGCTCAGTATGTACAGTAACTGGAAGAGTTCGTGCACCTCTGATTTAATGTTCGCCGTGCGACGTGAACCACGGAGCAAGTGTTGCGTGTACAACTGCAGTCGGAGCAGGTGACTCGGCAGGATGAGCAGAACTGGGAGGCTGGAGATGACGAGCAGGTAGCGGGCCCTGCGCAGGCTGCAGCGCTCACGGCAACCCGCCAACGGCGCCTTGCTGCTCGCTTCCTGCTTGTTGGCGACGCCGGCGCCTTCCGATGGCGAAATCGGAAAAGGCGTCTTCCTGCATTTTGGTATCGCAACGGAGCCCATCTTTACGTCGATTAACGCAGGGTTGACGGTGGCGGGAACAGCAACGGCATGTCCTCCAGCTGGCGTGGAAAGGAATTTACCTCGGTAATGGTGCACCTATGATGAAAGAATAACAATCTCATCCACAGTTCACATACTAAAAATACTTTTTTCTCAATGACCACTGGGCACACAAGTAAAACGAGGCAACTGTGAATATGTAAATACTTGTAACTGAAAATACCTTAATGAGATTATTTTGTTATGTAACGATATCTTTCCATATTTGCTACTAATACATAATATACCTGCACATGTTGTGATTGTGCTGAGGGAAAGTGTTTAATAAGTATTGAACTTCAAATTCCCCCATTTCCATTTGAAAATGCTCTGTGTTATTGTGTATGTGCTTTACTTGTTTGTATTCCTCATTTGGAAACAAATGAATTGATTGATTGGTTGGTTGATTGATTGATTGATTGATTGATTGACCTTGCGTATGAGGCGCACATTGAAGACGACGACAACTGTGGATGGGACGAGACACGACACGGCTGTGTCGATACATGTCATCATCATCATCACGACATTGTGATACCCAGGCTTCGGCAAGCAGATCGTCACGAAGCCGAAGTCGATGACATCGTACGAAAAGATCGTGTAGGCGTTGACGACGCAGGCGAACAATACGAGCGAAGCGACGATCATCTGAGCTCGACGCTTCGTGCAGAATGTGTCACGGCGATGTGGGTGAAACACCTTGACGTAGCGTTCCAAGGTGAAGGTGACGACGCCCCACGTTGACAGGAAGCCGCACGAGTGTGTCACGTACACGACCAACTGCAACACCGTGCAACACAAAGTCTCGTTAGTGCTCACACGTTATTTTGTTGGCTACCATTAACATCACGGAGGTCAGACCACACTTAGGCAAGCATAAATAAATACACCATAGAGGTCAGACCACACTTAGGCAAGTGTAAATATATACACATTAGATGTCAGACCATACTTAGGCAAGTGTAAATAAATGCATCATAGAGGTCAGACCACACTTATGCAAGTGTAAATAAATACCCCATAGAGGTCAGACCACACTTAAGCAAATGTAAATAAATACGCAATTTAGCCCAGTTCAGTTACTTAATTAGTCAAGGAGTAACTGTATTCTGCCAGCAAGATTGGAACACTCGAAATGTCTTTTGGCACTGAGATGTGGCAGTATGAAGCGGATTCGAAGACAAGTAGACATTTTGGTGGTGACATTCCCGAAACACTGGTAGGCGTATTAATATTTAGCAAAAACTGCCAATGTTGAGGATAGACGCGTTTACGACATGATCAAAAGAGCTGGAGGTAGGCCCTATGTGGTTTTGATTTTTGTATTGTCCAATTTTCTTTAATCAGACAAAACGTTAGCATAGCCAATGCAATAATGCACGGTGGTTTGCAATACAAGGGCTTTCTCGGTTGCCGTACTAACTCCCTATTAGTGTTAGGTCAATAAGAATCAATACAATTTCGTCGTCATTTGAAGACTTGTCTTTTTAGCCGTGGTGTTCACTCTCCGTAATGACCTCCAAGCCAAATTTCGAGTATTTTCCTTGAATTCCAAGTCAAATCCCAAGACACCAGAATCTCCACGAGTGTTCTAGTTTGACTGCGGTAGGGCCTAATGTTTAGTGGGAAATCTCGGTTGATGCTGCCGCGCCACAACGTTAGCCAATCATATCAAGTACTTCATAATTATTGTCTTCGCAGCCTGTCACAACAACATGGTCTTGTGTTCTTGTGTTGGTTTCAAACCACCAGACTTGTTGGCAAGTCACAGACTGGCAAGTCAACTCGTCTCCAGTTAAAGTAAAAGCCCAATCATTTTTAAGTCACGATATACCCACCTACCGCACGTTCATATGGCGCGACGGATCCCGGCATTGGTTCGCCATCCGAATCATACAAGTCAACATAAATGTTACTACTCCTGTCACTGCTGTTTTCGTCATTAAAACGTTCTCAATCCCGCTGCTACGTCACGGGTCAAAGGTTACCCGAGGAACATTCTCACTGCGGGCAAAGTCCATTGCTGGGGCGAGTTACAAATTAATTGGTTTTCTCTGTTAATTAGTCAGTTTTGATGAGTAGGGTTATCAGATATAGTTTAGTACTGCTATTTCTGGTAATTTCGCGAAACAATGTCGTGAGGTTGAGCTTGTACTTTAATGACCGCCAAGTTCAAGTCATGTCTCGAATCATCTCTCTCTGAATTCGGAGTCAAGTCGCAAGTCAAGAAAATGGGCGACACGAGTCAGAGACAAATACATATAAGAGTCGGCGTGTTTTCTTTGATTGATTCATAAGAGTCGGCGTGTTTTCTTTGATTGATTCATTCAATATAAAAATGAGACTTGTAGACCTGCACACATAAAGTGTGCATACAAAATGTACATTAAAAGATAAGAAGGTGTAAGCACTTATTTCCATTATGGTCCTTAGCCATCACATACAAACATACATACATACATACATACATGCATGCATGCATACATACATACATACATACATACATAAATACATACATACACAGATCATGACAAGAATAACAGCGACTAAAAACAATAATAACATATAAATAAATAAATTAAACAATAATTATGTTAAAATGTACAAGATAGTAGTAGTAGAAAGAGTAACAGCAGATATGATCATTAAGATATTTAAATACATACTATTTGCTAAAACAAAACAGTACAAAAATACCACAAAGAACTAGAATCCTGGTTTAGCAAGTTTTTATTCAGTTGTCTTAATAATATTAAGATAATTAAGAGGGTTAGTCTGTGGTGTGACAGATACGGCAATCCAACGTCGTATGTTGGGTGAAGCAGATTTGGACTTTAAGAAAGCACTCCAACTGGCTCTCGCTATGGTGTCTGCCGCTGCCAACACAGCACAACTACAAGCTGCTGCCTACTACAGTACACCGAGTGGTGAGGACATCCACAGAGCGACCGTAGCAAACAAGCCACCAGGAAAGTGAAACCGGCACCACCGCTCAAAGTCACAAGAAACGCCCATGTTTCCGATGTAGAAAAATGTCACACTCGCCCAATGACTGTCACCACAAGGATGCAGAATGTTTTTCGAAACAAAGCAGAAAAGGGAAATGTAGAGCGACATACGACATGTTCAGCTTGACAGGATCACGTCCAGATACAATCATTAGGCCCTACCCTCATACATGTAGATGGGAAGAATACCCCAATGGAAGTGGATACAGGTGCCACACTATAAAATTTGCGAACGAACATTTCGCAAACATTGGAGAAAACATCAACGCCTAAGCATGAAACGCACTCGGGACAAGCTGCGCACGTACACAGGGAACAAGCTGCGCACGTACACAGGGGAGCGTGTCAAAATATCCGGGATCATTGACGTCTCAGTCGAAGCTAAAAATCGTCAAAACATCAGCTTCAGTTCATGGTCATCCTTGGCAATGGTCCTAGCTTACTTGGCAGAACCTGGCTGAGTAAACTCCAACTGGATTGTGTGTGGTTCATCAGTGAAACTGTCACAGTCAACGCAAAAGCAGCACCCGCAACTCCAGGCTGTACTGGACAAGCCGTCGGTTCTACAGACTCGCACCAAGCTGTCAAGATCTACGCAAACGTTGATGAAGTCCCCATGTATTATAAATGGCGACCACTACCTGTTATGTTCAATACTAACGACCTTATTAGTACCGTTTTGGGTTGCACTACGTGAAGCCGTGTCGACCCGTTGGCAACCCCATATTTAGTTGTTGTACGTCCGCTCCGCTGGAAGAAGACGTGTGTTTTGAAAGCGACATTGTTTTTAAATGTCACCTGTTGGTCCACGACCAACAGGGAACACGATATATTGGCGACAAGGATCGGATTCGATCGTCTGTGTCACGCACAGTCGATGTAAACCGCTGAGATAGATCAGGAAGGTTTGTCTTTAATTAGCACCGTTCTCGAGCCCGTGGACAGTGCGATATGAGCAATGGCTGCGCCGATTCGAAAATGTCGTAGTAGCTAAATACTTCACAGACGATGTGTGCAGCATTATGCTGGGGAGGCAGTGTTCGAACTATGTGATGCGGTCAGGGCTTGTCGCTGATGATGGTTTCGCACAAGCAAAAGAAAAGCTTATGGTGCATTTTACTCCCAGGCGAACCGAGGAGCACGAAATATCAACCTTTAGACAAGCCCAACAAAACGCTGAGGAAACCATTGACCATTTCACACCATACTTCATCAATTGGCAATGAACTGTAACTTTCAAAACAAAAACTGTGAAATTAAGTAGCAGATTGTTCAGTGCCCAAAACACGTGATAAAAGACCGACTGTAGCCAGCATAACACTAGAACAGTTGCTTACTTATGGGCGTACTCTTGAAGTTACTATGCAGCAGTCAAAAATTATGGGTTGCACAACTTCTGTAGCGGATAAATCTGTTAATGCAGTATTTCACGATGAACACCGTCATCGCATACCTTCACGAGGGCGAGAACGCGGCAGAAATAGTTTCCATCGCGGTCGCCAGGTGACTGGTGCAGTATATGAAAAACAATCTCAACAGCTCCACCAGAGGGTGCCACCGTACAAGGCGACTACAACATTGTGTCCAGGTTGTGGAGGAAATTCAAACAGTAGGATGACGTGTAAAGCATGGGGCAAGACATGCCACAAAAGTAACAAGCTAAGCCATTTTGCTAGAGTGTGTAGATCTACTGAACTTATGGCAAAAGCACATTTGGTGGAAAAGGATACATCGCAACCAATTAATGATTTGTGTGAGGAAACACGCTATGGGTTTGTATCCACACGACAAGCACAGTAAAACCGTATGTTTGTACTGTGAGCATGACAGGAGCAGCTGTATGTTCACTTTCCGCGTAATGATTCTGCGTTCGCCGCTGACCGGATCTCCCGTTGTGTTATTAATGTGAAAATATGGCTGGCATCGCGCTACCTACTTTTAAACGAGGCGAAGACAGGCGATACTGTTCTCAGCACCGAACAACCGTGTTCCACAGCCACCTCCTCTTCACATCTGCGGATGTAACGTCAGCATTTCAGCCAACATACATGACCTTGGCGTGCAGCTCGTCTCCACGATGTCGATGGCCGCACACGTTAGCCGTACCTGCCGGACTGCCTACGCCCAACTACGTGACGTAGCACGAATATGATTATCTCTGCTGCTCAGAGCTAGACGCTTATCACGTCGCGACTCGACTTCGGAAACGCATCCCTGTACAGCATTACCGGAACCCAGCTGCATCGACTCGAGATGGTCCAGCGATAAGCTGCGCGTACATCGACGTGACCAACACAGCATAAAGGCGGCACTACGAAAGATACACAGACTACCTGTGGCGCAGCAAAATCAGTTTAAACTGTTGACCTTGAAGCACGGCGCCGTGCATGCAAACACTCCCCGCTACCTTGCTGACCATACATCTCCTTATGTTCCCTGTCGCAGTCTTCGTTCGGCTGACCAATCTCCCATTGTTGCTCCTAGGGTAAACTTGGAACTGCTCGGCCGACGAGCTTTCTCGTGTGCGGGTCCCACCCTCAGGAACTCTCTTCCAATAGGGCTAAGAACGCAACATGATTGTAGTCGTTTTAAGAGTGACCTGAAAACCTTTATCTTTAATCAGGTTTGTTCGTAATTTGTGCGTGCGTGTATACTTTATATTACATGTGTATACATATTAGTGTCCTGCGCGTGCCGGGCTTTGGGTCCAAGCCCGGCCCGGCCCGCAGCCCGCGGGCCGGGCCTCTACATAATTTCGCGGGCCGGGCCTGGGCCTACATACTGCGGGCCCGGGCCGGGCCTGGGCTGAAAACAATTTAAACACAACGGGCTTGGGCCGGGCCTGGGCCTAGTGTGAGCGGGCCGGGCCGGGCCTGGGCTGGGCCTGGACATAATAAAAATATTCATACAAAACACCGATTATTACTTTATTTTTTAATAAAAACTGATTATAAATTGTAATTCCAGTTAATGAATGCTTAAAATTATTTCTTTAGTATTATATAGTTGCAAATTGAGACCTTGCATGGAATCTAATGGCTGGAAGTAGCCAGCCCTAAATGTTTACTTTAGAAATATTTGCAGAGGCAATCAAGCCATGATTAACCATCAACTTATCACCCTTTGACCCTACCAGTGGACATTCTATTGTCTAGGTCTTCCCTCCAAACATTGCCCACCTGAATGACCTGCCCACTAGGCCACTAGCCCACTACCCAGTACCCAACCCAGTTGGTAACTGGTATTTCTCCCCAGTCTTAATTCATTCACACTTGTACTAATTCACACGTCTGAACCTGATCTGTCTCAGGCTAGTGACTGCACACCTGCTGGAAATGCCACTGGGTGTCTGTGCCAGTGGGTAACATTTAATTGAAATATCATATTAAATTACGTTAACTTAGTTGAGCTAATTCAATTAACAATATAAATTGGGGTTATGGCTTGCATATGGGTTAAGTCAGGTTAGATAAACAAATCTCCTACCTTAACCATAAGCCAATACATTAAAGCCAAATATAACAAATGTTATCATATTTAATAGTAATGACACTAAGAAGTTTTTCTTTATTTTTCTTCAGGATATTCGTAAGTTTGAAGAAGTTGGTGGTGCTGGATTTTTAGAACTCATCCAACACTATGGAACATCAGCGTAAGAGTAGTACTCAACTAAGAGCTAAGGATATTATGCCCCATCTCATATATGTATATATGTTTTTTTTTATTTAATAAAACAAACAGTCTGTTTTACAGCTTATTTGTTTTTCGTCTTTGTTATAAGATTATAGGTTTATCTTCTCTAAACTTAGCGGGCCGCGGGCTTACCCATCTTTGGCCCGCGGGTATGGGCCGGGCCTGGGCCTAAAACTTCCGGGCCGGGCCTGGGCCAAACATTCACGGTCTGGGACGGGCCTGGGCCGGGCCTGGGCCTAAATTCTAGTTTGCGGGCCTGGGCCGGGCCGGGCTTGAAAAATTATTGCGGGCCTGGGCCGGGCCTGGACTCTAACTGCTAATTGCGGGCCGGGCTTGGGATCAAATTCTAGGCCCGCGCAGGGCACTAATACATATATAATCATAATGCTTACTTACTTATGTAATGTCTGTATTATAATAATTATATTCACTAATGTAATGTGTTTTAATAAATACATTTGTTTATTGTAAACACGCCTGAATCTACTTTTAGAGATATGCGGTGTCAAAATTAATTTGTTATTTAATTTGATCTGAACAGGTATAACCTTGGAAATCGACACAGGATCCTGGGGTTCGTTGATTTCGGAGGAGTAGACCAGGATGAAAGGGTTAGATCCACAACTTACCTTGAGCACAAATAAACCACCACTATTGCGTACATATACAGGCAGCACCATTCACCCATTGGGTCAGGTAATGTTAGGTAAAGCCACGTTACTGCAAACCACGCTCTGTGCCATTTGCTTCGCGTGCAAAAATGGAAGCGGAGTTATATCGCCTACAGGAAGGAGTAATTCGGAATGGGCGGCACCGATTGTACCTGTACTCAAGTCTACAGGAGAAGTTGGAATCTGCGGAGATCACTAGGTGACCATCAACCAAGCTGTCAAATTGGACAAGTTCCCGATCCCCAACATAAACCATTTGCTCACGAAATTAAAGGGTGGCTAACTGTACACAAAACTTTACTTAAGCCACGCTTATCAACAAGTTGTACTCGACGAAGAATCACGCAAACTCGCCACCATCAACACCTCCAAGGGTTTGTTCGAGTGTGAACGTTTGCTGTATGGCGTCAGCTCATCGTCGGATATACTCCAGAGGAATATGGAGCAGTTGCTTCAAAACACCCCAATATCAACAGTCTACCTGGATGATGTTCTAGTGACGGGAAGAACGTCAGAATAGCATGATCGCAATCTCCGAATGGTGTTATCTCGACTCCAAGAAGCAGGGCCACGCCTAAAAAAAGGAGAAATGTACTTTTCGGCAGAAGTCGAGAACCTGGGACACGAAATTGACGTTGAAGGCATCCATCCGACAAACAATAAGGTTCTCGCCATTGAGAATGCACCTGCACCACAGGCTGCCCAGGACCTGCGCAGCTTCCTAGGGCACGCCGACAGAGGTTGCAGATAAAGCGGTCGCGGAGTGTACAGAACTTCGCAGATCTACTAGAGTGCGCAAACCGCTTGAATATGTAATTCATGAATTACGTATCATGTTACAGTTCAGTTGAACACCGAACGTTTCCCCTAAAGAACTTTCTTTTGTTAGACAGTGCATATTATCAGTTTGAAGATCGATTGTACACGTTGCTATCTATAGTAAGACGTGCTACCGAAAAGATTTACATAATGATATCATCGATTGAGTTGTCAGGGAAAGGCAGGGTGTGAATAGAGCATCTACCACACACGAAAGTGAAGTCGTCTCCACTGCTGCATAGCTGGTCATAAGCACTGTCGGATAGCACACGAGATAGCTCTACTGCAAGCAGTGACACCTTTGTTGAGTGTATGCAGGGATGTCTTCTTCTGATCAACAGGGCCTGGGTTGAGATTGACATCCCCGCTTCTCATTAATAATACGAATACGAGGGTTGATGGTGAAACGATAAATTGACAAACAATTTGTTGTCCGGAAAGTCTGCAAAATTCAGATTGCTCGTTTTGTTCGATTGTTCTGGCTGTCAAATTGTGGGTGGGGGTAATACGACATCCGTGCTTACTTTGAAAGAAGTGTAGAGCACCTAGACGGTTGAACAGCATAAAGCACGTGCTGGATCATCCGTTACCTTGGGTAATGTTCTATTGTGTGCCAAAGATAAGTCTCTTAGATCTGCACTGTGGTAGAATAAACGGTGAAGAAGAATCAGAAATTGTGAAGCAGCTACTGGCGCCATCATTCAGGCTTCACCAAATTATTCAACGAAAGGTCCAGTATAAGTAAATTGACAGTACACTTGTTTATGTCCGTTTCTAGTGTGCACACGTAGTCAGGTCAAAGTTAACTCCTAAAGCAGGCACAATGGGTCACACTTGACTGAGCACCAGTTGTGTCTTCGACCACTGTTTATCCCAGTAACTAGGTGACGCTGACGTTGTTTACATGAACGACAATAAATGCGCGTGACGGTCTTATTTAAAAGTTACTTCACAGGACGGTGCAACAAAGTAAAATATATAACATAAAAATACACTGTAGCACTGCACCTTTATAAAAAAAACGTAGTAGCTGAGTCTGGGGTACAACTGTAGAGGTTTGTGCATTCCGACACATTTCAAGTCAAGAAACGTTATGCCAACATATAGAAGTGTAATGATCACTTTCCAGCTAAAAGCAAGACCTAAGTGTTGATATATTCCTTACCTTACACACCCAGCTGACACTGCTGAAGACGGTCACACCGACTCGATCGAGCCAGATGACGGAGAGGGCGACAAGGAAGCAAACATCGGCGGCGAACAAAAGACACAGATAGAAACTGGTCGAGACTCGCGCAACACGCCTGCAGGCGACCTCGACCAGAGACATGCTGTTGCCAATGAGCCCGACGACAACGATGATCGGTGTCAAACAATTGACGACCACTGCCATGGTGTCTGTGGGGACGCCATCCACCGTTGACCAGTTGGACGTGTTCCCCAGGGCCTCCGCGGACAGCGGGTATGTCTCGCTGATGTTCTCTCCAAAGTCGCTCATGTGGACTTCGCTGTCGAGACCTTCGAACATTTGCCGAGACGAATTCTTCCTTTGCAGCCTGCTTCGAGAATCACACGTGCGTCCATAATAATTATGCCAGGAGCCGTTGTCCACGAATTCGTTAATGTGTGGGGGTTACTGTTGGTAACTGAATAGGAAAAACGTCATATAGTGACGCACCCATTCTGAATATCATCATAGATGAGCGATCGCTAGGCAACACAACGCTATGGGCCAACAAGCTATGTACGTCCAGAAAATATATTAAATTCCGCGTCCATTAGCACACAATACACACAGTGCTTACGTCACCTGTTTTGCGGGATTTACCACACCAATTCCATGAAGTCCAACCAACTGGACAACGATGTAGGTGTGACCACACATGCACACATATAGCTTGAACAGAAGACTAGAGCAATAGGGATGGGATCCTTTTGTTTTAATGCGAAACAAAAGTCACGCACCTATGAGTTACTAAAATATAATCATTTTCAACTACTGTACAATAATGAATACTACGTAAGTGGCTTACTAGTAAAACCTTCTTGAGCACTCAGCATCTTAATGTAATGGGCCGCGCCATACTGTTAGATAATCCTACGTCACGAGTGCGCCTAGTCTGGTAATATTCGTTCACCAAATGAAATTCTATTTGTAAACTCCTAGTGAAGCATTATCACGATACCTGTATATGTACTACAATAACATTCAAAATCATTGGAAAATGTGTACTATGGTGACCTTATGCACTAACAATCAAACATGATAATTGGATAATTGTATTAATAGACAAACGCAGTACTGACATATATTTAATCATAAGCCAAGACATACGTATGCGTTAATAATGCTTCGGTAATTAAACAGAATCTATCACGTCGACAGAAAGGGTTCAGTTAGTAATCTCTCTGGATCAGAGTCAGTGTCGGATTAACAATGTGGGGCGGGGTGCAAACTGTTTGTGGGGCCCTGACCAAGTGCGTGAAAGACGAACATCGATTCGTGTGGTATTATTGATGGAGGTAAAATCATACCTTAACGTTTATTCAACTATGTTTGAGCATAGGCATTCACAGATTGCTGTCGACGACGTGGATATGTGGGTATGGCGAGGATGATAAGGATAAGCCGGACACAGAGAAAGACACACATATGAGTGAGCGATAAAGTAGGGGTTAAGGGGGAAGGTCTGGTGTTTCGTTAAGGTAAGTATATTGCCACTGAGTGCGTTGGGTCTCTCAGCGACATTGACCATCTCCCCTAGTCAAAGACGTGTGTCCACTTCCTGCAGCAAATGATCCAAGAACGGCAAATACACTGCCTTCATCCTATACTGGCTGGGCGTGTCAGCTTTATCAGTGGACATGTTTCCATAGACGATGCCTCTGTCAACCATCAATGAGTTTCTTGCTTGTTTCCATCTCAAATCTTCCAGCGGGACTGTGTCCAGGGCCGTAGCCAGAGGGTTTTCAGAGGGTTTATGTGAACTCCCGTTTTGTGAACCTCCTTTTCCAAAAACATGAACTCCCCTTTTTAAAAAATGTGAACCCCTTACCATGAACCCCCTCTCAAAAGCCGTGAACCTCCAATAACATGAAAATAATATTATTTTCATAATAATATGAAAATAATAATATTATTTTCATATTATCGATTTGTTCATGCTTTTAAGTTGGGGTTCACGCTTCAGAGAAGATGTGTTATGCTTTTGAGAATGGGGTTCACATTTTTTTAAAAGAGGGAGTTCACATTTATGAAAATAATATTATTTTCGTTTTATTTGGGGTTCACGCTTTTGAGAAAGGGTTCACGTTTTAAAAAAGGGGGTTCACGTTTATGAAAAATATTAAATAACTACGCCGGGTTCACGCTTTTGAGAAGCGGGTTCACATTTTTGAAAAAGGGATTCACCTTAAAAAAACAATATTTTCTTAATATTTTTGGGAGATCACATTTTCCAGACGTGGGGGGGTTCAAATCATACAATTATATATTATACAACTAGCTGTTTTGTTTGAAACAGAATATTATTCCAATTATAAATGTGTTGCCAAGTCATCTTACGTGTGGTCAGTTGGTAACAGCCAGAGAGCAGTAGACAATGTACAGTCAGTCGCTAAGCCGTTATTCAAACAACACGAAGATTTGTAAACAGAAATTGTTATGGTTTCAGAAAATATCTGCTCACTGAAACAATGCAAACTTAGCAAGCCAGTTACTTTCTTTGTTGTGGTGGCATGCTATATGGCCTCCACTCATTCATAACACACGCACACACGCACGCACGCACGCACGCACGCACGCACGCACGCACGCACACACACACACACACACACACACAAAGTATAGGGGCAGACAAAGGTTTGTACAGACAGCAAGACATGACACCAGCATTTTGTACAGCTACCTTTCTTTAACTGATAATGGTCTTAATTTACACAGTGATATGTTGCTCATTCACAGCTCAGACCACGTATCTAACGTTGGACAGTTTTAGTCTTCTTTGATCAATTACAATGTGACTGGTTTACATTATTTTGACTGCTTCTCATCGTTTTTGACCTCGCCCTCTGTATTGGGAAAATATGATCCCCCTGTGAACGTTTAGCTCCCCCGGAGTCTTTTTGGGAAAATATGACCCCCGTGGAGTCTATTAAGAAAATATGGCCCCGCATGAATTTGTGGAGCCCCTGGAGTCTGTATTGGGACAACACTGAAACCCCTTGTGAAAAGCTGGCTATGGGTCTGGTGTCCATCATATGTCCAACTAGTGACTCTTTGCTCCTGGCAGACACAAGTGTCCTTTGTAGTGAGTATAGATGGCACCGGGAATCAAATGTATGATTCGTGCTTGCATACCACAATATATGCCAGCCATATTAGGGATGGACCATTCAATTTCTGGCGGCGGTTGGAAAAAAGATATTTGCAATGCCATGGAATGGGAACAAATATTTTTTTGAGTTTGCCATATTGACGTGGAGGCACATGCGTAAGTGCGTGCTGTTATCTACGGCTTGACAATCAATGCTATCAATTTGATATCGACAGCGAGACGAAAAAAAAACATATTAAGACTGCTTATTCAACTGATTTGGCCTACCGCAAATCCGGTTCATTGGTGTCCAGATATGTAGTGTGTGAATAGTTTATGTAACATCTGAAGTCGATTTAATAAAAAATGCATATTTTTGTTGAAATCATCGAAACAATTGACTTTAGTCGTTAGATGGTAAGCACTGTATGGGTCAATGCTGATCTTGGGCGTGACCTCCATCCTCTCGCCGATCACATGACAGTTATGAAATTTCACCAAGGAACAAAATCGTGATTTTTCGGCATTTCGATTTTCACTTCAGTAACTGCTTGAACAAGCATTAACTAATGTAATAGTTTATCTGATGATTTCACAAAAACTACATACAAAAGTTGAACAAACGACGAGTATTTTGCAGTGGATACTATGTAGGTTTGGGTTTCGCAAAATCGAAATGACACTTGCAAAACAACTTGATTCATTAAGCACCTTTAAACAACGAACATGCCGATGGCCAAGACACCCCACCTCTATGTAACGCTCCGTAACGCTTACTCGGGCATCCCCGACCCCCTGAGTGTGACGTACTTCATGGATAGTCCCTTGAAGAAAACGCTAAAGGAGAAAGTGTTGGAGGCATGCGTGGTTTCGGTTTGTGTATATGGGTTAGGAACACTGGCATTAACATAGATACATGGGCAGAAGCTACAGGTGGCAGAGAACAAGTGGTCCGGAGAATATGTAGAGGAAGATGGTGCAACTACGAGATTGCAATGAAGAAACACCACAGGTAAAACTAGGTCACTGTATACTTTGAATTCATAAACAAGTTGTGGCACTGTTGATATGCTAGGAGGCAGATTTAAATATTTTCACAAGCTCTCAATTGCTTTTGCGGTATTTCGTAGCTAAAATACGCTTCCCGCACATATCTTACTTGACTTAAATGCATAAGTCATATTGGCTTCTTTTACTTCAGGGAAGTTGCACCCGTCCATTCAGTTCTGTTTATGATATAAACCCAGTGTAATTTCTGATCTGGTCCCTCCACCTCTTCAGTGGCCTTTCTCTCTTCCGCTGTCATATGAAGTCGTGTTTGTATGTTTCCCTAATGATGTAGTCTCTGTGTATACGGCACGAGTGCTCAAACCACCGGAGTCTTCTGTCTAATGGCATATGTGATAGATTCAATGCAAAGGCGTCTTCTCTGATCTTAGTATTTTGTAGTCTGTCAGTTCTTCGCCTTGCAGAATGACACGTTTCTCCGATGAAGTGATGACCTTGCATTTAGAGAAGTTGATTTTTATACCCCATTTCCTACAGGCAGCTTGTAGTTCTTCAGTTGACAGTTGTAGCTTCTCAAACACAATGAACATAATTGGTGTGTCATCTGCATATCAAAGCTGAGGATGGTATTTATCTTGAACTCCTTGCATGCGGTTTTCAGGTCTGCCTTGACGGACTCAACAAACTGAATAGGATAGGTGATGACAAACAGTCTTGTCTCACTCCTATTTCCACTCTGAACCATTCTGTCAGTTGATCATTGTGATGATTGCACATTCAACATTATCATACATAGGTTCAAACAGAGATACAATCTTGGGATCCACCACAATATACCTCAACATATTTCCAGTTGATATAAAATGCAGCCTTGGAGTTCATTTGCCTTTTCCATGATCTGTCGTACTATGAAGATAGCACCTACTATTCCTCTCTTCTTCCTGAATCCAAACTGCTGCTTTGATAGATGTGCGTCAATGTCGTCATCTATCCTCATAAGTATCATCTTGCAGTAGACCTTACCCGGGATGAATATCAGGGAAATGGCTCGGAAGCTTGAAGGGGTTAATTTGCACGCTTTCTTGTGTATTGAGTTGATCATACTTCTGCACCAATCTGTTGGTAACTTTTCCTGATGCCATGCTGCATTGCATATTTTCAGAAGCATCTCAGCCATCTTCTGGCCGCCTGCTTTCACAGCTTCAGCCGTGATGCGATCAGTACCAGACACTTTCCTTGACTTCACTGTTTTGACAGTTTTCTATACCTCCTTTATTGAAAATGGTGGTCTAACCAGTCCAGGAATGTTTTCTGGAATGTCGTTAAGTGCTTCCTCTGCTATTTGTCCTGTATTGAACCTAGTTCCCTTATGCTTAGTTTTACCGGAACCAGGAGGGGTCTTTTTGTACTGTCGAATGTATATACAGGCCTACTACTAAAATATTATGGACCCCAGTGTGAGCCGTGGCCAGTTCGTGTTAAAAATTTTCTCAAACTGTTTCCAGCATTTCAACACATCAGCTGGAGCTGTTTTTAGGTTTCCGTCACCATCCTTTGCAGCCATGAGGTGGTGATGTGGCTTACTGCTGAGTTCTCGCACATCTTTAGACAAATCATGCGAGTTTTTTCTTGAATTCCTCCTCGATTACTTGTATCTTTTCCTCAAGTGTTTTTCTCTTGTGAGTTGTTATCTCCTTCTTCAACAGTCTATATCTGCGCGTTTCAAGCTTCTCTGCATTTGACGTGTTCTTCAAATAATGTGTGCTTGTCTTTCCCCTTACCTCACACTCTGCTGCTAGAACTGATGGAAGATCAACTACCTGCTTGCTACGCCTGAAGCCAACCACCTCCTTAGTGATTTCATTTGTTGTCACTTGGAAGTTTAACCAGGGTTCCTCTACTGGTCTTTCACCTAGTTCCAATAGATGTTCAAATTTTCCACCTATCGTCATCTGGAACTCTTGCTTGTCTCTCTATCACACAGCTTATCCACATCGCACCTCTTGACGACTTTTCTGTGTGATCTCAAAACAAAGGGTTTGCTATGACCAAGAAGTGACCTGAGTAACGTTCTGCCGATCTGTATGTCTGGTGAAATCCACGTCGCGCACCTAGTGTTGGCATGGTGAAACACACTGTTGGCAATGACGTGTCATTCGCACGGTCCTGTGTCATTCGCACGGTCCAGTCCAAACTTTCCAACAACTTTTGGCCAGGAGGAATGTTGGTCGTCACCCACTTTTGCGTTGAAATCTCCCCGGTATGTAGTTCTTCCCCTTTGGGACGGCAGCGATCGTTAACTGCAGCAGGTCCAGGAAGTCGTAGTACTGTTCACCAGGGTAGGATGCGTCTGGTGCATATACCTGGATGAAGTTTCGCATAGCAGATCTGGTTTTCACACTAACCATCCTCGGAGAAACGACCTCGTAAGAAAGCAGACCGTTCGCAAATTCAGATCAGGGGATTAGTGCCACACGTTGTCTACGGACACACGCGTGTGTGTGTGTGACATTGCATGTGGATGTCGCATTTCAGCAAAATGGATACACGATCGTTCAGAAACACACTGGTGTAGTGATACGTGTGCAGTCCTCGGCTTTGGCTTGTTCGCGGTCCACTGTGTGGCGCCACTGTTGTGGCCACGGCTCACACTGGGACCAATAATAGTTTAATGTGTGTGTTTGCATATATATATATATATATATATATATATATATATATATATATATATATATATATATATATATATATATATATATATATATATATATATATATATATATATATATATATACATATACATATACATATACATATACATATACATATACATATACATATACATATACATATACGTATACGTATACATATACGTATACATATACGTATACATTAAGCAATTATTGGTCCCAGTGTGAGCCACAACAGTAGACCTTGAGCAAGCCATAGAGGAGGACCGCGATATCAAGTCTAAGATGAAGAGGTTTTCTAAAAAAGAAAGCACGTAGCTAATTCACAACGCAGAGAATCGTGTCATATTGCGTTAGCGGGCACCAACAGAATACTACAGACACGGTTTTTGTTATTCTAATACGAGATTTGAAGTCAAAATACAGATTTAAGTCATACATGTATTGTACAAACGTCGTTCAGCGGAGTCAAAGGAAACAGCAATCGTCGCTTTGGGAAGGGAAGGTAGCAAGATACGACCAAGCGCTAACGGCACGGCTGGCAGCCCAGCGTGAGGTAGTCGGGCGTTGGAAGTCCCGGCGTTGGCTTCAGCGAACTCAGCCCGTTCCGGAGCAAACGCCATCCACTTGACATGTGTACACAGTGTTCTAGTGTCGTCGCCGTCGCGCACTGCAAGGGCGACACAGTGTTGACAGACGCCGGACAATCGCAGGTACAAATTCGGCAACGGCAGCGTCATAAACGCCAGGCTGTGATCCGTGGTGATCAAGGCGGTGTGCGGTAATACCTTCGACGCTGGATACTGTACGGGACGCACAGACTGACGGGCGCTGACCGAGCTTCTTACCGGCTGTCGTGTGTAAGTAGAGCCTACCTCTATCTCGTATAACCGCCAACGCTTTGTGGCCCACAACAGCCTGCTCTACCTACGCGAGGTGAGAGATGTCTGCTGAGGTGTGTGTCATCTAATATGACAAGAGCGTGACGCATTCATGGGGAGCGTGCCGATTAGATTCTGCGCAACTCGATACCATGGTCTCGCCAAAAATCTACACTCGTCCCGAACCTGCGAACAACCCTATTGCAGTAACCGAACGAGATTTGTCGCACGGGGTCTGAAATCCGCTGAGACAAAACAAGGAATGTTTAAACATAGGCCTATCAAAAGAGGCCCTTCCATATGGCGCAAACTTTATTAAAACATTTCCCGCATCAACTACTCTCTCGGCATTCCGCGATCATTCTGTAAATCCCTACATATATGTCTGTTGCGTCGTAGCGTAGTGCGCCTCCAGCCAACGCCGTTCCGCCTGCCCGTTCCGTTCACACAGAAGCTGCCATTACCTCCCGCTGCGAATAGAATTGAGTTTCGGTGGTTCATTCAGTGTTATTCTCATTTCACTTGCTATTTTTTCTAATCTTGTTGAAAATTTACCAAATGTGGATTATATGCTTACATGTGAAGCATGGAGGTCAACTTATATGTAAAGACAACGCATACCGGACGCCCTAATCCGGACTTAGACTGTGTGAAAGCAGCTTGCATGTTCTGTTCGGATTACGACACTGCGCATATTTTGTTAACGTGGCTCCTCAAAAACAGATTACAAAACACGCGCCGTATTTCTAAGTTAACACGACTCGTGCCATTACATAATTTTATGTTATCCCTGTTTTGGAATGTGTTGCAATGGACACTTGAATTATATCCACAACCCAAAATGCATGCATATTATAAACATATTATAAACATATGCAATGACGTAAATACGCTCACACATGTTCTTAAATGCAGTACATTCTTCCAACGGAATGTCGAATTGTGTGTACTCTAACTAGATGTTCTAGTGTAGTGCCCATATATTGCCGGCTGAGTAGAACACTATGACACATAATCATTGTCAAAGTCCACTTGACCTAACGGTCCTATCCATTGGCCTCGCTACAAATACCTCCATTTGTTTAACCAACACGAGCAACCTGTACGCCGGCCTTGCGCGTGCGGGTAATTTTATTAGAAACATTGAAGCTAGAGTGTCGTCGGTATATCGGGTAACGAATTCGATTACACTGTCACGATGCGACGTATACGTGTCCGACTGAAAACGTTGGCTTAACACTTCGATAATCAGATAACATCTAGGCTAATATGGTACACTCAACTGACGTTGATAGCGAGCTGGCGAGTGGGCATCAAAGGTGGAGTGTTTGAACCAGTTATATCGGTAAACGAACGGCAATATACACACAGCGACAACAAGATTATTCGGTCGTAAATGTTCCTACGAAGTGTAGGAAAGTGAAGAATACGGCGGGGAAGTGTAGGAAAGTGAAGAATACAGCGGGGAAGTATAGGAAAGTGAAAAATACAGCGGGAAGTGTAGGACAGTGAAGAATACGGCGGGAAGTGTAGGAAAGTGAAGAATACAGCGGGAAGTGTAGGAAAGTGAAGAATACAGCGGGAAGTGTAGGAAAGTGAAGAATACAGCGGGGAAGTGTAGGAAAGTGAAGAATACAGCGGGAAGTGTAGGAAAGTGAAGAATACGGCGGGAAGTGTAGGAAAGTGAAGAATACAGCGGGAAGTGTAGGAAAGTGAAGAATACAGCGGGAAGTGTAGGAAAGTGAAGAATACAGCGGGGAAGTGTAGGAAAGTGAAGAATACAGCGGGAAGTGTAGGAAAGTGAAGAATGCAGCAGGGAAGTGTAGGAACGTGAGAAATACAGCTGAGAAATAGGGGGAAATGTGGAACACAGCGGGGAAGTGTAGGAGAGTGGGGAACACAGCAGGGAAGTGTAGGAAAGTGGGGAACACAGCAGGGCAGTGGGAAAAAGTGGAGAATACACAAAATCGCCCAGATGCACGCGCACGCATGCACGCACGCACGCACACACAGGAAGTCATACTGAGCGCGATTTGGATGAAGCCCGAGGATTATTTGCATGTATGAATCACCGGTCATGTGCTTGGGCCTGACTGTTTGAGTGGCCAGGAAGCGGCGGCGACAGGCGGTCGTATCAGTGTCGATACGTGCCCGTCGTGGCTGGCTGGCACAGTTATGCGACGTCGCTGTAAGCTGATAGGTGTTCACAGGTAGAGATGGCCACTATCAACATGCCGACTTGCACCGTCACGCCAGCGGATGTAAATAAACGCTAAACGTGATTAACCAAACCTATCGCGCATGCGGAAGTTTTGTTGGACTGAACATGAATCACCGCGGTGTTTGCTCTGTTAGATTGAACGCAACCGGACAAGTAACATTTTAAATCTGAACATAACCGGACGAGTGAAAATTTTAATCTGAACATGACTGGACGATTAACGTTTTTAATAAGAACATAACCGGACGAGTGCAACTTTGAATTTGTCACTGAAAGAGGGAATAGTTCCATAGTACTCATTCTCATAGACGACGAGATATGTGGGTGCAATAAACGTGTAGATACAAAAAAATTAAACCAGAATTGACAGATATGTGACACAGGGGAAACATTGCTGGACTGCAACAGTTGATTGATAAGTCAAATGCATCTCTATATCAAGTAATTGTAGGACTCAGGTATAGTGGTGTAACAGTAGGTCATGTAGTAGGACACTATTCCCGGCAGACATGCTCACTGGAGCGTGAAGTTATCCGGAAAGTTTGCAGCCATGAGCTACAATTACTGCTCCGCGGGCATTCATAGTCCTGCCCCCGTCGCTGTGTAACGACGCCAGGTGTTCATTATATCACGAGTGACTGAACCAGGCCCCACGAGATCTTGAACTCAATGGCACCATCGGTCCCGGTGTGAACACCGCTTTGTGATCGATACCACTGCTCCACCGCCTTGCATCTACACTATAAAGTAGTTTATGGCTGTGTCTGTCTGTATGTTTGTCTGTTTCCTTATATCTCCGCCAGTTTCGCATATATGGGGCTGACATGTTGTAAGCGTGCCCGGGTGCCCATGGGGATGTTTCGTGCATTAAAAACAATTCGAAATTTCCCCGTGGTGGGGAAGGAACCTATGTGGACGTTTGACGTAGATTACATAACTCGGAACAATAGGAGTACTTAGTTACGTATAATTATTAGCAACGCTATGCGTGTTCCGAGTTTAACAAGATTTAACAAGATTTGCCATCCAAGCCAAAGGCCCAGATGGCAAGTGGACAAGGAAGCCATTGGCTTATCGAGAGTCCAACAATGTTCATCTACTTATAACCCGCCCTCCTGAGATATGTGTCAACGTTGTTTTTAAACTTATTCACGCTGTTAGCAGTTACACAATCTGTAGACAATTTGTTCCATTCATTTATTGTCCTCTGTGAGAACGAGTGCTTCCTGATGTCCAATCTACATTGATCCTTTACTAATGTTACCTCATGTCCTCTAGTTCTGCTATCCTTCTTGAGTGAGAAAAACATATTTTTATCAATATTTTCATACCCATTCAATATCTTAAAAACTCCAATCTGATCTCCTCTTAACCTCCTTTTCTCTAGAGTTGTTAAACCACATTCTTTCAGGCGTTCTTCATAACTAAGGTCTCTCAGTTCTGGAATCATTTTAGTTGCTCTCCTTTGAATGCGGTCAAGCGTATCTATATCCTTCTTACGATATGGTCTCCATGCTTGTATACAGTATTCTAAATGAGGTCTAACCATTGCCTTATAAAGAGGTATAATTAACTTTTTCCCTTGTATGTTATGTTTCTTCTAATCAATCCAATAATTTGATTATCCTTTGAAGCTGCAATACCACACTGCTCTGAAACTTTCATATCAGCGCTTATTGTAACTCCTAAGTCCTTTTCTTTTACAGTAGTGCCCAGAACAGTACCTCCCATTTTATAGTTTACATCCAAGTTCCCATGTCCTGTATGTAGGCATTTACATTTCCCAAAATTGAACAACATCTGCCATTTCTCAGACCATTTCACTAATCTGTCTAGATAGTTTTGTAAATGTCGTTTATCACCATCAGTATTAACCTTTCTAAACAGTTTTGTGTCATCCGCAAATTTCAGTACGTTACTTGTTATACTGTCGTCCAAGTCATTGATATATATTAAGAATAATATACGTCCTAATACTGATCCTTGAGGTACCCCACTCAAAACCGATTTCCAATTTGAAACTTCTCCATCTACTACAACTCGTTGTCTTTTGTCAGTCAGCCATTGTTCTATCCAGTCAGTTATGCTATCCCCGATACCATGGGCTTTTAATTTAAGTAGTAATCTTTGATGTGGCACTTTGTCAAAAGCTTTCTGAAAATCTAAGTAGATAATATCTACTGGCGATCCCACGTCTATCCACTTAGTGATTTCTTCCAAAAAACATAACATATTTGTTAAGCATGACCTCGCTTTAAGGAATCCATATTGAGGTTAATTTAATAATTTATGCTTAACGAGGAAGTCCACCATATGGTCTTTAATTAACCTTTCTAATAATTTACAAATCACTGACGTTAAACTCACTGGTCTGTAATTATCTGACTTATTTCTCGAACCCTTTTTAAATAATATTATGATGTTTGCTTCTTTCCATTCAAACGGAACAACTCCCTCTTTTAATGACAAGTTGAATACTCTTGCAAGTGGTATACTGATTTGTTGTACAGTTTCCGTTAGTAATTTTTGAGGAATCCCATCCACTCCCGGTGATTTATTATCCTTCATTGCCTTTATTTTCTTAGCTGCCATTTCTGGAGTTACAACTAACGGTCCTAAATAGGCAGATTTAGCCTCCTGAAATTTAGCTTCAGCAACTGGTAATGAACTAATATCTTCTTTGGTAAATACTGAACTGAAGTAACCATTTAGGTCTTCCGCCATTAAAACCCCTGTGATATTATATTTCCAGCACTGTCTTCTAGAGGTCCAACCTTATCCTGACATATGCATAAAAACTCTTGCTGTCATTTTTTATGTTACATGCTAGTTTTTGCTCATATCTTCTTTTAGATTGTCTGATTTCAGTTGTAGCTGCATTAAGTGCCTCTTTGTAATTTGCATAGTCTTCTTCCTTTCTGGTAGGCCTATAAACCCTCCACATAGTTTATTTTAACACTATTTTTCTAATAGCCTCTTTTGACAAGTGTTTCTTTCTACACCGTTTTCCTTGTTTTTGGAAGGGAAAAAAATTATCGATGATACTCTCAATTTCATATTTTAGAATATTCCAACATTCAATTGCGGTCTCATTCACCAGCATGTTATTCCAATCTAGCTTTACTAAGTATTTTCTCATATCTTTGTAGTTACCTTTGTGGAAGTTTCTCTTGTACGTTTTCTTATTTTTACTTTCTGATTTTACATTCATGTCAAAATGTATTTGATTATGGTCATTGTTACCCAATGGTTCAAGTATTTTTACATTGTCCACTAATTCTTTTTGTGATGATAAAACTATATCTAATACATTTTCTCCCCTGGTTGGTTCTAGTACGTGCTGAGTAAGAAAGCTATCCTGGATTAAAAATAGAAATTTTTGGTCCTCACACCCTGTGCTCTCTAGAGAATTCCATTGTATGTGTCCATGGTTAAAATCTCCCATTATGATACATTCCCCTTTACTAACTTCCTTTATAGCGTTTTTATTTTTGCGTTGTCCTCTTCGTTTATGTTTGGACTTCGGTAAACTAATCCAATAGTTAATTTTGAATTTCCTGAAAAAATGTTGCACCAAACAGCTTCATCGCAATCTGCTTCCCTTTCTAGTTTTATTTCATAAGCCTGACTAGATTCTTTAACATATAAAATAACTCCCCCTCCCCTTCTTCCTATTCGATCATTCCTAAACATTACGTATCCTGTCAGTCCTAATTCAGCATATGTTATGTCTACGTTGGCCCATGATTCAGTTATACCAATTATGTGAGGGTCAACATCTTCTACCATAATAACCATAATTTTTTTATTTACTATGCTCCTTGCATTTAAACATACGCATCTATAACCTGTTTCAGAGATGTTTTTCGGACGATTTTATATTGGTTTGTCTGTACTAGTGGCCTCTTGTTCTGCTTGAGACACCTCTAGGTAACCCCCCCTGTACTTGCTTGATATAAGCCAAACGTCCACATAAGTTCCGGCGTACGTTACGAGCAGTTGTAAATGAATTGCCCTACCAAAACTTGCCTGGGTATTGCAAGGAGTCATACGCGTTTTCAGTGGCTGCTTTTTTTTCTGTGCAACGCCGGATAACCCAGCTATTTTTTATAGCATTTATTTAGCATCGGCGCATAAACTGTAGAACAGGGTGCAAGCGATTTGAACAGGTGGTGGTAATAATATCATATTTCAGCCCTTTCCCGATTTCGATAAAATCATAAACCGCGTAACATTGATTTGGTGCAACGGGTGCGTTATTATGCGACGTTTCGTCGCGTTTGCGTGCTTTATTCACAAAACGACGTCGAATAGGCTACATTTATTTAATGTTGGGTAAAAACCTTCAAAGCCATTCTTTATATTCCGCTGTTGTCCAGGCGTGCAAGTAGCCTGCCGGGTCAGATTGGTTTTAACAGGACTCGTTTTGCCGAATGTGTACATATTTGTACAAAGTGATGACATGCATTGCATGACTGTGGATCACGACTGTGCATGTGGTGTAAAATTATAAGACCCACATACTTCTACTGGTGGTGCCAGAGGCAATGTTTGTGAAGATTATACAAAGTGCTACTACACGAGAGGGAAACGCGGTTGTAAGCATAATCGACGGAAATGAGTCAGTTAACTTAAACATGCCAATACATTAACAACGGAGGAGCATTTACCTATTTGATTTGGAAGGAACCCAACACAATGACAACAACTTCCGGTTTCGTGAAACCACAAATTAAGCGTCTCAATGCTACAGCGTACTTTGAGCTGGTCAAGACGCTACCGTTGTAACCTAATCTTATTCAAATGCCGACGTGAGCTGTGTCACGTGCAAATATTATTGCTAGGGGGTCAATCTTATTGATGATGTATACTGTTATAACTATTAAGACGTTCTCGGAAACGATGATAGTTGAGGCGGTTTCGACGATGATGATAAATTAATATGAAAATGGCAGTGATAATCACGCTGACAGCCCCAACGAATTGGAATGTTCAAAGATATTGTCAATGATGGTATTGGATATTGACAAGACACATCGAAGTGTACAGTTGTTATCAATGCCGAATCATATATTTATCATCGTATGATTTATGATGCATGTCGGGTCCCCTTAAATGTCAAAAGTAATATTGGAACGGCGTTCAGTGATTTTTCTTTAACATATGTCCATATGAACCGATGCTAAACTTGTTAGCCTGTAATAAATGGGTAGTCAGACATTGCCTTTAATCTCAACGGTAATCTGAGTAATCCTGCATTATTTTCTAATGGTAAAGTTACTTGTCTCATATACTACACATACATCTTCCTATATGTTATATCGTAGGCCTACTCTTACTCTTCAACGAAATGCTTATTTTTCTGCTAAGGGGTTGTTTGTTTATGCAGTGTTTGCAAAGATAGCAGAAGCATATTTGATTCAACAGTGCATGGCATTCTTGTGGATTGCATAAGTGCAACGCATAGAACCCTAATTATGCCAAGTACGTTGAGGTTGTCGTGTTTCAAATCACATAAATAACTTAAATACAAACGATGGGGAGATTTCTATACTATAAAACAGTTTGTGCATATGTTTGTTTGTCTGTCTGTATATTTGTTCCCTTGTGCCTCATACCGTCCGTTTCGTTTGTATGAGGCTGACATTTTGTGGATGGTTTCTACATTAAAATATCGAAATTCCTTCTGACGAAGGAACTTATATGTGGAGTTTGATGTAGATTACGTAACTCGCAACAACAGTAGAGTGTAGTTTTTTCTACTATTGTTCCCAGTTACGTGATCGGCGTTAAACGTCCACATAATTTCCTTCGTCAGGTCCCCACACCCCGGGGGAATTTCGAAATTTTAATGTAGGAATCATCCCAGTGGGTCCTGGGCACGCCTACAAAATGTCAGCCCTAGACATGCGAAACTGACGGTATGAGGTATGAGGGAACAAACAGACAGACAGTCTAGTAGACGACGAGATATGTGGATGCAATAAACGTTTAAATACTAGCTGAGTGGGGAAAACAAAAACATAATTGGCAGATATTTGACACGGGTGAAACATTACTGGACTATAGCAGTTGATGTGTCACATATATCAGGTAATTGTATGACTCAGGTATAAATGGTGTAACAGTAGATCATGTAATATGACACAATTCCCGGCAGACCTGTTCATTGGAGCGTAAAGTCATCCGCGATGGTCGCAGCCATGACCTACAATTACTGCCCCAAACGTCGATGTTAGTTCCTTCGTACGAAACGAACGCTTCTTGAAACCAGCCGTGGTACATTATTTTTGGGAATTAAGTTGTATCTTCCATTGTCATTAGCACTACCCTATCAAAACTTGACTGGGTATAGTGCAAGGAGTCACGTACACTTGCCTAGACTACCTTTTTTCCCGTGCAACGCAGGGCAACTGGGGTAGTTTTTGTATTAAATATTATTATAACCGCATAGTAATGTTGCATACTTTGTGGAATTGCCGATTCACGTTTCGTTTCAATGTGAACAGTCTGTATCTCTTTTACAACTTTAACTTGTGCGTCAACGCACAGCTTCTCTTCACTTGAATGAATCATTGTTTGTTAGCATAGCCTCACACCCTCTGGTTTGAACTGACTATGGTACTCGACGTACCCAGGGGAATTACGAGACACCGCGGCGAATGCCGTGTAAACACCGGTCTCCGTGATCAAAGGTGGACCGAGCAGCGTCACCTACAATATTGAGTAACTATGTAATGTTATGCATGAGTCAATGAAAGGTCGGGGGTGTTTGATCGGGGCAGTTATGGAAATCCCACAAGGGTAGCTATGTCCGAGTAACGGGTTAATTTAAGCTACACTTTCGTTGTTGTCTAGTATTGGTTCCAATCACATATACTTTCCTCTGCGGCCAAGTAGCTGCATTCCATCGACAATAGTATGTTTCCCATCACCTCGTGCAGTGTATAAACTACAAACCAGGTTTCTGCACAAGTGTATTAAACTGAAGTTGACATAAAATATAACGTCATATTCCTTTCTCTGTATCCAGCTAAAATAATGGTATCCTTCTTAAGATAGGGAAAGGTGGTAGGCATCGAGACAATAGACAAGACGGCGAGTGTGGCTCAGGACCGAGGAACCTGGCGTGCGATTGGAAGAAGAAGAGGAAGAAGAAGAAAAAAAAGAAGAAATAAAATGTGTCGTTAAGACGCGTAGCGGGACCTGCTACTGAGTGTTTTTTTTTAAGTAACACGTAGCCTACGTCATTATTTTATCATCATCTTAGTTGACGCTTAACCTATTCTCCTCTGTGGCAGTGGATGCTGGACCATGACAAAGATATTTGAAAGTCAACTCACTGCAGCAGAGACGAAAGCCATATGAATGACACAAGGTGACATCAAACGGGACAGACAGCGAAACGACCATCTCTACAGGAAGAGCAAAATCGCCCCAATTGTAGAAGTGATCAAGATGAATAAATTTAGATGGTATGGTCACGTGAAGAGAAAAGAAGAAGATTATGTCATAAAAGTAGTAGTCAGTAATCATCTGGATGAAACGAACGCTAGGCCTAAAGACGCAATAATAAGATTTCTTACCACATTGACACGAGTTCTAGTGTCACCTGAATTCCTAACTTGAGTACGGTAATGAGCAGGAGAGCATAGTTGACGTTTGACCCGTTCAGATCTTGTTGGTCAAACACCCCTGTGATCACAAGATGATAAAACTGGATTCCCACAACTACAGCGTCAACAGTAGGTCATTCCATCAAGATAAGACGGGATGATAAATGCAGAGAATGTGTCTTTGTGATGTACGTTTACGTAGCTATAAGACAGCGATGTTAAACGCAGCCATTGTTTCTGCCAAGCAAGGGTAATCATATCGCACAAGCCACATGATGTAGATCTTATCGTATTGCACGCGGAAGGACCAACATGGTCTTATCTTATCGTATTGCACGTGGAAGGACCAACGTAGTCTCGTCTTATCTATTGCACGTGGAATGACCAATGTGGTCTCATCTTATCGTATAGCACGTGGAAGGACCTATATGGTCTCATCTTATCATATTGCACGTGGAAAGACCAATGTGGTCTCACCTTATTGTATTGCACGTGGAAGGACCAATATGGTCTGATATTATCGTATTGCACGTGGAAGGACCAATGTGATATCACCTTATCGTATTGCACGTGGACGGACCAACACGGTCTCATCTTATCGCATTGTACGTGGAAGGACCAACATGGTCTCATCTTATCGCATTGCACGTGGAAGGACCAACATGGTCTTATCTGGAAGAGTACTTCACGCAGGAGAACCTAATAAATTGTTGCAGCCAAACCAAGTTATACTAAATCTTGATATGGGTGCATGACATGACAATTGAACGAGAACCAAACATTCCTTATATAATGAGATTTGCATTGAGGTGTTCACTCTTCGACTGGCATCATTTTCAACTCCCCCAGACTGGCATATTTCCATCAGCCGTATGAAGGTTACCAGATTCAACGTGATGATTGCTAAACACCCCCCCCCGAACGGACCCGAGAAAAATGGCCGAGTCTAGCTATAAAGGTTCTTCCTCAAATCGATTGTTTCGCTAATCTCATTTCAAATTCATTTTGCGGAAAACCAAACCTATCTTATATCCACTGCAACGTGCTAACTTGTTTGTGATATCCACTGCAACGTGCTAGCTCGTTTGTTATATCCACTGCAACGTGCTAGCTCGTTTGTTATATCCACTGCAACGTGCTAGCTCGTTTGTTATATCCACTGCAACGTGCTAGCTCGTTTGTTATATCCACTGCAACGTGCTAGCTCGTTTGTTATATCCACTGCAACGTGCTAGCTCGTTTGTTATATCCACTGCAACGTGCTAGCTCGTTTGTTATATCCACTGCAACGTGCTAGCTCGTTTGTTATATCCACTGCAACGTGCTAGCTCGTTTGTTATATCCACTGCAACGTGCTAGCTCGTTTGTTATATCCACTGCAACGTGCTAGCTCGTTTGTTATATCCACTGCAACGTGCTAGCTCGTTTGTGATATCCACTGCAACGTGCTAGCTCGTTTGTTATATCCACTGCAACGTGCTAACTCGTTTGTTATATCCACTGCAACGTGCTAACTGGTTTGTTATATCCACTGCAACTTGCTAGCTCGTTTGTTATATCCACTGCAACGTGCTAGCTCGTTTGTTATATCCACTGCAACGTGCTATCTCGTTTGTTATATCCACTGCAACGTGCTAGCTCGTTTGTTATATCCACTGCAACGTGCTAGCTCGTTTGTTATATCCACTGCAACGTGCTAGCTCGTTTGTTATTTCCACTGCAACGTGCTAGCTCGTTTGTTATATCCACTGCAACGTGCTAGCTCGTTTGTTATACCCACTGCAACGTGCTACCTCGTTTGTTATATCCACTGCAACGTGCTAGCTCGTTTGTTATATCCACTGCAACGTGCTAACTCGTTTGTTATATCCACTGCAACGTGCTAACTGGTTTGTTATATCCACTGCAACGTGCTAGCTCGTTTGTTATATCCACTGCAACGTGCTAACTGGTTTGTTATATCCACTGCAACGTGCTAGCTCGTTTGTTATATCCACTGCAACGTGCTAGCTCGTTTGTTATATCCACTGCAACGTGCTAGCTCGTTTGTGATATCCACTGCAACGTGCTAACTCGTTTGTTATATCCACTGCAACGTGCTAACTCGTTTGTTATATCCACTGCAACGTGCTAACTCGTTTGTTATATCCACTGCAACGTGCTAACTGGTTTGTTATATCCACTGCAACGTGCTAACTCGTTTGTTGTATCCACTGCAACGTGCTAACTGGTTTGTTATATCCACTGCAACGTGCTAACTCGTTTGTTGTATCCACTGCAACGTGCTAACTGGTTTGTTATATCCACTGCAACGTGCTAACTCGTTTGTTATATCCACTGCAACGTGCTAACTGGTTTGTTATATCCACTGCAACGTGCTAACTCGTTTGTTATATCCACTGCAACGTGCTAACTGGTTTGTTATATCCACTGCAACGTGCTAACTCGTTTGTTATATCCACTGCAACGTGCTAACTGGTTTGTTATATCCACTGCAACGTGCTAGCTCGTTTGTTATATCCACTGCAACGTGCTAACTGGTTTGTTATATCCACTGCAACGTGCTAGCTCGTTTGTTATATCCACTGCAACGTGCTAGCTCGTTTGTTATATCCACTGCAACGTGCTAGCTCGTTTGTTATATCCACTGCAACGTGCTAGCTCGTTTGTGATATCCACTGCAACGTGCTAACTCGTTTGTTATATCCACTGCAACGTGCTAACTGGTTTGTTATATCCACTGCAACGTGCTAGCTCGTTTATTATATCCACTGCAACGTGCTATCTCGTTTGTTATATCCACTGCAACGTGCTAGCTCGTTTGTTATATCCACTGCAACGTGCTAGCTCGTTTGTTATATCCACTGCAACGTGCTAGCTCGTTTGTTATATCCACTGCAACGTGCTAGCTCGTTTGTGATATCCACTGCAACGTGCTAGCTCGTTTGTGATATCCACTGCAACGTGCTAACTCGTTTGTTATATCCACTGCAACGTGCTAGCTCGTTTGTTATATCCACTGCAACGTGCTAGCTCGTTTGTTATATCCACTGCAACATGCTAGCTCGTTTGTGATATCCACTGCAACGTGCTAGCTCGTTTGTGATATCCACTGCAACGTGCTAGCTCGTTTGTTATATCCACTGCAACGTGCTAGCTCGTTTGTGATATCCACTGCAACGTGCTAGCTCGTTTGTTATATCCACTGCAACGTGCTAGCTCGTTTGTTATATCCACTGCAACGTGCTAGCTCGTTTGTTATACCCACTGCAACGTGCTAGCTCGTTTGTTATATCCACTGCAACGTGCTAGCTCGTTTGTTATATCCACTGCAACGTGCTAGCTCGTTTGTTATATCCACTGCAACGTGCTAGCTCGTTTGTTATATCCACTGCAACGTGCTAGCTCGTTTGTTATATCCACTGCAACGTGCTAGCTCGTTTGTTATATCCACTGCAACGTGCTAGCTCGTTTGTTATATCCACTGCAACGTGCTAGCTCGTTTGTTATATCCACTGCAACGTGCTAGCTCGTTTGGTATATCCACTGCAACGTGCTAGCTCGTTTGTTATATCCACTGCAACGTGCTAGCTCGTTTGTTATATCCACTGTAACGTGCTAGCTCGTTTGTTATATCCACTGCAACGTGCTAGCTCGTTTGTGATATCCACTGCAACGTGCTAGCTCGTTTGTGATATCCACTGCAACGTGCTAACTCGTTTGTTATATCCACTGCAACGTGCTAACTGGTTTGTTATATCCACTGCAACTTGCTAGCTCGTTTGTTATATCCACTGCAACGTGCTATCTCGTTTGTTATATCCACTGCAACGTGCTAGCTCGTTTGTTATATCCACTGCAACGTGCTAGCTCGTTTGTTATACCCACTGCAACGTGCTAGCTCGTTTGTTATATCCACTGCAACGTGCTAGCTCGTTTGTGATATCCACTGCAACGTGCTAACTCGTTTGTTATATCAACTGCAACGTGCTAGCTCGTTTGTTATACCCACTGCAACGTGCTAGCTCGTTTGTTATATCCACTGCAACGTGCTAACTGGTTTGTTATATCCACTGCAACGTGCTAGCTCGTTTGTTATATCCACTGCAACGTGCTAGCTCGTTTGTTATATCCACTGCAACGTGCTAGCTCGTTTGTGATATCCACTGCAACGTGCTAACTCGTTTGTTATATCCACTGCAACGTGCTAACTCGTTTGTTATATCCACTGCAACGTGCTAACTGGTTTGTTATATCCACTGCAACGTGCTAACTCCTTTGTTATATCCACTGCAACGTGCTAACTGGTTTGTTATATCCACTGCAACGTGCTAACTCGTTTGTTATATCCACTGCAACGTGCTAACTGGTTTGTTATATCCACTGCAACGTGCTAACTCGTTTGTTATATCCACTGCAACGTGCTAACTGGTTTGTTATATCCACTGCAACGTGCTAACTCGTTTGTTATATCCACTGCAACGTGCTAACTGGTTTGTTATATCCACTGCAACGTGCTAACTCGTTTGTTATATCCTCTGCAACGTGCTAACTGGTTTGTTATATCCACTGCAACGTGCTAGCTCGTTTGTTATATCCACTGCAACGTGCTAACTGGTTTGTTATATCCACTGCAACGTGCTAGCTCGTTTGTTATATCCACTGCAACGTGCTAGCTCGTTTGTTATATCCACTGCAACGTGCTAGCTCGTTTGTTATATCCACTGCAACGTGCTAGCTCGTTTGTGATATCCACTGCAACGTGCTAGCTCGTTTGTTATATCCACTGCAACGTGCTAGCTCGTTTGTTATATCCACTGCAACGTGCTAGCTCGTTTGTTATATCCACTGCAACGTGCTAGCTCGTTTGTGATATCCACTGCAACGTGCTAACTCGTTTGTTATATCCACTGCAACGTGCTAACTGGTTTGTTATATCCACTGCAACGTGCTAGCTCGTTTGTTATATCCACTGCAACGTGCTAGCTCGTTTGTTATATCCACTGCAACGTGCTAACTGGTTTGTTATATCCACTGAAACGTGCTAACTCGTTTGTTATATCCACTGCAACGTGCTAGCTCGTTTGTTATATCCACTGCAACGTGCTAGCTCGTTTGTTATATCCACTGCAACGTGTTAGCTCGTTTGTTATATCCACTGCAACGTGCTAGCTCGTTAGTTATATCCACTGCAACGTGCTAGCTCGTTTGTGATATCCACTGCAACGTGCTAGCTCGTTTGTGATATCCACTGCAACGTGCTAACTCGTTTGTTATATCCACTGCAACGTGCTAGCTCGTTTGTTATATCCACTGCAACGTGCTAGCTCGTTTGTGATATCCACTGCAACGTGCTAGCTCGTTTGTGATATCCACTGCAACGTGCTAACTCGTTTGTTATATCCACTGCAACGTGCTAGCTCGTTTGTTATATCCACTGCAACGTGCTAGCTCGTTTGTGATATCCACTGCAACGTGCTAGCTCGTTTGTGATATCCACTGCAACGTGCTAACTCGTTTGTTATATCCACTGCAACGTGCTAACTGGTTTGTTATATCCACTGCAACGTGCTAGCTCGTTTGTTATACCCACTGCAACGTGCTAGCTCGTTTGTGATATCCACTGCAACGTGCTAACTCGTTTGTTATATCAACTGCAACGTGCTAGCTCGTTTGTTATATCCACTGCAACGTGCTAGCTCGTTTGTTATATCCACTGCAACGTGCTATCTCGTTTGTAATATCCACTGCAACGTGCTAGCTCGTTTGTTATATCCACTGCAACGTGCTAGCTCGTTTGTTATATCCACTGCAACGTGCTAACTCGTTTGTTGTATCCACTGCAACGTGGTAACTAGTTTGTTATATCCACTGCAACGTGCTAGCTTGTTTGTTCGACTCAAATCGTCAGACAAACTATTAAATTACTTAATGTTTGGTCAAACATTAAGTGAAGTGAAAATGGAAACGCTAAAAACTCAAAAATGTCACCCTTGGTGAAATGACGTAACTTCGTCATGTGATCGTCGAAAAGATGGAAGTCACGTGCATGATCGGCATTGACCCGCACTGGTTACACAGCGTTAACATTTGGGATGTCCACTATTTTGAGCCTTACCAGATCTAACGACTAAAGTAAATTTTTCGATGATTTAAAAAAAAGCATTTTTATTAAATCGACTGCGGATGTTACATAAACCTTTCGCACACTACATATTTCGACATCAACGAACCAGATTTGCGATAGGCTAAATCAGTTGAGGATGGAGCTTTAAGCAGTACATGCCGTAAAATAGGCCTACACAAATTGTAGAAGTGGTCCATGTGATTGGTGAAAAAACACTCGATGCAAATGATGTTAAAAAATGGCCTTGACACACACGCCAATGACGAACTGAACGTCACCCAGTTAAAATATCATGATATCCATATAGAGATACACAATATTAAATGCATAGTACGAACTATGCATAGCCACTGTAAATTGAAGAGAACATAGTGAGTTGAAAATAACAGTTAAAAATGTCAAAGTAAAAAAAATCGGCGTGTTGGTTTCAACTGGTAATCCGTCACTGTCACTATGGAGAATGCAGTTGCTCCAACTGTCAAATACATAGTGGCTGTATCCTATTCACAGAGGTTAAGCGTTATTTTAACTGACATTGTGATAACTTCGGGTGTTGTCATTGTACAGTATGTCTGGGGGGTGTATTGACAATGCAGTCTCGGTGTCAATCCACTTTACTTTCTTGTTTTATTCGTATCATGACACCTCCACAGAGAGATCAGAGAATACCTTCGGATGTCTTGTAACACTGCTCTCTAAATACCTATTCGATTGGAATACGTACTCCGGCGCCAATTCAGTTTATCTGTGAAGTATTCAGCCACAATGCAATTAATTCGCGAAGGGTGTTCGTTCACACAATTCCACCGCTGCCTTCATGTTATTCACTGAAGCTACGCAGAGTGAAGGATTCATGTTATTCACCGAAGCTACGCAGAGTGAAGGATTCATGTTATTCACCGAAGCTACGCAGAGTGAAGGATTCATGTTATTCACCGAAGCTACGCAGAGTGAAGGATTCATGTTATTCACCGAAGCTACGCAGAGTGAAGGATTCATGTTATTCACCGAAGCTACACAGAGTGAAGGATTCATGTTATTCACCGAAGCTACGCAGAGTGAAGGATTCATGTTATTCACCGAAGCTACAGAGAGTGAAGGATTCATGTTATTCACCGAAGCTGCACAGAGTGAAGGAAATTGCCCAGACTTCGAAAGTTAACAACATAAATCGAATCCCGGCTTTCTGCAATGAACGCGTTGTGCCACACTCTGTTGTTCTGATGCACAACGTTGAGAACAGAATACTGTTGTTATAATCGGACTAAGAAGCCGAAGACAAAGGTGCGGATTCATTCTGTCAAAACAAAACATCATAACGTGCGCATAGAAGTATAGTACTAGCACATACATTGACAGCGCACTGTAGAGCGGGGTTGTTGTATACGCACTTGATGATAATAAAGAAAATGGAAACATTATATTACAGTAAACGTGGGAAGATGGGAAGTGTGTATTTCATATAGGTCCTATTTATTACAAATACCTACATTGTACACCGTGTTGTACTGTTTTTGTTCATCGTTCCCCGTATACGGAATGCGAATAAGCCTTAGTTAAACAAAGCGGTTTCCTGCAAGACTTTGCCACTTGACAATTCGGTTTGCTGCTATTGTCTTGATGTTTGACAACGCCATTTCCTGTGGAATGTGGACGCGTGACATCGTGGTTTTCTGCAAGAATGTGTAAGCTTGATGATGCGATTTTTTGCAGGGATGTGAAAGTGTGATAATGCGAATTTGTTTAGGAACGTGCATATATTTGATGGTTTGGTTTGGTGGTTGGTTGGATTAAACTCAAATCGGACGAGTTACTAACAGCGTAACAGCATAATTTTTTACACAATGTAACCAATCGAATGCACAACATATGACAATATGACTTTACCGAGTCGGTTGTTGCAGCACATTACATGGTTGAATAAACAATAGCATAGCCTGAGTGTCTTATCTAGCGAGCGGTTCTAAATCACAGCGTTGCATAAATGTTGGGTTTACATCCTGCTGAGAGGTTATAAATAGTTGTTAGAACCATGAACTTGTTTTGCTATTAAAAGTCAGCACAGAGTGTTGGCGAATGTTATCTTGGTTTATTTCTTCGAATTCTGTGAATAGCAGCTTCAGTTTTTGATGCTTTACCAAGAAGGACAAGCGATAAGGGAGACCGTGTACGAATCGTTCATTTTAGTTTAAATTTCGTGCGTGGACAAATCTAAAGCGTATTAACCAACGAAACCACGTGTTGGCTACTAATTTGTCTTGGCTTGGAGTTCAACGAACAAAACTATGTTATGCAATTGAAGACATGCGGAAGCAATTTGGCTGTTACAATCGGCTCTATGACGCGAGGCAATTGTAACACAGCAATGAGTCAATTTTAGCAATTCAATTATGCGTTATACTGTGTCAAATAATTATCTAATTAACTAATCGTTGTTTATTGCCACCAATGCGTATACACAATTGTAATCCACACATGTAGTTAAATTAAAAAGTTAAAGTTAAAGGAAAGGAAGTATAATATCACGCATAGTAATGTATAGATATATACTCTTTGAAAACAAACAAAACTTACCGAACAGTACAAACTTAGTCTTGCATGTTGCTTCGTATATCTTTGTAGTCTTGCATGTTGCTTCGTATATCTTTGTAGTCTTGCATGTTGCTTCGTATATCTTTGTAGTCTTGCATGTTGCTTCGTATATCTTTGTAGTCTTGCATGTTGCTTCGTATATCTTTGTAGTCTTGTATGTTGCTTCGTATATCTTTGTAGTCTTGTATGTTGCTTCCTATATATCTTTGTAGTCTTGCATGTTGCTTCGTATATCTTTATAGTCTTGTATGTTGCTTCGTATATCTTTGTAGTCTTGTATGTTGCTTCGTATATCTTTGTAGTCTTGTATGTTGCTTCCGATATATCTTTGTAGTCTTGCATGTTGCTTCGTATATCTTTGTAGTCTTGCATGTTGCTTCGTATATCTTTGTAGTCTTGTATGTTGCTTCGTATATCTTTGTAGTCTTGTATGTTGCTTCCTATATCTTTGTAGTCTTGTATGTTGCTTCGTATATCTTTGTAGTCTTGTATGTTGCTTCGTATATCTTTGTAGTCTTGTATGTTGCTTCGTATATCTTTGTAGTCTTGTATTTTGCTGCGTATATCTTTGTAGTCTTGTATGTTGCTTCGTATATCTTTGTAGTCTTGAATGTTGCTTCGTATATCTTTGTAGTCTTGTATGTTGCTTCGTATATCTTTGTAGCATTGTATGTTGCTTCGTATATCTTTGTAGACTTGTATGTTGCTTCGTATATCTTTGTAGTCTTGTATGTTGCTTCGTATATCTTTGTAGTCTTGTATGTTGCTTCGTATATCTTTGTAGTCTTGTATGTTGCTTCGTATATCTTTGTAGTCTTGTATGTTGCTTCCTATATCTTTGTAGCATTGTATGTTGCTTCGTATATCTTTGTAGTCTTGCATGTTGCTTCGTATATCTTTGTAGTCTTGTATGTTGCTTCGTATATCTTTGTAGCATTGTATGTTGCTTCGTATATCTTTGTAGTCTTGCATGTTGCTTCCTATATCTTTGTAGTCTTGTATATTGCTTAATCATAATAACATATTTCTCTAAACTGAAACACTGCATTACCATTGTGTCTAAACTATTTATTTACTGATTAATACATAATTGAGTCAATTGTAATGGTTGTCACAATCATCCCGACCCTACATACCATGGCTTAAAGGGCAAGGATTTCATATTTACGCTAGCGATGCGTTTGGACGTTTTTGCAAAAGGAGCCAACATCCGCTTTGTTCTTTTGGGTCTAAAATCAAATCGATATTGTAAGAATATATTACTGCATCCATAAAACATTCACTACATGAGAATTCTACCTATGCGCTTGAAAATGTGATTTTTGTGAATAGCAGTCGTTTCGGTTTACGGATTTTGGCATATTTGCACGAGATATGCGTTGCTAAATTGCGCAAGCGCCGAGCAAACACGGCTGCTGTCCGATACTATAAATGACGTGGAGAACCATTGTTACAGTTGACCCGTGTTACAATTGTACCCGGTTTCCCCTACCATTTCATTTAACACATCCACAACAAAAACGCTTTAGAATTTCAGCAGATTGTTGAGTCAATTATTATTATTATTATTATTATTATATATAACGCTATTGTTGGTGTGGTTTGTACCGTTGTTCTTTATTTGATGACAGTGACGTTATTCCTCAAAAGTCACGTGAGACCCAACGTCATTCTCACCAAGTGACGAATCTGTTCTAAACAGTTTCTCAATTTCAGCGTTAATTCTGAGATTTAAAAATTTTAATATTGAATTATAAAAGTCCTGCCATGGCTGAATAATGTTGTTTAAATATTGAAGTTCACTCAACTCTATAAATGAGTACCTGGCTACAGACAGAGGTGGATATCTGAACGCGCAGTAATTGCAGTATGGCTGAATGCTTCCCAGAGAAATCGAGTTGGTGTTCGAGTGAACAGGTCTGCCAGGGGGTGAAGTGTAAAGTGCTTTGAACAGTCCCGAGGACTGGATACCGCGCTATATAATTCTTACCTTTCTATAAATAATCACTGCTAATAAAATTTTACCGCCTTACACTCAGTTGAATTTGAAAGAGATTTTCTAATGTCGCCATGTAATTTCGATGCTTATTTATGGGCATTTTTTAAGAAATCAATCACAATCTTAACATTTAACCTTTTGCAGCGAATGCACGCATTGTACACAAGTATAGTAAGAAGGCGTGTGTGGAATTTGGTTCAGTGATCTATACGTCTTCATTTCCCAGAAGTCACAGAAACAGGCCCGCCACTTAGCGGGAATGACTAAAAGATGCAGAAACGATGCGTGGGTTTTGTATAAGACCAATTCTCTAGAGGAAAAACGGAAATCTATTGGGCATCGTTTCTGTGCAATTTCCTTATGGATGACACCCGAATGCTACGCAAGTTTAGCAATAAATGATTTAGTAGTTTAATAGTAGTCCCAAATAGAGTTCATTGCCACAGTATATATAAACACCACAAACATCCACAAACGAGGACAATGGCTACAGTGAAGGACATACGGATTTCGGTTTTTTAGGGTCAAAACAGTTGATATACTTTAACTACAGATGACGCGTGTACGCTGCCGAACCATTGCGTGTAGACGGTATGGACAGAGCAGTGAAAAACAACATCCAAAGTGAGATCGGCTTGTCCTGCCATGGCTGACTCCAGTTATCTTTTAGCAAGTTCTCGTGTAGCCTTCGTGGAGCATTAGCTGTGATCGACGCAACAGCGTTGTTTTTTGGTCCGTGTTTACCAGACGGCGGGCTGGTCGTCAGATAAGAACACTGGGCCCAAAACTGATTAATGACCCTCCACAACGTGATGTTAATGTAGCCCCGAAGTCGTGTCGTAATAATGAACAATAGGTGTTAGGTAAGACGAACTTGAGTCGAAAAACACTGTTTGAATGGATAATTAAAATCAACATTTAAAAATGTGTAACGTTTTTGCTTAGGCAGAAAGGACGTTCCTACATGTCTGAATGTGACATTGTCGTCATCGTCGTCGCTATCGCTATCGCCATCGTCATCGTCATCATTATCATAATTTTTTATCACTTTTGGTAGATCCATCCGTGCAAACGCGGACTTAAAGTGTGTTCCAGTTGACACAGCAACCAATCAGATGCGTCGCAAAAAATTATCTAGGTTACATCATCACCATCAGAACCACCACCACCACCACCACCACCACCACCACCACCACCACCAACAACAACAACAACAACAACAACAACATCAACAATAAAAATATCTCCATCGTTATTATTAAAAATATGTAACAAGATTTAACAAGATTGCCATCAAAAACAAAAAACCCAGATAGAAGTGGACAAGTAAGCAACTGGCTTTACGAGAATAGCCTTTCTTTCTGATATATTTGTAAATGTTATTAAATATATTCACGCTGCCTCAATTTGATCTCCTTGTAAACTGCTTGTCTCTATGGTGGTTAAATCACATTCTTTTAGACGTTTATCATAACTACGGCATCTTAGTTCTGGAATCAAGTATCCGAGCTTGTACACAGTATTCTAATTAAGGCCTAACTATTGCTTTATACATATACATAATTAGCTCTTTTTCCATATAATTATGTTATATTTCTCCTAATCAACCCAATACTTTGATTACCCTGTGAAGCTACAATATCACATTGCTCTGAAACGTTCACATCAGCTCTTATTGTTTTTTCTTTTATGGTAGTACACTGTACCTAGAATAGTATCTCCAATTGTACATTTTACACCCAAGTTCCATTGTCCTGTGTGTAAGCATTTATATTATTATTAAGTGGAAGAACAATTAAAAAATAACCAATGTATGCATTCCAACTGCATGCATCACCTGTGGTGGTAAATTCCTAAACCTTTATCGCGGCAAAATTCCTAGGAATATCCACAACGGAACGCCAGTGTGACGCATCAAAATATGATATTATAAGCGGGGTCTGCGATAGTACACATCACCCATTGTGCGCGCGTGTGGGACGGCCGCTCGCTGGCGTGACGCGGCCTTCCCCCGCGGGCATGAATAATCCAATTAACGAATGTATAATCAGACGCGACCGCGGGGTGCCGCGCTCTCTCGGCGCCGTTGACAACGGGCCTCGAGTGCCGGACGGCAAACTTTGTACCCTCCCTCGCTGACGCTTTTTCTAGCGTCGACTCGACACGCACTGGGCAGTCGCGTCGAATCACAGGCGGATTAACATCGTTGATTCTATCACAGCGAGCCCGCATTCTTGACGAGATTGTCACGCACGAAACTGGTGCCTGTCAGAGGGTTGTTGTGCTCAAAGCGTCGAGGGAGTAGTGACTGGTGTTCGGTGTTCATACGTGGAACGGGGATCCGTTTGCTCCGGTAATCGACTGGCGCGAGGCAGGGGAAGCTCACCGGGGGATGATCGCGCGTGTGTGAGTCGCGTCCGGTGTCCAGCTGGGCGACACATTGGTTTAATCCGACTTGGGCCGTTTGAGGGCGTTTAGTTGCAGCATGAGACAGGTGAGTGCAACGGTTCGAGTACTTACTATATGTGGTAGGTAGAAGTGACCCTAGTTTTAGCACATCTTCAGCAAGTACGTAGTGTACTTTTAGCGGTGTTTGTTTCCTGAAGCATGAGTACAGTGGTTTTGTGTGTCCTACTATCCCCGGTGTCACAATCATCATTGCATTTTGTCTGATTATCGAGATCGATTTGGTTTTCTTCTTCTCTGGTGCCCTTTGCCAAAGTCCTGTGTTTGGTTTCCCGGAGACCCGGTCCTGAACCATCCTGTATTTCACCAGGACTGTCCCCAGGCATTATCACCATCGTCGTCATCACCATTATCGTCGTCGTTCAGAGCCGTCTCAATAAGACATTGACATGGAGTGTTCGAACGCCTTGTTGCCTTCAGTGAGCATCCTGTACACATCAGAACAATCGAGTCTGTATATCAACGACCAAATAAACGACGCAGGGCATCAGACAACATCATAACTAGACTCCCCGTCGTGCTCGAAGCAAGAACGGAGTGTCACGGCGTGGCAGCTGCGCGGAAACCACGGGGCAATTACGACTCGTCGTAAAAACGTCATCTCCGACTGTTCTGAGGGAACTTGCTTTAAAATATCGCTCAGGACGATCGCCCTACAAAGCATAGGAAATGGAGTTCCAGACCGGTCACATGCATCATATTGGACCAGTCATCCACTTCATATGACACTTGCTGTTTCGGACTTTTGCCATCTCTAGAACTTTAAAGTCATAATAAAGGCTCGATTATCCTGGGCGATTTTAGCCAATTTCAATTGGGACGTTGTCCATTGGTAAAATAGTGGCACAATACGTAGATACTGATGGTTGTTTTAGGGCACTAGGAAGCGTAGGCATAGCAATGGGGGATCATAAGGATTAATGGATGAAAGGGCTGGTAAACAAGCTGCATTTATCTGATATTTGAAGTTGAACCCACGGTACTAACCACACTAACAATAGCGTCATGTATAATAATAATTATTATTATTATAATTATAACAGTAATACTAATAAATAACAATAATAATAATAATAATAATCCACTCGGCAACAACAACAACAACAACAACAACAACAACAACAACAACAAATATAGCAGCAGCAGTAGCAGCAGTAGCAGCAGTAGCAGCAGCAGCAGCGGCGGCAGCGGCGGCGGCGGCGGCGGCGGCGGCGGCGGCGGCGGCGGCGGCGGCGGCGGCGGCGGCGAAAATGCACAAACCCCTTTCTGCGGGTGCGAGAGCATGGGTAACCCTCATAAGTGTGCTTTAGTGCGTCAACGGGAGTACGGACGTGATTCTTAATTTTCAGCAGTTCACCAATCTGAAGGTTTCGTTTCTTGCTGGAAGAACACGTTTTACTCGATTTTTACTTGGCTAGTTACTGAGTTCTTTTGGGTAACTAATTAAAGACGACACAATTCAGATGACGGCTTAACCCATGACCCCACCCACTACACCCCTGGGTACCGCTGCTTCGCCCAGATCGACGCTAACACTGCAGCAATTGTCACGACATTCCACAAGCAGCACAACACTACTCGGATGACATCACTGTCCTCGAGTAAATTACCCTGGTGACGAGCAATGTGACAGATCGACAGTAGGACGTGGAGAAAAACGGTTATTGGGTTGCTGCTTTTATATGCACGTTCCCGTGATAGTAAAACCAATTAACATTTTTCAGACTAGACTTGTTTTAAAATGTTCTCAGTTTGACTCCTAATTAGGATGTCTGAGTTTGAGCCAGTTCACTTTCGTCAAAGTACAACTAGGAAGCGTGTGTTTTGTAAAACCTTGTATTGTATTCAGCTGTTATGGGCATCGCGTCCCCGCCCCAGTGAGTACTCGGTTACCCCACCACACTCACTCACTCACTCACTCACTCACTCACTCACTCACT